>CM044962.1:20552528-20622818 GCA_024516035.1 Bactericera cockerelli | reverse complement strand
CTTGGGATGTCTTGTCTATTGTAAGTAGCTTTCAGCTGGTTTTTTAGTTAATTTAATGATTTTGAATTGAAGCTGTAGATAGCTCCTTATAATAATTATAATGATAATAACATGCCCAGATGCCTCATAACATTTAATACAAACAGACGGGAGTTTGTTTAAGGGCATTCATCAACCCTTCGAGGGCGACACGAGATTTAAACCCAGCGTAATTCGATACAAGATCGCGAGCTCTTCCCGTTGCATACATTAACAAAGTCACAAAAGAATATTCTGCTCTAATATTGATGTAATTTAGATGTTTACGCTTCAACAATTACGAAAATCATTTTCGAATTGTAATTCGGATTGTATTTCCCGCGGGAGTTCTGGACGTAAAGAAAAATCGGGCGCAAACCCGTAATAATAATCCACCGAAGTGTTCATTGCCTCTTCGGTTTGTTTATTATTATTATGAATTCACCCACATTTTTGTATGTAAAAGAAATATTGAACCATCCAGGCTCGAAGAAATTAATGTCAATATTTCATAATATTATGAAACCACTATTGCAGATAAGCAATCCAGGTTCCATATAACCAGAGGATATTATGTCAAAATACGAAAAATTATGCCTCAGAAATCATGCAGGACAACAATCCAGATTTCAGAAACTAGAGGATGTGTCAAAAGTACTAGTCACGTCCAACAATAATATTGAGCAAAAAGTCAGTGTTAATGAAACTAGAGAATGTGTCAAGAGTAGCAGATGTTGTATTCGTCAATTCAACGAATAATTATTAGGATAAGTAGGTATTTAATCAAATCTACATATAAATTCAAGAATTCAATATACTAGATGTCCAATCAAATCAGAGGATGTGTCAAGTGTACATACAGGGTGGCGCAGTGCGCAATGACCACATTTGAAATTGCTACCATGCGTTTAATATTTGAGTTAAGATATGGATATAAAAAGTATTTTATAGAAAAAATGTGGAAGTTTATTTTACATGAGTCATTTTTTTACGTCCAACATTTCCGCGTCAAATTTTTCCGGTCGTGTGATTTCCCGGAATGGTGACGCACTGTGGCCACCACGCTCACCCGAACTCACTCCTTGTGATTTTTTTATGGGTATATCTGAAGGCCAAATTTTATTTCGACAAACCTCGTACCCTTGCTCACCTGAAGGACTCTCTCCGCCGTGAAATCGCTCGGATTCCTGAGGAGATGTTGGTGAACGTGATGCTCTAGCGAGCGTCTCGAAGAATGTGTAACTCGGCAAGGACGTCTTTTGTCGGGCATCATCTTTCATACGTGAAAAACTGACTCATGTAAATTAAGCTTCCACATTTTTTCTACAAATTATTTTTTAATTCAATATCTTAACTCAATTATTAATCGCATGGTAACAATTTCAAATGTGGTCATGCGCACTGCGCCACCCTGTATTATAGTGTATATTATTATCTTGAACCAATTAGTAGAGAAGATAAAATCTTGATTAGATGAAATCAATAAAATTAGAGAACTTTTCATAGTGTATCATATAATTATCTTCAGCAGAATTACACACAAGTTCAGCTCGAGTCTAGATTTTCTATAATGTTTTGAATGGGAGAAAAAAAGGACTCGAACTAATAATAAACCCGATTACCGACCCCGGTAGCTTGATCTATAAGACCTTTAAACTAGAGTTCGATCGATGGTTTAAGTCCCAAGTTCAACAAAATTAAATATTATTTTAGTGAAGCCAATTAAAGCAAATATGTTAATATCAAGAAAGTGATTAACACAATAATATGATATAAAAAAATCTGATTGCGTACATTAATGAAATTTCTCTCTAAAATCTTAAAGTTAGAGTGACCGGACACTGTTACCAAAGAGGCGAAGGGGCTCATTCGTGAAATATTATTCGTATTAACCCCCCTCCTCCTTCTCTGCCGTGGCATTTCAATTTTTTAACACTTTAGATAATAATAGAAAGAGGGGGTGAAAGGAACTGAAAGGGTAGGGGGGAGGTTTCTTCTATTAATCATACCCTGGAGGAGGTGTACATATGGTCAGTGTAAATTAAATGCCTCATACCTTAATACCCACGCGGAAATATTATACCATGTGAGAGTCGTTCTGACTGCACTATGTTACTGAGACGAGAGCGCAGAGATGAAAACTATGTGGGTTCTGACTGCACGATGTTACTGAGACAAGAGCGAAGAGATGAAAACTATGTGGGTTCTGAGTGCTGGATGTTACTGAGACAAGAGCTCAGAGTTGAAAACTATGTGGGTTCTGACTGCACGATGTTACTGAGACAAGAGCGAAGAGATGAAAACTATGTGGGTTCTGAGTGCTGGATGTTACTGAGACAAGAGCTCAGAGATGAAAATTACGTGGGTAAGATATTAAAAAGATGTATCGGTAGGAAAATAAAAAGAGAAGGAGACCTAAGATGAAACTAAGAGACAAAGTTGAGTACGCCATAAAGAGAGAAAAACTGGAACAAATAGAACGCGCTTGATAAATATAGAACGCGCTTCTATGACATCCAGGTTTGACTCAATAACAAACCGCTCTACATCTTCTAATTAGTATAAAAAAAAACATCACTGCAAATGAAGACAGGCTTTTAAAAGACATTAATAAAGACATGAGCGTTTGTGATGGATGTAAACGCTAGCTCCGACCCTGTGAGCTGTCATCTTCGATTGTTAAATTAAACAAAATAGTCCATCGTTCCGCCCAGTTGACCATTCATTCTGACAGCAATGTTTCTCTAACAGTAAGTTTGTAGATTTGTGTTCACGATAACAAAGTCCCTCCCTCTTGGATGGTACTAATGTAATTGAAAATGCCGCTGATGGCAAAGTTTCTACATAAGTTGATAAGAAGTAAAGAAATAATTTTCTAGCGGTGTTTCATTTATTAGAGGAAAACTTCAAGAGATCCTATTCTAGATACCATGCTTTAGAATGTCCAAAGTTCATGTACTAAGTATGTGCAAATCGGTGTATAAACAAAAAGAATATACTACCTCACAGACATCTTTACGAGGTCCTTCTACATTGCATCTTTACTTTCAAAAGTGAAATACAATCACCGAAAATTGGGGTAACTGATTTTTGTAACCCAAAAATGGCAATTCTTGAGAAGCAGAAATTTTGGAAAACCAAGAGTTTCTCTTAATCTTCTTCCTTCACTTGCTTTTTCAAAAATTCTTAGAACTATAAATTGAAACAACAATACCAATGTTCACATTAAAATAAACTAATTAAGAACTTAGAACTATAGCGAACTAAAAACTAATTGTCTTACATTTGCTTTAAAAGCTTCCTTAGACAGTAAAAAGTCGTCTGTACTTAGGTGTACTTCATTACATAGAGTCATTGCTCTGTTCAGTGGCGATTAATGAAGTTTAGTAAGTCTACTAGGATGAGGGACTGTGAAGATTTCAATTATCCCATAATATTGAGGTATTATTGAACGTTTTCATTTTTTTGAGTTATGAAATCAGCTATATCCATACACTTCGACTTCCACATTATTTTATGAGTTTAAATATTTTTCCACTGCAATTTTTTCAATATAAACACCGAGTAGCTGCACATTTTCTAATCTCGTCTATTCAACAATGACTTTCAATAAGCACAACAGGACCAATAGCACATCCCTGTAATACACCACCTACCTTCAGGCACCTAAAGTTAATTCTATTCTATTCTCCTCTTCCAACGAGCGGCACATTGGCTCAGCATTGTTTAATAACAATACCAGACCTCCCAAGGGAATCCCCCTCCCCTTGGCCCAATCTTCCCCTCATCAAATGCCTTGCAAACGTCAGGGTTCCTCGCTACGCTCTCATTCTTCTGTCTCTGTTTACATAATTATAATTTGTTTAACAATTACAATAATCCGTTTTTGTTGTGAACAGATTTTCCCCCAACCAACCCGAGGATTTTTTTTCCTACCTCGCTTAATTATTAATTTGGAAAATAATCACAAAAGGGAATGATTGTGCGCGAGCACTGACGGTTGCGAGGGAGTTTTTGTTTCGACAAGGGAATGTTTTTATTTAAAGGAGGGATTGAATTCCGACATCATGCTCCTCCCTCGTATGAAAAACTGCTGTCGCTGCAGAGAAGTGGCGGAGCCTTAAGGTGCTATAAATGTAGATTTTGTTATTTTCGTGTCAATTCTTGAATAATATAGAACGAAGCATAATTATTTTAAAGTTAATAATGTATTACTCTTCGATGATAAATTAAGAACTTAGAACTATCGATTTCCTCCGAAATTGTTTGTCAAAAAAACAAACAAAAGAAGTAGCTTAGTATACTTTTTCTTTCTCATAATTATATTGTCTAAAAAGAGGCACTGCTAGTGCTACAATTTACAATAGTAAATATATCTACTACCTAAATTTATAATATGAATTAATTATAAATTTAAAAAAAAAATAATAACGTCAGAATTTGACAACAAAATTACAGTTTGAAAAAGAATTACTCACAATTAAGACCCTATAATAGAAGTACAAGTTTCTTTGTACCTGAAAAGGTCCAGCTCGAATTCGTTATGCGAGATGAATGATAGGTCGAATTCGATGTATTTTTTTTATAGAGAGATGAAATTTTATTTTTTTGATGTAAGAGAAAAGAGATAAGGAAAGAGATTCTTTTCAACCCGACCACAGTAAAAGAATTTAAACAGAATCCCTTTATACCAAGAATCAGAAATTCAGCACTGTTTATATAGGTATTTCCACCTTCTCTATTCAACACATTCATAAATGGCAGCATGCTTTTTCATGAAATACAGTTTCACCTCCGCAAGTAAAAATTTAAATGTAGTATCCAGCATTTTTCATTAGCAATTTCTGGTAATTATATTAAAGAGTAATGTGATAAAAAACAGACCTTTTTTATTAAAAATACTACCAAATTTGAATTGCTCAAATTATCAGAGATTTTAAATTTTGTTAAGCTACAAATTATTGCGAGATTAGACTTGGTTGCTATGAAAACTATTGCACATTCTAACCACCTGCTTTGATCTTCACTCTGGTGCTCCTAAGTAAGGTCCATATCCTGATGAGGTTGTATCAAATAAATAACCAAACAGCGCACGAATAGCTCAATGGGTAAGCACTCATTTGCCATGCGGAAGGTCCCGAGTTCGAACCCCCGCGCCGACAAAAAATTGTATTCATAGTTTGGTTACAGTACAATACTAGGTACATACCTTGAGCTGTACGCTCGTGTTGACCCAGCACCTAAATGGGAAGTATTTTGTCACTTCTCGCCCATTAGCGTTGAGGCATACTACGGGATGGGCAGGCTGCAATACAGACCACAAGCGTCTACAGTAGCTCCTGTTTTATGGCTATACGAAATAAAAAAAATGTTGTAAAACACTTTTTTTTATCTTTTGAAAAATAATTTTACTCACGGTTTTTGATTTCAGATCTCATGTCCAGACCCAGGTTACGAGACCTCAGAAACAAAACCAATCACTCTGGAGGAAGATAATTACAAAGGTAATATGTAATGAACTTTTTTTGGCTCTCTTTGTTTTTTTTATTGTTGTTCCATAGTTAATTTTATTATTTGTAATTTCTGCGTTGTATTGTTTGTAATTTCCTGTAATTGTATTTTTAATAAATATATCATAGATCGTAATAATGTGTTTCTTTGTGTTATTGTATCACAATTTTTGTGGGTATTGCAGAATCATAAGACTTTTCCGTATCCTTAATATCCCAATATCTTACTTTTGCCTATAATTCCGCCACTGGTCGCTGCTAAAATTAAAGCATCTACTCATTTTTCCTCACGAAGTATGTATATGTGGGCCTTGAAATGAACACCCAAGTACAGAGCAGAAAACATCCTGCCCCGCTGGGGATCGAACCCAGATCACCGTGCGTGCAATGCCTATAACGCGCTAACTCACTCTGCCTCGGTGACTACTTTTTAATAAATAAAACTAACACTTCAGTGGTGAAAATTGTTAATAACAATGGTTTATTTTATGTGGGATTTTAAATACATGATTGGAGCATTCTCTCAGATGGTTATGGACATATTATGGTAACAAAATTTAATATTTCTTATACAATTTTCAATCGGTACCCCAATGAAAATATTTTCACTTTTCAGGACAATCGGTGGGCCAATCGGTCGTATACGAGTATGTGTCAGTTTGTAATTCTGGCAAAGTTTCTTTTTAACTTTTGACACATTGTTTCAACACTGCCTTTCATGTGTTCCAGATGAGCCCAGATCTTTCAACCTCCTTCAGAGGAAGCACGCTATGTTGCCTCCCAAGACCTCAGACGCCCTCACCTCCGTGTGGACGGTGGAGAAGATGACGTCATCAACCGGTAGACCGGGCAGTTGTCAAACACGAGCAGGTGAGATTGGAAACACAATGCCATGGGCTTTATCATTGATAAAAAAGTAATGAATAATAATAATAATATCGCCTTATTTATACTGCCCGATTAAGACTATTAAAGTCCCATTATTCCAGCAGTAAACCGACCTCAGTAGCTTGATCGATAAGGCGGCGTACTTGTAACCTGGAGGTCGGTGGTTCAAGTCCCGGTTTCGGAGTAGATTTTGTAATGCGAGTTTGAGTAGTTGTGATATCTCGAAATTGATTACACAAATATGATGATAACTTTATTCTAGCAGTAAGTCCAAAACATATTATTACGTGGTAAAACTCCCAAATCAGAGGATAACTTGTCGTACCCACGACATCTGCATTCTCTGGATTCACAGAGTGCCGCCTTTGCCACTGAGCTACCGGGACACTTATGTATAGGCAAAAGTGTTTAATGAAAGATTATAACAACTAAAGAAAGATTCAAAACTGATACGAATTTCCCTTGCTGGATTTAATATCTCCTTCAGAGGAGATTTATTTCATTAGTTCTATAAGGAAAATTCAAAATCAAAAACTACGCACTTAACATCCGTTTTCTTCTCGGCGAATTAAAATTAATTGGGATAATTACAGCGGGAGGTGGGAGACTTATTCAAATTTCTCTGATCCCATCAAACAGAGATGTGAATGAGGTGCTTACGAGATGTAACCTGTTGGAAGCGCGTATATTTAATCCCCCAAAAACACCACTTCGTGGTTAAAAAGGAAGAACGCCCACACAGAATAATGTACGCTTACACACCCGCGGTGTATATTCTTGATTCAATTCAAACAAGTTCATAAAAGTGTTTTGATGTACAAAGTTGGCTTAAGAGGAACAAATGCAGATGGGAGTGCAGAGAAATAGAAAGCTAGGTTGGTAAAGGTGTTCTCATTTTGATATCATTTATTTTAAGCTTTATTACTCATTATTCTGGGTGGACGTTCTTCCTTTTGTAAACTCGAAGTGAAGTTTTTGAGGGGATATCAGTTCTTTTTGTACGAAAATATAGGTTCACACATTATTAAAACATGATGAATAACAAAACAAGTTGAAAAATGTGAACGTACAAAGTTGGCTTACATTCCAAAATTTTTGTTCTTAAAAAAAAGATAATGCAGTAAGGTATTTAGTTATGCTACTCTCAATTTTTATTTTGATGCCCGATTTGGCCCCCTGAGTCTCTAAAATGAGCCTCCGGTACGTCTAGATATGCCAATGATATACACATTTGCAAACACATCAAGAACTTTCATTTGAACCCCAACATCATTCAATTATTCTAAACTCACCTCAGTTACCCACATGGGGACCACCTGGTGGACCCGATGAACCAAAAATTATTATAAATTTGAATTCAGCGCATGAAGACGTTTGATTTGATACCCCACGTGATTAGATTATTCTTGATTGGCCCAGGTTGGCCAAATGACCCTACTAAGACTAAGGGACCAACCGGTAGACCAAATGAACCATTTTTTGTTGTTGGAAAGATAAGTGTTCCACAGCCTTTTTTACGGAATGTAGCCATGACATAGGAGCTACTGTACATAGAAGCTTGTAGTCTGTGTTGTAGCCTGCTCATTCCGTAGTGTGCCTCCACACTAATGGGCGAAAAGTGACACAATACTTCCCAGCATTTAGGTGCTGGGTCAACACGAGCGCACCAGAAGGTATCCCTTACAAACAACTGTAACCAAATTTTAATACAATTTTTTGTCGGCGCGGGGGTTCAAACTCGGGACCTTCCACATGACAAGCACGTGCTTAACCACTGAGCTATTCGTGTGCTCTTATATGAATAAATAACATATAAATTTGCCATCAGTCCAATTTGCTATCAAGACTTTTTCATTCAATATTACACATGTAGATTTATCTTACATTGCTCAATAGCCACCGGGGCTTCCAATGAGTGAAACTCGAAAGACCTGGCCCTACCAATGACAAACACATTTGCAGTCACCTTCTCAAGACATTTTATCAAGACCTCACGAGGTATGAGTGTACTCCGGACATCCATGGACAGATAAAAAAAATACGGCCCTGATAGGGATCGATCCCAAGTCACCGTGCGTTCAAACCTAGTACACTACCCACTTGGCCAAGGTGAGTAGCATCGATATTACGAGAACTAATTCATCATATTTTATCTCCATCGAACCATGATCGCCCAATATCAATCTCGTAATGCCGCCACTGGTTGTTTTCCAATTCTATCATAACTAAAAAAATTCTCGCGAGAGTAGTCATCAACATGAAATATAAAGAGCACAACAACGTAAAGCCTAAATTCATAACAACGTAAAGCCCAAATTCATAACAACCTAAAGCCCAAAAAAAAAAAAAAAAATAGAGCTAAAAAATGTCGTCGTCCCGAGGATTCGAACCCGTGCTACATTGGTTTCAAGTCGAGTATGCTACTACTAGACAAAGTTGTCTCCCAAAGAAACGAGGACAGAAAATAAACAAACTAAATACTTCGAAACTTAAAGGTCATCTAGAAAAACATATACCGGCTATAATTTGACCACTAATCTTAGGATTCGTAGGTACTCGTCCAAGAAAATGAAAAGGCCACCAGGTGCCACCCAGTGGACCGAATGATCGAATAAAATCAATAAATTTGGTATCTGCTCATCAAGATCTTTCATTTGATTTCATTTAAGATGAGTTTTATCTTGCAATGCCCGATTTTTGCTCCAAAATCCCGAGGCCGTTTAAATGGGCCGCCCGATTAAGACAGCTCACTTAATCTTCAATGCCAAATTAAGGACATGAAGTTGGGTCTCAAAGCATCCGTACGAAAAAAAGTAAGGTTACGGAAAACATAGAAAATAGGGTCCCTGTTGGCCAAGGAAGTCAAACAAAAAGTCAAATCAATTTCTTGTTCAACGTAGAGTCCATTTCTGAAATAAAAATCGCAATTTTTGAAATTCGTGTTGAACTTTTCGCTGGCTGAAAGTACATGAAATGCATGGGACTATGTTTTCCGTAACCTTACACTCTGCCGCTGTCTCCTTCTTTGTATAGGCGTTCTTCACAACTCGGCCGAGGTGTTCGATAGGTGATGCTTCAACATGTGCAATACTTTGCAGTAAACAAAGTGAAGCGGTGAAAAAGAAAAGATTGTGGGGTTGCAAATTTCATGTTAGATGTGTTAGGTAGGGGTAAAGAAATAGATAGAGGACATACATCTGTTTATTTGTGTTATCTTAATATATAAATGTCAAAGTCACTGACTGACTGACTGATCATCACTGTTTCTCCAAACTGATAAGTCCCAGGAAGCTGAAATTTGGTAGGTAGCTTTGTCTTATAGTCTAGATGTGCAATAAGACGGGATTTTTTGAAATTCCCACTACAACATCTGCCATTGGCGAAAAAGGACTTTTTGCTTTCACGGCCATGCCTCGGCCCGCAAAGTGGGCGACAGCCCGCTAGTTATATTATAATTTTAGCGTTAGAGTGTGTAGAGGGTAGAAAAAGGACTTCTCCGAATCTCAATGATTCTTAAGTTCGGATTTCAGTAGTTGTGACATAATTCTTGCGGTTATTATTATTATATATTATGGTGGTTATTATTATTATTATATTTATTTATTATTGTTTATTATTTTATGACCAATCTGATTTTTGTTCCAAATTCCAATCAGTCTACAAAAGTTTCTGAGCTGTTGTTGTTTTTTTTATGTCATTCTCTGATATTGGTTCAAGAAAGTCTAAAATAGTTTCTGAGTTGTTGATATCATTAATGATCTATTTTTTTTTATCATTTACACCGATGATTGTATCTTGCAATGGAGCATTAGGTGCTGAATACAAAAGTTTCATTCAACTCACAGCAAGAAATCTTAGTGCTAAATGGATAAAAAAGATATTCACATCTGCTATGTTGGCTCAAATTGAAAATACAAATTTCGATAGTGAGAGTAGTATCCATGAGAGTGAGAGGAGCGAGACGGAGGATCAGATCTATTAACAGTTATCTAGGTGCACACAGTTCCGCATTACCAGTGCATGAATTTTTCCTCATTAATTTGAGTTTGTGACCACATAATAATAAGACTCTGAGGGTAGAAAATGTTTTGAGCATTAACCTCGCCTGGTGGTAACCTTCCACTAAGGAGTATTATTATTATATTAGCTAAGTGAGATTCCTGTTATAAAGTAAAAAAAGTTACATCTCCGTAGTATAATCCCGTCCCATATTCAAGGAAAACCGTACTCTTCCTGAATTCAGAAGCTGATTCCTTTTTAATTGGAGAAATACTTACTTAAAGTTGATATCAAAGAAAGAAGAGAGGCAGAGAGAGAGAGAAAGATATATATAGAGAGAAAGAGATCAAATGAAAAAAGGGAGCTAAAAAGCGGATTAGGATTCCCCTTCAAAGGGCAAAACGATACAAAGAAGTATTTCCAAGTTTCTTTTTTAGTCATATTTAAAGTGTTGACTTGTTCGCGTTCGTTGGTTGGAAGTTTTAGGTATAATTTCACTTTTTCTTTTACTTTGTCTGCAACCCCAATCAAGTGGTGTTGACATTTCTTACCAGTTGTCTCCAAACAATTCAGTCCAGAGCCTCATTGCTCGTTATTCCTTTTACTCGTAGGTCTTGTTTAATATTCATTTTCCATTTCTTCTTTGGTCTTCCTCTTCCTATTTGTCCCTCGACTATAACTCTCCCAACTTAAAGAAAAAATTCATATTTACTTTTTCCGCCATGTTTTGTTTATTTGCAGCCGGATCACGACGGAAAAGTAAATATTTATTTTATTTCTTTAAAAATGGCGGAAAATGGAAAATATGTATTTGCAGCCAGATCACGATTGAAGTGTACAATATTCGTTTTATTTGGTTTTTTTCGTATATATTTATTCTCATTTTGAATTTTTTAATTATTCATATGAAAAATTCGCTTTTTCGTACTAATTAAGTTTTCATTATAAAGCACTGCTTACCCTGTGAAAGGTGTAAAAACCACCGTGATGATTTTTTTTTTTTTAAGTGGGGTTTAACGTCGCTTTCAACTGCCATGGTCATATTACGACGGGGGTTTTACCCTCCATTCGCAGGAAACTCACAAACCTGCTACTCACATTGACCTCACCCAGCCTGAGTGGGGCCGGGAAAAGCCAGCGTCACGAGAATTAGAATTTGAATGGTCACCCATCCAAGTCTTAACCTCGCTGGATGTCGCTTAACTTCGGTGTTCTGAAGGGAACCGGTGTATTCAACATGCCATCGACGCTGGCTATCCCGTGATGATTTGATTATGCTGTCTAGAAATTTGAAGAAACCCCTAAACTATGCAATCCGCAAAATAATATAAATAGTACACCGCCATCTGGCCACCTCCCCCGAGCCCAAAATTGGGTCTCGATAATATCGAGATATAATGATAATATCGATAATAAGCAGTGCCATATTATAATGGCACTGCATCATACGAATTTCATAGTAAATTGACCAAGAAATGTTTAGGTATAACTAACTTGTATTGTAAAGTCTCAACATGAACTCTACACTTTATTCAGAGGATTTGTGAGGGGGAATGAGCCCGCAATGCTGGCTGCATTCTCCCTCTGAATGGCCAGGCTTAAATTTTAAGTAAAAAAGATAAAAAAACACTGCCAATTATGGACACAATACTTCCTCGTAATTGTTTCACATTGTGTACACGTGCGAATTTTGAGTTTTTATACTAAATTACTTGTATCTCTGAAACGGCTGAACCGATTTTCTTCAAATTTATTTTATATTGTAAAAAACCGTTTTTTCTACATTCTAAATTCCACAAAAAATTCTGTATCGGCAAGTCGTGGTTCTTATTTTTTTACTTTTTTGTCCAAAATTTCGGATTTTCTTAAATATCAGAGTCAAATTATAATTAATTTCAAAATAAATATAAATAACCTATGTAAAACAATAATATGCATATTCTTACAAAATTTTATCAAAATCGGGTGTACCGTTCACGAGATATAAGCGTTTAAGTAAAAAGTTAGTGGTCAGGCGCATGGTCTCTTTCACCCAGAGCCGCTAGTACGAATTCGATGAATTTAAAATGGGACCATTTACAGAATGTCTCCTAGATGTGTGCAAAATTTCATCAAAATCGGTCGAGTAGTTTCCGAGATTTGCGCGTTACAAGGAATCGTTTTAACAGACAGACAGACCGACAGACCGACAGACAGACACAAAACCAAATTTGCTCAGGAGGTTATGAAACGTCCAGAAATATGAAAAAAATTGAAATCGGAGCAAAAAAATATTTTTTTTTACAAAAACGAACACAATACTTCCGATTTCTAATATTAGAAATTTCTCGGAAGTAATAAACATACATTATTTCATATAAACAGTATAAAAGGTAAGTTCCACTATTTTGAAAATACTAAAACTCGGTTTTATACTGAGGACAGATCCCTTAACAATCCCTGAAAGTTTCAGAGTGGGCGAATTTTTTTCCAGTGACAAACGCTATTTTTACTGTACTAGTTGTACTACAGGGTGGGGCAAAAGTCTGGAAACCCCTGAATAACTTTCGAATGGCTTCTCCGGTAAAATTGAAATTTTGTAAGGTAAACCGGGCTTATAAGACCTTCCTTTAGAGTGGGGTCGATTTTTGTTACCGGCCCCCATGTCGGGGCCAGGGGGGCCAACTTCATTTTTTTAAATACGAACAGCCACCTTGCGATACATTTTTGAAAAGGTTTTTAAATAAAAAATACATTGGTGCAAATTTTATTTTTGTAATATTAACTGTTTGCAAATGGCGTCCAACTTTGTGTATGCAGTAAAGTCTGGAAACCCCTGAATATCTTTCGAAAGGGCTTTCTCAGTAAATTTAAAATTGTGTACGGTAATCCTTGGTAATTAGACCTTTTATTAGAATGGGACCAATTTTTTTTAACCGGCCCCCAAGTCGGGGCCAGGGAGGCCAACTTCATTTTTTTTTAATACGAAACCCCACCTTGCGATACATTTTTGGAAAGGTCTAATTACCCTGACTTACCGTGTACAATTTTAAATTTACTGAAGAAGCCCTTTCAAAAGATATTCAGGGGTTTCCAGACTTTACTGCATACACAAAGTTGGACGCCATTTGCAAACAGTTAATATTAAAAAAATAAAATTTGCACCAATTTTTTGCTTATTTAAAGACCTTTCCAAAAATGTATCACAAGGTAGGGGTTCGTTTTAAAAAAATGAAGTTGGCCCCCCTGGCCCCAACATGGGGGCCGGTAACAAAAATCGACCCCACTCTAAAAGAAGGTCTTATTAGCCCGGTTTACCTTACAAAATTTCAATTTTACCGAAGAAGCCATTCGAAAGTTATTCAGGGGTTTCCAGACTTTTGCCCCACCCTGTATACACATCCAGTCTGTTCAACCAGTTTGCTTCGCAATTTTCTTAAATGTGTCTATTCTTTTCCTCTGCAAATGTTTCCATAGTCTCAAATGCCAATCATTTGAAGATGTATCTTTGGTCGTCAATGTTACCATCGAAGACCAAGTTTAGATCTTCTTCTTTTAAGCCAGCCGCCTTGGCGTAACGGTTGTGACTACTGCCCATAGTCCAGAGATCCTGAGTTCAGTCCCCGGACGGATCAGATTTTTCACACAGAAAATTCTGTTCCCTCCGTACATGTGAGGCTGGAAGACCAAGTTTAGATATTAATCAAATTTTGTGTATGATTTATTTCAGACATGACCTCCAAATGGACGGAGGACCCAGAGGGCCCCATGGACTGTTCCACTTGCCATCACACGGCCGCCATGTTTAATAACAACAACAACAATAACAACAACACGAAGGACCAGTCACAGAATCAATAGATACTCAGTCATAGAGCCGACGCCAGCCTCCGTGGAGTAACGGTTGTGACTACTGCCCGTAGTCCAGAGATCCTGAGTTCGATCCTCGGTCGGAGCAGGTTTTTTGCACACAGAAAAATCTGTTCCCTCCGTACATGTGAGGCTAGCATTTCCGGCCCTACCCAGGCTGGGTGAGGTTAATGCGTGGGTAGCTGGTACGGTTCCCAACGAATGGAGAGTAAGCGAATGGAGAGGACATCCAGTCGTAAAAAAAATGGGCCAAAACTAACCAACCTCAACCATGAGGTTGCACAAAGTCGACCCTGCTCAAGCGGGATAAGACAGAGTAAAAGAAAAAGAAGAAGATAATAAGAGCCGACCTCCGTGGCTCAGTGCTTAAGAGCTGGAATGGAAAATTCTGACCGACATTTTTTCGTTTCCGGAATGGTATGGATGTAAAAGTAAAGTGCCCTTAAGCAATGCGGAAGAGGTTCTGGGGCACAATCACCTTTTTAACAAAAAATCATGGTTCTCATCATCTCAAATGTATAAAATGATCCTATACAGAGTGAACGAAAAGAAAAGTCCCGGGACGAATTTTCATCTTTTAGCAGCTCAAGATAGAGGCTCGATTTTTTTTTAAGTTCTAATGCATGATAGTCCATTTTTTGGCGGCCTGATTGTCCAATTCCACCAATAAATGGACAATCTTGCGTTAGAATTTTATTAAAAAAATTGAGTCTTAATTCTTTATCTTGGGCTGTTAAAAAGATAAAAGTCTGTCCCGGGACTTTTCTTTTACTCTGTATTATAAAATCATCCTCCACAACGTTTGTACATTTCTACCTATGTTCTACCCATGTTCGCTCTACCTAATACCATCTCTATATGGACGTAGCCAGGATTTTGGCTAGGGGGGGGGGGCAGGTAATGAAGAAAATCAATAATACCTAGTGAAGAACTGAACAATCAATAATACCTTGTGTTGCATACTCCCTGGAATTTTCTATAGCTATGTTCTTCCTATGATCGCTCTACCTACCATCTCTACCT
Source organism: Bactericera cockerelli (assembly GCA_024516035.1). NCBI lineage: Eukaryota > Metazoa > Arthropoda > Insecta > Hemiptera > Triozidae > Bactericera > Bactericera cockerelli. The sequence goes on along the minus strand of CM044962.1, from coordinate 20,607,531 downwards.
ATGTTCGCCATCTCCTCAAAAACCATTCGTCCAATCATAATGATATTTGGTATAGACGCTCATGGTAGTCATAGTCACTGGATGGTTTTAATTGCAATTTTATAAAGCTGACGTTTGAATAGCCATATTTCTATCTGAAACATTAAAATAATCGTCTGTAATTCGATTTTTACTGAACGGAATTAGCCGGACGAAAGATTTGGAACGAAAGAAGGGTCTCGATTCAAACAATGAAATTGATTTTGAAACCTTTTATAATATTCAAAGTAAGACAATTGAAAAAAGCGTCTCAATTGAAAAATGAGAGTACAATTTCAAGGCATCAAATTTGATAAGATCATCTTTTAATACGCTCATATCACAGAAAATTTACTCTCAATACACTCTAAAATCCTTATGTTCTAAACTGTAACTTAAAATTCTCAAAAAGCATTGTCTTATCAAGCGATTGCACTATGGACCAGGCTTAGTTTTAATATAAGTCCTGTCGGGATCTTCTTTCTGTCTAAATGTAGATAACTAATACTACATCATGTACATTAAAACTAGTCAAATTTTATAGTCATTTCTAAATAATTAATTTTTTTTTTTATACAAAAATAAATACAATAATTTAGATAGTTTTAGTTGTATAGAATATTAAATTGCTTATTAAATTATAAAATATTATACAGTCTTTGAAATTGTTTTTGAAGAATATTTTTATTTGTTTTCATTCATCTTGTACTGATAGTCGAGGGTTAACGCGCTAGTCTGGTAATCCAGGTAACGTAGGGTTAAGTTCGTTCACATCGCACCCACTGCATGAATTTTCCCTCATTAATTTGAGTTTGTGACCACATAAGAATAAGACCACATATGAGGGTTAGGTGGTAGAAAATGCTGTGAGCATTAACCTCGCCTGGTGGTTACTTTCCACTAAATAGTGTTATTATTTTGAAGACGATAGTTCGGTAGCACAACTCTGTGGGTATGATGTTTCTTTAATATAGGGTATATAATGTACATAATTATATTACAAACAAGTGTGGGTTGATAGGTTAGCTAGTCCGGTCTCTGTTTCTAGTCCTCTAGCGAGACACCACTGGTCGTTATCCGTACAAATAGTTAATATGTTACTCATTTGTCCTCACGAGGTATATCTGGACCCCGTCACATTCAAAAAACAGTGTTTCCATATTTGTGTTAGTCACACTCAAACTCGCTATACTAAATATTTGTTTAATTTGGGACCTTATCGATCAAACTAATGATGTCGGTCAAATAAAGAGTGTAAAAAATTATACTCTCTCGGGGATCGAACCCAGGTCAACGTGCTTACAAGTCTCGTGCTCTACTCCACTCGGCCACTGTGACTACACGTTCTGACTTCATGTTATGGAATAAACAATAAAGATGATCATTATTGTTGGGAGAGTGGAGCAAGATTTCGGCTGGCTAGAGAATAGTGGGATGGTACTGTAGAGCAGTGGTTCTCAAACATTGTGCGCAAGGTTCCTTAACACATGTACACGACCGGCACCATTTTCAGTGTATGTACGCATGGGACCGCTATATCTGAGCATATCTGACCTCCTGGGACGAAAAACCCGCTTGGAGAGTAAAATGATACAGGGGTACACGTACAGAGTATATTTCTAAACTAAAACATAGGAATAGGTGTCCCACCGGTGGGACAAGCAGTTTTGAAATCAAGAAGGTCACTTGTCCCACCGTGGGACAACCGGTCCATTCAGTACATACGCAGTTGTCCCACCGGTGGGACAACCGTTCGTGTATGTGTTAAGATGTGCCGCAAGATTTGTATTTTTTCGGTTCAGGAAACAAATCAATGGTTCAGGAGACTTTAACGAAGCATCTGCCAGCGTCGATGGCGCTTTGAATGCACCGGTTCTCGTGGAAGCACCGAAGTTAAGCCACGTCAAGCGAGATAAAGACTTGGCGATGCTGGCATTCTGGCCCAACCCAGGCGTTTATGGGTGAGGTTAATGTGGGTAGCAGGTTTGTGAGTTTCCTGCGAATGGAGGGTAACACTCCCGTCATGATAATTATGATCATGCAGTTGGAAGCGACGTTAAACCAAAATTTAAAAAAAAAAAAGAAAAACAAAAGAAGTTCCTTTGGAATAAAGTTTAAATTCCAAATATCCCAACTTGGATTTGGCCAAACACAACTGGGTACAAAACTCTTCTGTTGCCCAGCCTGACAGTGAAATTATTGAACGTGTAGATTTACATCTTAGACTCCTATCATTATGAGGGGAGGCGAAAAGTTTGAGAAGCACTGCTCGAGAGAGAACAGGGGGGAGGGATGATGTTTTCAATTGAATGTAAGGAGATTTTCCCGACTAATATGGTCCCGAGGGACCGCCCCTTATCTTTCCTTAACTCTATAATCATTTTCATATCTGAGTTTTTCCCGGCAGACATTGTGGCGGCGTGTGTCGTCAGGACAAGTGAGAAACTTTCCCAATACCACACCCTGTTGGACAATGTACATATTCACCTATGGAGAATTTATTAGGGCCGTGTTATGAAACAGGATTAGTAAATCTAAGTCGACTCTTAGATTTTACCAGCTGACCAAAAGCTATTTTAAAAGAAGATTCTCCGCCACGAAGGTTGGCCACAGCTCCGTTACGCCACCGAAGTAATATACAGCTACAAAGCCCGGCTTGGATATGACCTCTACATTTGTTGTCAAGGTGAAAGTTAAGGGATTGTGTCCACTAAGATTGGTGGTAGTTGGTAGAAAATGCTTTAAGCATTAACCTCGCCTAGTGGTTACGTTTTACTGAAGAGTGTTAAAAAAAAGAAAAAAAAAAAAAGATTAACTAGGTAATCCTGTTCCATAATTCGGACCTTAGACAGAAATGCATACCTTATTTTATGTACACATTATTATGTGGTTTTCTTCGTGGTATTATGTCAGAACTGTAGTGGAGCTCAGCACTACGGATCTCCAAATCTTTTTCTAAAATCCATAACTTAATACAAACTTATATTATAGTCTTTATCGTAATGTCGCCACTGGTCGCATTTCATACAAAAATAGCTGCTCAATTTTTCTCATGAAGTAGGAGTGAATCTCGAACATCCAAGTACAGAGCAAAATTTTTTCGCGCTTTCGGGAATCGAACCCAGGTCACCGTGACTAATCCGGCCAGAGGGACTTCTTTTGAATTTTCCCCTCCTAATAAAATAAATCTCTCACTTGGCTCAAGTTCTCCCCTTTTGTAAAAAAAATCCCTCATGAGCTTCAATTTTTCCCCTCCATATTAAAGAAATCCCTCACTAGGTTCAATTTTTCCTCTCCTTAATTATTAAAAAAATCCCTCACAAGCCGCCCCCGGGGGGATCACATTATTACGCCGCTATGGTGTGATGAGCACCGATCCGATTAACAATTGGATTTTTATTTTCTGTTGGGGATATCTCCCCCCGGCGTCCTCCCCCCTCTGGCACAAGTTCCCCCCAATTATGGAAATAGAGAACGAGAAGGGGGCGGGGGAATTCCATTTGTTTCAGTAGAGTGTGAATTAATCATATTTATCTGGAAATCATAACAAATAAACCCTCTTGGTTTTTTTTTCACTATTTTTATTTCCATACAATTTTTTTATGTTCTATTATTTTCTGGTATGATGACTTTATTTTCGGGGAACACAAGCTTTAATGTGTATAATTAGAGTGTACAGAAATAATGGCTCTGGATTTCATTTATGTGCTCAAACAAGAGTCAGTAATAACACTATAATTCTGTCTTATTTATGCTGTTCGACAAGGCGGAATATGACGTCTCTTGGTGTCACACCAGTTTATTTAATGTGGCTTTAACGTCGCTTTCGACGGGGGTTATTACACTTGATTTGTTGGAAACCAACAAACTCAAATAATACTCTCCCAATAAATAATAATAACACTCTTTTTAATGGAAGGTAACCACCAGGCAAGGTTAATTCTCAAAGCATTTTCTACTGCCTAACCCACAGGGCTTTATTATTATGTGGTCATATAAACTCAAATTAATGAGGAATATTTATGCACTGGGTTGGATCTTTATGATACCTTTTATACCAGACTAGAACGTTAAACATTAGAGTACCAGTGCATAAGCCTGTTTAGGGATCCTCATTGAGATCCATAATCCTCTCCTAGCCTGAGTAGGGCCGGGAAAAGGCAGCATCCAAGTCCTAACCTCGCTGGACATTGCTTAACATCAGTGACTGAATGGAAACTGGCGTTTTTAACGTGCCGTCGCGCGTCGCTAGATAAGTCTGAAATCCGATTTGAAGTAAGAGAGAGGATTAGCTCACCAGGCGCCGCCACGACCAGTGGGAAAATGTTTTTGGGGTGCTTCCACATATTTCAACCAAAAGATTAGTTGTTCGTTTTGTAAATAATATCTACTTACATACTAAATTTCAAGTCTCTAGCTTTTACCGTTCTCGAGATATCTTGTTCACAGATGGACAGAGAGACGCACGGACCAATGACTGAAAACAACTTTTTTTGGTACCTATATCTTGAGGCTATGATCTCTCGAGAAATGTGAAAAACTGGGTAGGTAAAATTTTCGACGGATACAATACTTTCCTATAACGAAAGTAAATAAATCTCTAACAGACTTTCAAAAAATGCGACGGGGGTTTAACCCTCCATTCGGAAGAGAATGCCGTTCGCATTCTCTTCCGGAGCTCCTTAGCAATGGCGTCCCTATGGCTCACCTGTTACGTAAAAGAACAAAAAACCACGGTTTCTTACATTCCTTATTTCTTACATTTCTGGCCGGGGGACTATAAACAGGGAGTAGAACAGCAGTCGAGTTGGGGTACTATAAACAGGGAGTAGACCAGCATTGGCTTGGTTCGGGGGGGCTTTATCAGTTCGCACCCTCAGAATTAGATGGTGATATGTCAAAAATCATGAATTTTTTTTTATTACTCTATCGAAATAAGCGAAACGAGACCTTTCGTTTGGTATAAGAATTATAATTCTAGCTCTTACCGTTCCCAAGATAGCGCTAGTTTTGTTTATTGATTATGTCGAAAAAGTGGAGGGAGGTTGGAACAAGATGGTATTACGATCAGATGTTACCAAGAGCTCCTTGGATCGAGACGTACAGTTTTTGGAATATAGTGATATTTGCGTAAGTTTTGATTTATCACTCTCTTTATTAAATTTTATTTTCAGTAATTGACATAAAAACTGAATTGGGCATGATTTTTTTGAAATATCACTCTCTTTGTCGAACATTTTTTTTGTGTTTTGTCAAGGTAGAAATTACTAATACAAAAGATTATGTTATATTACTTTCTTTTATAAATTATTATTTTTTTTTTTTGAACTTAAAAATAATCTGGCCCGGTATTTTCGATATACACTTGAGAGCAATAAATTCGGGACAGGACATTTTACCGTTTCAGTTGGTCCTGGTCAATTTGTGTGGCATGAAGTTGCTAAAGTATGCATATATTTGAAAAGCTTGTACTCATAAATTTCAGAAAATACACAATGTGTCCGGGTTATGTACTATGCAACAATGATAATGGCCACTTTCCAGAAACACCTCATTTTGTTGATGAAAACACGTGCACCGAGGGTATTTTAAATTTGATTTTTTGTTGTGATAACGCTTTTTTGGCCAGTAAATTATTGAATTTCCTTAAATGCAACACTATGAGGAAGGAAATTCAGGAGAATTTTTCTTTTCATCATGGAGACATCGCACTCCATAGCTGTGAAAGTGGTTTTACTTGTGAGTCAAGGTGTTAAGCAAAGAAATGTTGCTAAGGAGCTAAATTTGTCAAAGTCTAAGGTGAACAGAATTTACCAAAGGTATCGGCAGACAGGTAGCTATGATCAGAGACCAGGATCTGCCAGACCAAAGAAGACAACTGCCCAGGAGGACCGATTTGCTGTCATGACAAGCTTAAGAAATCGAGACATGTCTGGTGTTGAGGTCCAACAGCAGCTTGTTATGGCCACTGGTGTTGATGTCAGCCCTTGGACAGTAAGGAGACGCTTGAAAGAGAAAGGTCTCATACCAAGAAGAAAAGCTACGGGACCCAAACTCAACAGACAACACCGACAACGTCATTTACAATTTGCCCTTGAACACGCTGATTGAGGAAATGGGGAATGGGAGCACGTTCTGTCCACGGATGAGAGCCGACCCTGCTTGTTCTTCAATGACAGACGTAAAAAGGTGTATAGAAGACCAGGTGAACGGTATAATCAATGTTATATTCAAGAAACTGTGAGTTTTGGTTTAGGATCTTGTATCTTCTGGGGTGGAATCTCTATGGAAACTAAAACAGAGCTCGTTATTATCAATTGTGGAGGACAAGGAGGTAACCTAACTGCAGAAAGGTATGTCACTGACATCATTGAAGATCATGTTGTCCCTTATGCAGGTTTTGTGGGTGATGGATTCGTGTTAATGCAAGACAATGCCCGACCTCGTACAGCACGTATTGTAAGTGACTTTCTCCAAGAGGCCGGTATTCGAACCCTCAACTGGCCAGCCAACAGTCCTGATCTTAATCTTATTGAACACCTCTGGGACGAGCTTAAAAGACGTGTCCATGCTCGAAACCCGCCCCCAATGAACCACAGGGACCTGAAACAGGCGCTTTATGAGGAGTGGGAGACTATCCCTCAAGAAACGGCTGCCAACCTAATCAAGTCCATGAGAAATCGATTGCAGGCTGTCATACAAGCTCGAGGGGGTAATACCAGATACTAAGAGGTAAGTAACAGCCAAATTTCCATGAAGACTTCGAAGAAATAACACAAAAAACACCGATATCATTTGCAGTGTTTTCATGCTCTTTAGACCTCTTTTTGTTAATTGACTTATTATATTAAAAAACATGCTCACAATGACAAAAAATTTACACCATCTTAAAACCAACAAAATTTCCTTTCTTGGGATACTTCACACTTGAAAATTCAATGTCATTGTGAGCATGTTTTTTAATATAATAATTGACTTATTATATTAAAAAACATGCTCACAATGACAAAAAATTTACACCATCTTAAAACCAACAAAATTTCCTTTCTTGGGATACTTCACACTTGAAAATTCAATGTAAAATAAAAATTATAAAAATCAAAAACTTTGAGAAAGTTACTGTCCCGAATTTATTGCTCTCAAGCAATTTTTTGAAATTCATAATTATTTGTTTTTAGTTATTTCTTCTTAGAAACTTTGAGATTAAGGGCGGAATAAATAGACGTTTTTGTAATACCTCTGTGGCGCTAAGTCACGGATTGCGTACTGTGTAAGATAGGGAAAATCGACACTTACCAACGACTTAAGTTATTGATGTTGTCTATTAATTCCGCCCTAAGTCTCAAGAAACAATAAAGTTTATACTCACATTGTCTTGTTTTCTACCTTTTACTGCTTAGCAATAAAACAATTGGGTATTTTACATTTCACTTTTTTAAACTGAATGAGTTTTCTTTTTTTTCTGACTTAATACCAAAAGCATAGATTTTAATGTACCTCCAGTTTCAAATTGTCTTTTATTCTTCGATTCATATGGTAATATAGTGCTATAAAACTAAATTATCAAGGTACTATCATTTCAAAATTGTAAATAGATGGTGCTATCTCGAATTTTTTTCGAGATAATACCCACTTTTGTTCACTTCTCATGGAAGAAAAGGTAATATAATACGATATCACCTTATTAAAAATTGATTTTTTCTCGAAAAAAGGCAAAATCATATAATGAAGTTTTAAGTCAAAATGCCTTTTTTTCGAACGGTTACAAAGGTAAGTTCTTTTGAAGAAAAATACATTTTTTTTACATAGAACTATAGAAAAGAACATGCTCAACTTAAGAACATATAAATTAAAAAAGTAGCTTTTATTGTATTAATACAGCGATAAGTCAAACTTTCTTTTGCGATTTCCCAAAAGTTGGTGTTTTTGACATATCACCATCTAATTCTGAGGGTGCGAGTTATTAGCCTCCTTGTAAAGACAGTGGTAGAAGTGCTGAGTCATTCCTCCACTGTCTGGCTACCATCGTCCACGATGACGCCACCCTATGATGTTATTTCTTACACAGTCTTGTTCTTAGAACAAAACCCCCATCTCCCGAGCTCAGAACGACAGCCCATAAATACACAGAACAGAAATCGAAGCAAAAAAAAGTTTTCACCTTTAAATCGAATCCAAATAAAAATGTAGATAACAATTGTTTTTTTTCTCTTCCTTTTTTAAGTAAGATAATAAACAAAAGAAATGATATAAAAAAGGAAGAACGAAAAAAGTTCGTCTAATAAGCAATATAAATAAGAGAATAAACTATTCCGGATCCCCTGTAATGGGTCCCAGGGGCCGCTGCAGAACACGTTCAAAATTGGGCCATTATAAACTCGAAGGGGGGGTGGTAGGGGTGGGCAAAGTTTCAGCTCCAATGTTCCGGTCCACGTAGCTTTGCCATCGATCAAATTCAATACGAAGTGAGGAACATTTCACCTGACGCATCGGGCGGTCACAGCACATCGCTTCTCCACTGCTCTTTTTTGAAGTCCAATGGAGGTGCATGAAGATAGCACCCGGCATTGAAGCTAGAATTTTGTACCACCTACCATAATTATGTAGGTACTAGTTATGTACTATTACGTACAACAAATCCCAAATCTAGCTTCAATGTCGGGTGCTATCATCACGCACCTGTCCAATGGACGTGAGTTCAATCCTCTGTATCTTCTGAATCCATCATTAAATAAATTTCCATGGTCAATATCCTTGGCTTGCACTCCAGGTGACCCGGGTTTGAATCGCAGTTGATTTTTTTCGGCTTTGATGTGGCGGCCAATCCCAGCCTCGTCAGGTCAATTTGGGCCATTAGTATGGAAATATGATTTATTAGCATTAGTTCTCTGAACGTCAATGTTTCCCACAACAAATTCAACAATTTATGACAGAATTACTCAAATAATATGACCATGTAGGAAGTAGTTGATAGTGACGTACTTACTGAAATAACCAAAAACAAATCTTCTGATTCTTTAAGGGTTGCGTTAGGAAATGACCCCGCCTTTTAGTTAGGACTTCTATATAATTATATTCTATCCATGTTATTCTTCTTTTTATTGTTGTCAATTTTGTATTTTTTTACGTTGCTTTTAACTGCATGGTCACATTTATCACGACGGAAATTTTGTATTTTAATTTTAACATTATTTGTTTGTAGGTACTTGTTATTAAGTAATGTTGATAAAGAATTTAATAATAATAATCCAAATATAGCGAAGGAACTTCCGAAAAAAATACTCTTGATAAAATTGATTAAAAATAAATAAATTTTTGTTGTACTGTCTTTTCATATATGTGCAATGTGTATTAATTACTTTTACTACTAAACTTGTGATATTACTTTTTAAAATTATTTTGTTTTAATCATTAACAAATTTATTGTTGATATTGTAAAAATTGATAAAAGTTAGCGGGAAGTGGGCGAAAACAATAAAACATAATACATATTATAAACTCTGTTTCGTGTTAATATAGGCCGATGGCAAGTGCTGCTTGACGAGCGCTGGCATACCGGTGAGCTTCTTAGCGCTATTCGCTTAAATTTACCTACTCCCGTACACCGGGTATTAATTATTATTATTTTATTTTAATAATAATAATATTAAGTTTCCTGGGTCCCTAATTACTCATCGTACTTTCTCCCTGCCCTTGTTAATTAATTAATTAAAATTATTTCTTTCTCTCTCTCTTTTCTTCCCCAATTTCTTGTTTTTCTCTGAATATTAGGCAAGTAGGTATTACTTATTAATGCAAAGATGGTAAAGTAATATTTCAAGACGTTTCAAAATTAAGTATCTTTTTAATATCTCCATCTCCTTCTTTTTTTGAACAGTCTTCAATTCTCTCTCTCTCTCTTACACATTTTCTCTCTCTCTCCCTCTCTCTTTCTCTTTTTCTCTCTCTCTCTCTCACCCTCTCTCTCTCTCTTCCTCTCAATTTCATCACTCTCTCCCTCTCTATTTCTCTGTCTCTCCCTTTCAATTTCATCACTCTCTCCCTCTCAATTTCTCTCTCTCTCCCTCTCAATTTCATCACTCTCTCCCTCTCCATTTTACTCTCTTTTACTCTCGGTATCTTTGTATTTCTCTCTCTCTCTCTCTTCCTCTCAATTTCACTCCTTCTCTATCTTTGTCATTATTTCTCTCTCTTTCTCTCTCATTCTTTAAGATTCTTTATTTCTCCCATTTATCCATATCTAAGGACACTTCAGTTCTCTCCTTATTTATAATTATTATCATCTTTCCTCTTCTCTTCCTCTCCTGAGAAATTTGAGGAACTCTTAGGAACTAAAATACATACTATCCTTATTTATGTTTCATCACAATTTTCAGTGGGTGGGGAAGAACTATAGTGCTTGTTTATTATATATAATCTTCTTCTTTCTCTCTGTCTTATCCCACTGAAGCAGGGTCGACTTTGTTCAACCTCATGGTTGAGGTTGGTTGGTTTTGGCACATTTTTTACGGCTAGATGCCTTTCCTAACGCCAACGATTCTATTTTGATTAAATGACCTGGATTAGGACGGGGGTTTTACCCTCTATTCGCTGGGAATCGTACCAGCTACCCACATTAACCTCACCCAGCCTGGGTAGAGCCGCAAAAGCCAGCCTCACATGTACGGAGGAAACAGAAATTTTTGTGTGAAAAATCTGCTCCGACTGCGGATCGACTCTGGACTACGGGCAGTAATTGTGAGGGTTTCGCTAAAAACCCTGCAACCAGGTCAGATAATAATAATGAGTGAAAACCGGACATCCAAGTAGAGAGCAGAAAAAAAATCTGTTCTGCTGGGGTTCGAACCCAGGTCACCGTGAATGCAAAACTAGTGCGCTATCCATTCGGAAACGGTGACTATACTCTGTCTTCTGGTTTTTGTTGTTTTCTGGTAACTTTGGTCTTCACAATTTCAATAAAATGAATGACCTACTAAGAATAGACACCGTTTAGGAACATTCTGAGGTCCTTTATGATATAACCATCCTGCTGAAAGCGAATTAAACCCCCCCCCTCCCAAAAAAAAGAAGAAGAAAAAAACAGGAACTTTTGTAGAATTCCTAATATAGAAAACAAACACATCGCTCCCTTAAAGCTCAACTACGAGAGGGAGGAGGAAGTAAAATTAAGGTATTTACGTACAGGATCTTATCGGATCTTTAAATATAGTAACATTGTGACGTGTGAGCTTTATAATTACCTGGGCACATTATATCAGTCTAATGTCTAATCAATATAAACAGAAAAGTGAGAAGTTGTATTAGATGTACAATGTACATGAATATCACGACATACCTGGACAGCTGTTTCGAGCTTATTTGCTCTCATCAGCAGGTACTAGTTCTGAATATTCAGGTCATCAACTATTTAAATCAGTATAAACAGAAAAGTTAGAAAATGTACTGAATGTACATGAATTTTTACTGCTGTAAAAATGCTGTTTAAAAAAAAAAATCTTAAATCTGTGGTTTCAATAGTATACCACAACCAGACAAAGGGTTAAATGAAGAACTTTGACTAAACGGATCTTTAGCTATACGACCATTAAACTATTGTCTATGAAGTCTCTACAATGTAGCCTAAAATATTTACCTCGTTGAATGCACCGGTTCTCGTAGGATCACCGAAGTAAAGCAACGTCCAGCGAGGTGAAAACTTTGTGATGCTGGCATTCCGGCCTTCCCAGGCTGGGTGAGCTCAATGTGAGTAGCAGATTTGTAAGTTTCCTGCGAATGGAGGGTAAAACCCCCGTCGTGTATGACCATGCAGTTGAAAAACGACCTTGAACTCTAAATTAAACAAAAACAAACAATTCTTATTCTTAAAAAATAGTTCAATTAGGGTTCTACTAAAAATATGGGTTCTACTAATAAAATAATAAATTGATTTAAAAACAAGGTATGGCTGGCTATGTTTTCTGTTAAAGAATTCATCAACCCTGTAAAAAATAAGAGGATTACACGATTTGATTTCTTTTTTTTTCTGAATATTTCTTTAAAAAAACTCTTACGTATTTTTTTCTGATGAAGAACTTTCTTGGTTTATTTATTTTATTTCAATCTAAGTTTACGTTTTCTCCTTTTGTATGAGTATTGTACGGTATATTATATACGCCATGTGATACCTCAGTACCAGTAGATACTGTTTAAATTAAATTCTTTTTTTACTTTCCTCATCTTATTTTGAGTATAACGTCGCTTTCAACTGCATGGTAATAACACGATGGGGGTGTTATTACCCTCCATTCGCAGGAAACTCACTAACCTGCTACCGACAATAACCTCAACCAGGCTGGATTGGTCCGGAATTCCAGCATTACGAAGTCTTCACCTCGCTGGACGTTGCTTAACTTCTGTGATCCTACGAGAACCGATGCATTCAAAGCGTCACCGACGCGACACTACAAGAAAGAAAATTAGATTGTATATGTATATTATCAATAAGCGGTTTTTTTTATGTGAACGAAAAGCCTGACCGAGACCGCTCGGTCAACTCTGGTCAACCAAGATTTGAAGAATAAAAAAAAGTGATTTTGGGACTCTGGTTTATTTACATTTTCGGTGTGTGTTTACATTTTGCTTTTGAAATGAAAATGAAAACAAGCGACTGTTGTATTTCATTTTGATTTTATTCAATTAATCAAATTTCATTGGACCTTAAAATTCCTTAAACTTTAATTACCCAACAATCTACATATATGAAAACCCCAATCTCATAAAAAAAACTGATTACCTATGTTTTTTACTCTATATAAACTTATATCCATCAAGTGACCATGTAATATGACAAAAGTAATATGAATAAAATAAAATTATAACTAGCACTAAATAAAGATACAGGAATCAGTAGAGAATAAAAAGTCAAGAGAAAATAAAATGTCTAAACTTAATGCGTAGGTAGGTGTCTCAATAAAACTCTTCACATAACAGGGAGTTTTGAAAAAAAAAAAAAAATGGGTGAAAATAAAATAATAATATTATGATTTTTTATCCACTTCTTCTTCTTCTTACCGAACCAAAACCCATGACCGAACGAACGAGCCGGTCCACTTTGTTCAGGATTTTTCGGTCCGGTCAAATAAAAAAAAGTGAATTTCAGTGACCAGGTCAGCTTCGGTTCGCTTCGTTCACATAAAAAAAACCGCTTAATAAGGTTACCCTAATCCTTTGATCGTTGTTTTCTGTATATTTTATTTTAATGTAAAATCCAGAAAGTTATTTATGCAGTGGTAGTCAAATGGTTAAAGCGCTAGTCTGGAAAACCAGGTATCGTAATGATCCGTTGGTTCAAATTCCAGTGCATGAATTTTACCTCATTAATTTGAGTTTGTAAACACATAATAATGAGACCCTGAGGGTTAGGTAGTAGAAAATGCTTTGATCATTAACCTCGCCTGGTAGTTACCTTCCACTGAAGAGAGTTATTATTATAAGTATTATTATTATGTTTAGTCTACATGACACTTCTTTATATTCATGTAAATTTAATGTAAATAATGTGTAAGAAGTACAAAGTGACAATGACTTGAATTGAATTCAAGGAAGCGGTACTGAATTTATACTAACCAATGTACCTATACTATGTATATAAAATCTCTACTGTCTTGTGTACATTATTTAATGTGTAATAAAATTTATGAGTAGGTTTACACAATAACACATACAGGGTGTATGGAAGATATAGAGAGCACGAATAGCTCAGTGGTTGAGCACTTACTTGCCATGTGGAAGGTCCCGGGTTCGAACCCCCGCGCCGACAGAAAAATTGTTTTCAAAATTTGGTTACAGTTGTTTGTAAGGGATACCTTCTGGTGAGCTCGTGTTGACCCAGCACTTCTCATCTAGATGTGAAGTATTGTGTCACTTCTCGCCAATCAGAGGGGAGGCATACGCATACTACGGGATGGGCAGGCTACAACACAGACCACAAGCGTATACAGTAGCTCCTGTTTCATGGGTACGAAATAAAAAAGGCTGTGAAACACTCGTCTTTTGTGAAACACTCGTCTTTAAAAAATAAAAATATCTGAGGTAGATTTTCCTGGGTATAATTTTTGTTTGGTTCATTCCCACAAAAAATCTCGAAAAAAATGAATCGTAATTAGAACAATTAGGTTACTAATTAAACTACAAATACAGTGTACAAATACAACAAAGTTTAATTTTCATTTCAATTTTTTAATATGTGTTATCATATAATGTATTTGTGTTCATGACTTTCGTGATATCACACTACTCAAACTCACTTTACTAAATAATGGTGAAACCGGGAATTGACTATTGGATGCCCGACAATCGGGCATTCCGGACTATTGGATGCCCGACAATCGGGCATTCCGGACTATTGGATGCCCGACAATCGGGCATTCCGGATTATTGGATGCCGGACTATCGAACAATCCGGGCTATTGGATGCCGGACTATCGGGCATTCCGGATTATTGGATGCCGGACTATCGGGCATTCCGGACTATTGGATGCCGGACTATCGAACAATCCGGGCTATTGGATGCCGGACTATCGAACAATCCGGGCTATTGGATGCCGGACTATCGGGCATTCCGGATTATTGGATGCCGGACTATCGGGCATTCCGGACTATTGGATGCCGGACTATCGAGCAATCCGGACTATTGGATGCCGGACTATCGAGCAATCCGGGCTATTGGATGCCGGACTATCGAGCATTCCGAACTATTTCATACCGGACTATCGGACTTATACTGTATTAGATTTTCCAATGAAAAACTGCAACCTGTACAACATGACCGACTTCTCTCTGTTCAATCATGTTTTGCCGCCAACAACAGCCAAATACCGCCCAATATTGTAACCGGAAATGTGAATAATTTAGAAAAACATGTGACTTTTAATGTTATGCGTAAAGTTGATTTTATTATTTGCAAGAATTTTCCTTATTTATACCCGTAAATGCAGCGTTAATCAGTCAAACTTGAAAGTGAAGAGTTTTAAATTTAGCTGCAGTAGTGTTCTGAATTTTTTGAAAGAATTAGTAAGTAAAATTAAAATCACAATTGAATTACTGAAATTCTGCGTTTATTTACCTATTTAACAGATTTTTTATGATTGTATCTACAGAATATTAGACATTTAGTTTCACAGTTGTAAATTAAATTTAGTTTTTGTAGTGTCCTAAACCATTTGAAAAGTAAAAATAATATCTTAATTTAATTACTAAATTTCTGCGTTTCTTTTAATCTCTTTAACAGATTTTTCTATGCCTGAATCTACAGAATATTAGACATTTATTTTTACATTTTTTTATTAAATTTAGTGTCTGAGGTTAACCATTTGAAAGCATTAGTAAGTGAAAATAAAATAAAGATAGCACAATTATAATTACTGAAATTTTGCGTTATATTTACCTATTTAACAGATTTCTATGATTTAATCTACAGAATATTAGACATTTAGATTCACAGTTTTAAATTTAATTTATCTTCTGTGGTGTCCTAAACCATTTGGTAGCATTAGTAAGTAAAAATAAGATTAAAATCCCTTTAAAGGACCTCATAAACTCACTCTATGTTGTTTTGTATTATTAATGAAAAAAGAAAATATTATATTAGAAAAAAATTAAAGAATATCTGCGATTTTCACCGTTCTAACAGTTTTTTCTCTGATTGGTTCAAATGTTAAGTAGACGATTTGCTTGTTGGCTCAATGGATCATTGGTCTCAATTAAATTGGTGTTTCAAGTCGGGTTTCTGTGTGCGAAATAGTGCATTCAGGATAGTTTTTATTTTTCTTTTTAATTATTTTTATTTTACGTGTTTTATTGATTGATTCTTATATGAAAATTGATAAATGGCCATGCAAAGAAATTGTGTCTATAATTATCAGAGCTTTTTTTAAAGACTATTCAAAATTAGGCCTGTTATAGCTACACACTTTAGCAATTCTATAAAGCAACAACGTTGAAGAAATATCATTTTCCTCTAATTAATTTTAAAATTTTGTCCTCTTCACAGATTCCTGAGATCTACCTCAAGACGTTGCTTCTCCTTCATAGTTTCCAAAAAGCAAGAGAGAGAAACATCACCATGTTCACACATTACTTTCTCTCTTTTGTTTTAGTACTTTACTGTAAGTATTTTGTCAACAATTTATCTTTAACACATCTCGTCCCACGTCAGTTAAAAACGACTGACAGCCAGTTTCCCAAAAAAGTAACTGTCAGTTGAAAAGACCTGACAGGTTGTTGCTCACTTTTAATCAGTGTCAGGGTCTTCCAACTGACTCTACAATAGATTTTAGTATGTTGTTTAAACTCTGGAAGGCTGGGAATTTTTTGCAATTTAGATCATTGAAATATATTGAAAACTTAAGATTTTAGAAGCAAAACACTAAATTATTCAATTTTACTGAACAAAATAGGCCTCAGACGAAACACAGAGAAAAACCTTTGGCACGAGATGTGTTAAGTCACCTTGTCATACCTGACTGTACGACTGGTGGTATAAGTATCCGATGGGGAAGGGTGTTGGCTGATCGAAAACTGGGCAAGAAGTTATATACTCCTCCCTTGTACGTCTCCCTCTCTCCTCCCCATCATCTTACACACTCATTGGATCTGAACAGTAGTCTTCCAGGTTCTTCTTAGTTTTCAATTGTTCAAATACTGGCCAGGTAGCTCAGTGGTAAAGGCTGCACTCTGTGAATCCAGAGATTTCAGGGTTTGTGGGTTCGAAACCCAGCCGGGACATGACAAGTGAGCCTTGAGCTCACTGCTGGAATAATGGGGACTAACAGTCCTAATCAGGCAGTATAAATAAGGCGATATTTATATTAATATCATTAAATACCTATTCAATTTTTGTTTGAATTTGATTTTGGCTGAATTGAACGACCTAAAGTTCCCTACCTAGATATTCCAACATAATATTAAAAAGAAGCTAAATAAAATTTAATAAATATATTAAAATAATACGTGCAAACAATTGAAAAAAAAAAAAAAAATATTTTCCAAGAAATGTTTCTTCGTCAAAAGCTTGAATACCAAGCGATTGTTTGATTTCATTCAGTCTGATTGACCGGTTTAGTAACACATTGTCAATCTCTTGACAGGTATCTTGCGCAGTCAGCAAGCCAGCCCTCAAAATCTGGCCATGCCTGTAGGATATGCAACTCCAACGCCACCTACCATGGTAAGTTTTTTACGATTAGGTAGTAAAAAATAGGGCGCGATTGGCTCAGTGATTAAGCACTCGCTTGCCATGCGGAAGGTCCCGGTTCGAACCCCCGCGTCGACAAAGGGGTTTAAGAGGTAGAAAGAGGAGGGAAAGAGAGAATAGGATTAGGGGGAAGGGTGGTTAGGAGAGTATAGATCTGTTTTGCACAACCATGTTGCGAATGACACGTTTGTATTTCAGTACGTTAATATTCGCTTTTTTCCTTTTCTTGAAGATAATTATTTATAGAAAGTTTGTTTAATTATAATTTCCTTAGTAGGGAGTTTTAGCTAGTGAGTGTAGGTCAGTGATTTTAATGTACCTTCTTTTCTTCAGAGCTATTCAAAGGGCTCGGTTCTGTAGTACTTGTAGTTTGTTTTACATATAATATTCTAGGCAGGGGCCGCGTATGTAATAAAATTATTGGACGAAGAAAAGCTTTATACGAGAGAATTTTATTGAATGTACTTAACTTAAATTTGTGAAATTCGTGATCAGCACCTCAAAACATTGGCTTTGATATATCACAACACCTATCTAGAAAAAAAGTAAGCCGAGCACGACCCCGCAAAATACCGGTAAAGTGGGGATGGGTTCTAAAAACTTCAAGATATCAAAAATTGTTGAAAAAATCACTTTTTTAATTCGAAAAAAAAAACTTATTCTTAAAACTCATATATCGAATCAATGAGCCAGAAATTTAAAAACTCATTACTAAACTTGTCGTCTTATAAAATCATATTTCTCTTCTTTTCAGAATTCAAGACAATATTATAGTGTCATGTCAGATGTAGATGATATCAGCTTAGCTGGTGAAGAAATGCCTGCCGCCATGAACGCGTCCGACAAAAACCCAATGAAGCCCGACAAGAACCCGATGATGCCCGACAAGAACCCGATGATGCCCGACAAGAACCCGATGAAGCCCGACATGAACGCGTCACTGACCGACATGAAGCCAATGATGCCCAACTCAAACGCGTCAAAGCCCGGTGGAGTAATGCCTGGCGCTGGTGAAGTAATGCCTGGTGGAGTAATGCCTGGTGGAGTAATGCCTGGTGGAGTAATGCCTGGTGCTGGTGGAGTAATGCCTGGCGCTGGTGGAGTAATGCCTGGTGGTGGTGCACAGAACAACGTAGACGAGATGATTAACGCCATGAACGGGTCACCGACCGGCACGAATCCGATGATGCCCATGAACGGGTCAATGAACCAATGTCCCAACATGCCTGGCACGCCCGCAATGCCCAACATGAACGGTATGCCGCCCAACATGAACGGGATGCCCCCAACAACGCCTATGAAATCAACACCGCCAGATAACTGCCCCAAAATGATGAAGATGATGAAAATGATGAAGAAGGTACAGAAAATATGCATGAAAATGTATAAGAAATGTTAAGCTCAAGTTAGGTATGATTCCTTTTTGGGTAAGCAAGAGCCTCCGCGATATCTGTGGGCGACAAAACATTACTAAGAGCCGAATTTTAAATTAAGATTAAATTCAAGATAGACTGTTCCTCAACTCCGGCTCTAATGCGCTGTGATAGATCGGAACTTTGACTTGAAGTCGCGTCTAAATATTCTTTACTTTCTCCAAGGGCCAAAATTTGGTCCTTAGGGACTGCATCACTTTCTAAATACTCAATTTTTTGTGTGTTTTTTTTTATTAATTAAAACCTATTTTTTTAAAATAAAACCTATCGAGTGGGGAATTAAATGAAAGGTGCTCGATGTCCTCATACTTGATTGAACATTTATAATGTGATGGTTGAATCTGTGTGAGGTATACAGTACACAGTACCAGTAGTTTTTAAGAATTTTAAGTTTTATTAATTTCGCCACTCTCAGTACTCAAATTCTGAAGTTCTATTACCAAATAATTTAGTTTCTCAAAGTTCTATTATTAGTAGTTCTATTCGTTTCCAAAAAGTTATATTTGTAGTTCTATTAGATTCCGAATTTCTAATAGTACTTCTATTACTTTCCTAATTTCTATTAGTACTTCTATTAGTTTCCCTTATTTCTATTAGTACTTCTATTAGTTTTCTATTTTATATTAGTATGGCTAACTATGGTACATCGAACTGTGTATCTATGATATATTGTGTAAGGTAAACTGTCTTACCGTTTGAAATTCATTCAATGATATCAGTTTTATTGAATTATGACTATTACGAGATTTAGATCTCTTGCTTTTGTGTACTACCTAATTTAAATATTGATATTATGTCTCCTCTTTTACTTATTAAAGTGTTTTAACTTATATTTTTTGTGATTTTACTCATAATTATAGCCAATGTTTTACATACCATAAAAATGATGTTCTTGTTATTCTCAATAATTGTTCCAGTCTGTATTATTGTAAAGACATGAAATGAGACAGTAAAACTACTATCACATGATAAATCAATACTTACGCATTTGAAACCATCTATATACCATACAATACAATGATCTACATAATTATTTCGGATTGATTAAAGAATCTGTTTGGTCCATTGCAAATTGCAGTCCCAAGTCAAGTCAAAACATTCTCCAGCTTTCTCCACTCTCAAAGTCACCGGATTTCCGTTGCAGCCCTCATACAACGCACTCTGATTGGATTATGAGTGTGGAAAGTGTTTCTGGAACGGGCTATTGGTCAACAAAATTCTGTACAAATTGACATAACAATTAGGAAGGATCAGCGGAAAAAATGAAACCATTTTGATTAGACCAACTAACAATGTCATTCAAAGTACTTTGAATACGAGATCTCATTAAATTAGTATCTTTGCCGCGAGCAATAATCATGAAATCATCAATGAATGAAACGAATGCAAAGGGGCCTTTAACAAGTTCAAAATATCATTAATAAAAAAAATAAAGAGCATAGGACTCAACGATGAACCTTGATGTATGCCATTTTTTAGAGCATATTTATTAGCTAGGGAACTATTTAATTTGATTTAATTTTTAAAAAATGTTTTATTTTTAAAAAAATATAAAGGTAATGAAACATGTTGATACCAAAATTAACAGAGATACTTCAGAATTCAAGTCGACATGTCATATCAAAAGCTTTTTTGCAATTTAAAAGTACTACAATAATTATTGTGCAGCACTAATAATTAAAATTCTTGCATTAACAAGAGATGTAATAACAGGTAGGTATCATAATAATCAGAGTTCGATTGAGAACGTGAGATTATTGTTATAAGAAAAGATTATTTAGAACAGAGTGTAAATGATTTTAAAAGAAATTTATTTACATTTCAATTTTTTTCATAAAAAGTAAAAACAATCAATTACAGTACAGAGTAATAAAATAATATCGAAATAAGAAAGAGCTTTGGATGACCTTTTCATCTAAGAACTGGTACTAGCGGAGCCGAAAGAGGGAAAGTTTGCGGCGGGTAAACTACCCGTGGGAAATGAGCCCGAAAACTGTTGGAAACTGTTCATGTACTGCTCGATTTGTTCAGGAGTAAAAAGTTCAGCAAAAGGATTGGAGCTAGGGCTAGCGGCGGCACTGTCGTCTTTCCCCTTTCTGGTGCTAGATTGTCCAAAGGTGGGTAGACTGCCAACTGCTGGCAGACTTCCAGTGGGGAATTGACCTGAAGGCTTGATAGTTGTTGAATATACTGTTCGTAGGGCACTGGGCTGTTCGCGCCACTAAATTGAGAAGGAATGTTTTGGGTAAAACCTTGTAGGGGATTTGATGCCGCTGCAGCAGATTCTTCTCTCTTCCTTCTTGTGCTAGATTGTCCAAAAGTGGGTAAACTGCCAACTGCGGCAGACTTCCAGTGGGGAATTGACCTGAAGGCTTGATAGTTGTTGAATATACTGTTCGTAGGGCACTGGGCTGTTCGCGCCACTAAATTGAGAAGGAATGTTTTGGTAAAACCTTGTAGGGGATTTGATGCTGCTGCAGCAGATTCTTCTCTCTTCCTTCTTGTGCTGGATTGTCCAAAAGTGGGTAAACTGCCAACTGCGGGGAGACTTCCAGTGGGGAATTGACCTGAAAGGCTTGATAGTTGTTGAATATACTGTTCGTAGGGCACTGGGCTGTTCGCGCCACTAAATTGAGAAGGAATGTTTTGAGTAAAACCTTGTAGGGGATTTGATGCTGCTGCAGCAGATTCTTCTCTCTTCCTTCTTGTGCTGGATTGTCCAAAAGTGGGTAAACTGCCAACTGCTGGCAGACTTCCAGTGGGGAATTGACCTGAAGGCTTGATAGTTGTTGAATATACTGTTCGTAGGGCACTGGGCTGTTCGCGCCACTAAATTGAGAAGGAATGTTTTGGGTAAAACCTTGTAGGGGATTTGATGCTGCTGCGCAGATTCTTCTCTCTTCCTTCTTGTGCTGATTGTCCAAAAGTGGGTAAACTGCCAACTGCGGGCAGACTTCCAGTGGGGAATTGACCTGAAAGGCTTGATAGTTGTTGAATATACTGTTCGTAGGGCACTGGGCTGTTCGCGCCACTAAATTGAGAAGGAATGTTTTGAGTAAAACCTTGTAGGGGATTTGATGCGCTGCAGCAGATTCTTCTCTCTTCCTTCTTGTGATGCTGGATTGTCCAAAAGTGGGTAAACTGCCAACTGCTGGCAGACTTCCAGTGGGGAATTGACCTGAAAGGCTTGATAGTTGTTGAATATACTGTTCGTAGGGCACTGGGCTGTTCGCGCCACTAAATTGAGAAGGAATGTTTTGAGTAAAACCTTGTAGGGGATTTGATGCTGCTGCAGCAGATTCTTCTCTCTTCCTTCTTGTGTGCTGGATTGTCCAAAAGTGGGTAAACTGCCAACTGCGGGCAGACTTCCAGTGGGGAATTGACCTGAAAGGCTTGATAGTTGTTGAATATACTGTTCGTAGTTCACTGGGCTGTTGGCGCCACTGAGTCCTGAAGGAATGTTTTGGGTGAACGAATCTAAAGGACTACTGGCAGATGAAGATGCAGCTTGGCCTTCTCTTTTATATCTAAGTGTAGGTGTTGCTGTTGAGAAAATAGAAAAAGGAAAATAAGTTAAGTACCAGATGAATTTAAAGCATTGATATATTCACTTCATATTTCAACAAGGAAATTTTTCAAATTTTGAACCGTGTGAACTTTTTTCAACAAAAGTTAAGTCGCAATTCAGGCTGTATTTGATTGCCAATGTAAATATGTAAACACGATTACTGATACAAATTTTAGAGTATCTAATGTTTAATCTGTTACAAAAAATGGCTTTGCTTAATTTTTTTCAATAACACAAATATTTAACTCCATTTATTGAGAAGAAAACTATATAAAACGGTATAAAAACAAGTTTACCACAATACTCTATAGTTTGCTCTCAACAACACAGTTTGTAAACTAGATCAATGAGTTATATTGTTTTTAAAAAGTAATAGCTCAATTGTGTACAATTCTTTTACACATGTTTAAAGGTAGAGTAGGTACTTACCAAAAGTCACGGTGGCAACGGCCAGGATGACGAAAATATTGCTGATGAATGCCATGTTTAGTTCTTCAGAACTATTTGTGAGGTGCTTGAGTTGAAACCAACCGAAGAGTGTGATGAGTTAAAGGATGACAAAGTATTTATACAACTAGTATTTTCCAATGCTCTATGGACAGGCATATGTTGCACTGCACTGATACTTGGACTACCAGTACTATCCCTACCTTTGTAGGTTTTTCGTATTCCTAGGCTTCTAGCAGAATTTTTTTTACAACAAGGTAATTTTATATGTTTCCCCGGTTGGAGCAGACTTTTTGATGAAAATTCTGTTCCCTCCAAACACGTGAGGCTGGCATTTCCGTTAGTACCCAGGCTGGGTGTCACATATGTGGATAGCTGGCGCGATATTTTTTTATTATTTAAGTTTTCCTTGTATTTATATTACACAATAACATCTTCAACAAACAAAAGGGTATATCCACTTTCAAAAAATAAAGGTGGTGATTCACAGCGAATGGAAGGTAAAACCCCTGCCCTGAGCAGACGTTAAAACCAAATGAAATCGTTGGCTTTGGAGGATTTGCCGTAAAAAATGCCGACACCATAGCATCATAAGCTTATATGGGATTAAGTTATGGGAGATATTATATGTATAAATTTAGTGTTACAAAAAGTGTATGAACATGACTTTTTTCCACGCGGCTGGTGCCCAGTTGGAATATTGAAAAATTCTTTCCTAATGCACATTTTGGGACAAAACAATCTTACTTGCAAAAAAAATTTACCAGAGAACAATGAATCAACATTTTCAAAAAAATCTTTTCATTTAAAACTATATGGGTATACTACCCGGAATTTACATAACAAACTTTATTTACAAAATGAAAAATACAAATAATAGTTAAAATAAGTGCAGTTAAGACAAAATAATATGTACAATAGTCTGGCTGGGGGACTATGAAACATGGAGTAGATTAGCATTTGCTTGGTTGTGGGGGCCCCTGTCAATTATAAGACTACCTTTGTAAAGACAGTGGTAGAAGTGCTGAGTCATTCCTCCACTGTCTGGGATTCACGATGACGTCACCCTATGATGAGGATGATTATGTACAAGAAAAAGAAAATCAGGATAGATCAAGGGTGGATGATGCCTTTGTATTCAACCCTCATTAGGTCAGAGAAATAAGGGTGAATACCATTTACCATTGCCTGACCCAGTTTAAGACGGAACATGAAATGACAGGTTAACCATGCAGTAGTATAGTCTTCGCTAGTAGAGATAGTACTTTGACAGTGTCTTCTGCATTTCTGGTCAAACTTTCTTTGCATGTATTCCTAGCTGCAATCATCAGGACGACAAGTGAGTTATTTTCTGCGTAGATAGGTGGAGGCTTAATGTATGCGTAGGTAAATGTCCGTGGCGAACATCCTTTCATGATAGTGCGTGCTATCTTCCTTGACCTCAAGAATGGGAAAAACGAAGGAACTTGTGTCTCCGGTAGTTTGACAGGATAATGTATTACCAATATTTTTAAAGAAAATTGATCATTCACGTAATTTTTTTGCTCTTCGGGCAGACAAGATTTTCGAAACAAGTCACATTATTTGTGTTAATCACAATTGTGATTAACACAAACCTTCAAGTCAGAAGTCTGGACAACTTATCAATCGAACCACGGAGGTCGGTATAGTCTCAAAATAACATATAAACTATCCAAACATACGAGATGATGAAATTTGACTTTGCCTTTGTTTCTTCTATTGTTAAACAATCTTAGGATTGGTTTGGCATCAGCATCACAAATTTGTTTGTATTACTTAGAATTTCAATTCTTTCTTGTCTTTTGCCATACTCTTTAAACTTTCATATATGAGTCGCATTTCATATGAGTTTCTTTCATAAATTTTCATTTTATGAGTTTCTGAGACTTCCAGATGGATTTAATTCTTCGATTATTCCTTCTGTTATTTTATGTAGCAATCCACCATGTCTCAAGATGTGATTAATCAAAAAAGCTGTTCTTATCTCAATATCTTACTATATAAAATGTCAAAGTCACTGACTGACTGACTGATCATCACTGTTTTCCGAACTGGTAAGTCCTAGCAAGCTGGATTTGGTAGTAGCTTTGTCTTATAGTCTAGATGTGCAATAAGAGGGATTTTTTCAAAATTCCCACTACAACAACTGCCATTGGCGAAAAAGGACTTTTTGCTTTCACGGGCATGCTCGGCCCGCAAAGCGGGCGACAGCCGCTAGTCATTTATAAATTCTCTTCCTTGATCAATATTTTAGAGTACTTCTTTATT
Source organism: Bactericera cockerelli (assembly GCA_024516035.1). NCBI lineage: Eukaryota > Metazoa > Arthropoda > Insecta > Hemiptera > Triozidae > Bactericera > Bactericera cockerelli. Next base: position 20,582,543 of record CM044962.1, on the reverse strand, counting down.
ACTGTCAAGGAAAGTCAAGTCACACAAGTCACCTGTCAAGATGTCCGAACTTCTGAGACTCGCCAACAATATGAGAGTAAAAAGAATGAGGAACGAGTCTTTAAATGCTTTCAGTATTATAAGTCACAAGCGGGCTGTCGCCCGCTTTGCGGGCCGAGGCATGGCCGTGAAAGCAAAAAATCCTTTTTCGCCAATGGCAGGTGTTGTAGTGGGAATTTCGAAAAATCCCGTCTTGTTGCACATCTAGACTATAAGACAAAGCTACCTACCAAATTTCAGCTTCCTTGGACTTACGGTTTGGGCTGTAGAGCGATGATCAGTCAGTGAGTGGTCAGTGACTTTGACATTTATATATTAAGATTATATTATGTAGATAAGGAAGAGAACCAGGTAACATCATTTGGTGAGAAATTTAAGGAGATTTAGACAGCAAGATGTCGTTAAAGACAAGGTAAAGTGCTTTACAGAAGTCAAGAAAAAGGAGGAAAGTAAGAATTTTTGATCCATTGCTCTACGAATTTCTTCAGTGACAAAGTCAGCAGAAACGCCAGCCACCGTAGCATAACGGCTATCAATGTTATGACGACTGCCTGCAGTCTAGAGATCCTGAATTTAATTCCCGGTTAGAGCAGACTTTTCAGACAAGAAATTCTCTTCCCTCCGAACGCGTGAGGCTGTAATTTCCAGCCCTACTACGGCTGGATGAGGTTATTTAGAGTAACTACTTAGCTAGTATGATTTCCAGCGAAGGGAGAGTAATAGCCCCGTCCGGATAAGGACGTTAAATCAAATAGAATCGTTGGCGTTAGGAAGGGCATCCAGCCGTAAAAAAGCCCACAACCAACCTCAACCATGAGTTTAAACAATGGCGAATCTAGTAGGTTTGGGGAAAAAAGGCAAAATAGAAGTAGAAGAAGAAGAAGATTGGTAGTCAATTAAGGCGCTAGTTTGGTATTCCAGGTAGCATCAAATCCGTTGGCTTGAATACCACCCAATGCATGAATTTTCCTCATTTATTTGAGTACATAACCTCATAATAATAATTATGAATAACAAAAAAATGTTTTGAGCATAATCTCGCTGGTGGTTACTTTATACTAAGCGTATTATTATATTTATAAGAAGAACATGTTTGTGTTCTTACTATTATAATTCAGTATTAACATGTGTTGAACTATTATTGCTTTGTATTAACATGTGTATTTTTCTAAGGAATTTGGTATGTACGTGTGAATTCTTAACTGTAGGTACTGTATAACTGTACAGAGAGCCCACAAAGATAAAAAGAACTTGTGTAAACTCTGTTCGTTATAATTAATGACTAGTTTTAACTATCAGCACTACTCTTATTAGCATACCAATTAGTACAGACTAGAACTATTGAAATTTACTTTTATTTTAAAGTTATTCATAGTATATTTATTTTGTGTTAATCACTTTCGTGATGTCAAAACTACTCAAACTCGCTTTAATAAACATTGCTTAACTTGGGACTTGAACCACCGACCTTCGATTACAAGTCCGCCATCTTATCTATCAACTATAATTGTTACCTATATAATTGAATTTTTATTATACATTTTTAAACGAAAGAGACCAAATAGTCATAATAAAATGCACTGTTTATGGACTGTTTCTCTCAAAATGTAAATAAACAGTTGATCAACCTTTTGTCCAAAATAACCGGGGACTTGGTTATTTTTGGACAAACGGTGTTCTAACTTCTGATTGGTTCTCACTCTGCGTCCTTTTGATAAATAAAATATTATTTTTAGAGATTCAAATTTTCAATCTGCATTTTAAATTTAATTTTGAAATGAGATGAGTTAAGAACCCATCAGAGAAGACCAACACAAGTACAGCTGTCTACAGAAATTTCACTTCTTGTTTGTTGATCTCTGAAATGACCTTGTTATATTTTCTTTATCTTCAAACAATCAAATGCCCAATCATGTAAATATGTTTTTGTGCTGTTCCAGTTAAATTTTGTAATACAATTTAACTTGTGACAAATAGTGTTTAGCGGACTCTTTCTTCCATTCATGTTTCCTCAACTTTAGAGCCCTGAGATTATCCAGAGATGACGGCAAGCGACCTGATGGCATGACCTTGGTTCCCTGGTCGAGACGTCGAACCTTAGTTTGGGATTATACCTGCGTCAATACCTTAGCAGACATACATCTCCCCAAAACTCGACAAGAAGTGGTTCAGCTGCAGAGGTCAAAACAAAAAGAACGTCGCCAAATACAGCTTCATCCAAAGTCAGAATTAGCATTTTTCCATCCGTTGGTATTCGAGACTTTTGGACCATGGCAGTTTTGAAGAGAGTTGGTGACATTTTAACCCGAGTGACAGGAGACATGAAAGCGGGTATTTTTCTTACACAAAAATTGTCTCTAGCAATCCAGAGAGATAATGCTGCAAGTGTTCTCTCTGGATTGCCAGAGGGAAAAACTTTGTTGACGTTAAACCGGGATCAGTACGGTTCGGTTTTGTGACGTATCAAAATACGTTATGAGAGACTTCTCTCACACTCACGTTTTTGCTTGTTGCAACTGAATTGCATTGTGGGTGTAATTTCACTGAATAGGATGTGAACAAAACTAAATATAAGGAAATTACGGCTTTTCAGTTCAGAAATACGGCCAAAAGTCTTCAGTTGGGCATAAACGAACGAGCTACTCGGCGAACATTATGATAGGAATGGGCGTGCCGGGTGGGAAATGGTTTTGGGGGTGCTGCCACATAACCAGACTAAGAAGGGATTTATAGAGCGCTCATTTAGTATCTAAAGAGTTTTGGTTTGTTTGTATAATCATAATAATTTATATAACTGCATCCCACGACACAAGGACCATACTTCATGGGTGTGGCCCTTAGTGTGAGATGACGACAGCCAAAAAAACTAGCATAAGTTCAGTTAAAAATATTATGAATTACATATATGTAAACTGTCATTGTTATATATAATTTGAACCATTTACTTGTAATGTATAAATAAATAAATTTAATAATAATTAATCATGCATTAGTTATAATTATTATTTTTATAATTAATCCAGAAATGTGTGATAATTTTCATTGAGTACGAGCTAGGACTTGAGAAAATCCTTTCTTCTTTGTCTGGTGGTACTGTAGTCTGCTATGGATCACTGTGTTGGTACAAACATACCGTCACGAGCATTTGTTCGACAGTGAAAAAAAGCGACCTGAATTTTTGATACTTTTTTTTCAACCCTCATATAAAATTACATACACAAGCGATCCCTGAGTCAATAGTATTCCATTGTACCTTTCTTCGGATATGAACAGGATTTCTAAAATGTCTCTGTGTAAAATTTTATCTGTAGGCTCAAAAAAAAGTGTCGAAAATTATGGTCGCTTTTTTCAGTGCCGAATAATCGATATTATATACATAATTATGTACCAAATTTTTCTGCTGTCCATTGAAAATTGCCGACACATATGCTACACTGTACATTTGTTCTTAAATGTCCATACACTATAAAAGTATCATTGCCCAAGCGAGTAGATTTGAAACAGGAACATCTACATTTTTGAATGTTTCCTATGAACATTTCGTTTGAGACTCGAAGATTACACCGTAAAATGCTGCTAGAGCCAAAACGGTAATCTGAGTCGACCTCCCCTTTGACCCACCCGTTATCGATCTCAGTTCTCGAAAAAATCATCAGAGGCATGGCCGAAGCTTTAGAATACCGTCTCTAGGCTTTCTGGTGTGACAAGTCGATGTATTTTTTGCGGAAAATCGAGGTTTTATCGCCTAGAGTCTAGTCTTTAACCAGAGAACCAGTGCATTTAATGTGCCATCGACCGACGCTGGCAGCACACTAGAATGATAATTTTTTTTGAAAACCAGGCTTAATTTAACTGATTTGGTCGAGTCATTACCCTCGAGATAGCTATTTTGTATCGGTGTTTTTTACGTCCAGAATTTATGTAAATCCCTGTCGTTTATCAAGTTAATGATTCTTATAGTCCAGAATTATGTAAATAAGCAATTATCAGTCATTATGAGTTGGTTAGTAAGGACAGCGTTTTTCCATTAGAAAGACTATCGGATTTTCTCCTGTTTCCTCATTTAGCAAAGAAACCACCTTGGTATTTCTGCTCTGATATTTCCCATGGACGCTGACTAGATTAGATTTTACTGATGATTAGCTCTGTGGTTAGAATCCCTGGACACAGAGTAAAAAAAAATGTATTCAAAATTTGGTTACAATTGTTTCTAAGTGTCACCTTCCATTGCGCTTGTGTTGACCCAGCACTTAAATGGGAAGTATCGTGTCACTTCTCGCCCATCAGAAAGGAGTAAAAACTACAGATTGACAAGCTACAACACAGACCACAAGCGAATAGCTGCTGTTTGATGGCTATGAAATAAAAAGGCTGTGAAAAACTCATTATTTAATTAGCGTCGATGGAGCGTTGAATGCACCGGTTCTCTTAGGATAACCGAAGTTCAGCAACGTTCAGCAAGGTGAAGACTTCGTGATGCTGCTCGAGTGACCAACTCAGGCTCGGTTAGGTTCATTTGAGTGGCTAGTTTGTCTTTTTCCATGGAATGAAGAGTAAAATCCCCGTCGTGATATAACCATTCAGTTGAAAGAGGCTTTAAGCCCAAATAAAAAAGATACCACGAGCGTCTACAGAAGGTGCTGTTTGATGGCTATGAAATGAATAGGCTATGAAACACTCTTTTTCTCTGTCTCTGTTCCGACAGCTCTGGTCAAGGCGTCTGTCAAGTAATCCAGAGGTCGCAGGTTTGAAACCAAGTCGGAACTTGACACGTTAATCACCAATTTGAGATTTTGACATCATAATAATACATCTTTTGGGCATGATAATAGGACTGCTGGAATAAGGGAAACTCTTTGGTACAAAAGGAGCAATACAATTAAGATCATATTATTGTATTAAACGGATTTTCCTGCATCTCTGCGTAAGCGCTGTGCAGAGTGCTCACTAGAACCGCCCCTCTCAGGTTTACTGAGGGGTGACTATCACCATGACTTAGGCACCGCTCCGCTTATCAGTCTCTGACCTTAAATCTACCAAAATAGTTCAAAATCCTAGCAATTATCCACAAACGTAGACTCCTTGAAACCAGCACCCAGCACTCAGTAGAAGTAGTAAAGAGCTATTAGCTGCTTGCCTAAGTTGTAATTACTTTTTTGAAAGTTGAATCTCCAGAACTCATTTCGAAACAATTCGTTCTGCAAGTTGAGCAGAAAAAGGTAAGTGATTTAACTTACCTATGTCAGACACAACTTTGTGGTGTACCTAATTTAAACGAATTTTTGAACTGTATAATTTAATGGTTTCTGAAGTACGTATTGGCAGTCCTTTTGTTGCTATGAAATCAAGGATTTTCACATTTTGTCTCAACTGATGAAACTTTCGTGCATGAAAAAACTGAAGTTGGAATATTAAGATTTTTGTTTTAAAAAAATTTGATTTCTATTTTGAGTGATAGTATTTTGGAGCTATAAATATAAACTCAGCTGAGGGAAGAGCCGAAAGCATACTTGCTGCATTTCCCCTCTGCACCGCCAGGCTGATGCCGGGTCCACACTAAGCGTTGTTAGCTAACAATGTTCGCGAACAAAATGTGCGGATAACATTGTTAGCTAACAATGTTATCCGAACAATGTTATTCTGAATGTTTTGCAAAGCCGTCCACACTGAAGTAACTTGAATAACATTGCTTTGAATGCAAACCATTTTGACTTATACAAGTTTTGTGTTCCCGATCCAGACCTTTTTGAATCAGTTTCTTTCTTTTTATCTCTTCTATAAGCTTATAGGAGGCAGTTCAACTTTTTTGACAATAAGTCAACACTTATTCCAAATTACATAGCTAATGCATGAAGAGCATCCTTCTTCTTGATGGTATTATTATAGTCCTTGCAATCTGTCTTATACAAACACTAATTCATACTCTTGAAAAGCCTTGATTAAGTCCGAACATTTTTCTTTGTGACAATCTTCCATTTTAAATAAATAAGCTAGTTTCAAAAAACTTGGCAAAATAAAATGACTAAAGAAGCAGGTAAGCACAAGGAAGCTTAAACACTGTACGGGAAAGAAAGAAATACTGAAGTGGAGGAAGGGGGGAGGGTAGGTGCAGACAGCGAGAGGAGGAAAAACATCTAAATAACATTTTTTCCTTTGATATTTACGACAAGTTTTGGAACATCAGATTTTGTTAGCGAACATATAGGTCTAATAACTCTAATAACATAATTTGTTATTAGAAAATGTTTTTACGACTTTTTTTTAAATAACATTGTTAGCGAACATTGTTAGCTAACAATGTTCGCTTAGTGTGGACCCGGCATGAGACGCTAAAAAATCTATTTGCAAGTGATTCATTGTGGCTTCTCATAATGAATTCCAAACAGTTTATAATAATTAAAATTTACAATCCAATAATATCTTGTATTTCTGGTTTCTTCCTCAGCATCAAAAGTCTCATCCTAAGATTCCACGCAGCTCAAGTTAAACAAAGAGGAAACAGAAAAAAGTTCATCATGATCGCACGATACATGCTCTGCTTTGCCATCATTGTTCACTGTAAGTAAAAAATAAAGTCGTTTCTGAAAAGAAAAGCCTTCCTACCCTAAATAAAACCCACGGCTCCTCATCAATGCTAAAGCATACACCGTTGTGGGACTGTTAAATATTACTTAAATAAATAATATGAATATTAGAGCTTTCTAAGAATTTTCTTAAAAACACAACATGAATTCAAAGCTTTACAAATTATATATTATCTACTCATATCTGTGGGATGGTGTATCAGTCTTGTAAGAATAACGACTAAAGTTCGCATCCGATTGATCTATGACTTCATACACGGAGACAAGATTTTGATTTTGTATTTTTAACAAAATTAGAATATTTTCTTTTGTATCTAACATAACTGCTGGGATAAAAAGAAGTCCAACATGGAAACTAAATAATTTCACAAGTTTAACAGTATAACACTATATTTTTATACGAATAATAAATCTCCTAAATTATGAAACTAGTAGTAAGTAGCCTATAACTTTTGAAAATATGTAATTTTAAACACACTGTCATGAAAATGTGTGCGTTTTTTTTGTTAGAAAAAAACGTTGCTATATTAAAGTAAGAAGACATATTTTACCAAATTAAAAAAATACTGATATTTTTTCTTCGATTTTCCAGGTGTCTTCAACAGTCATCAGGCTGCAATTCAGAGCCCAGATACGGTAAGTCTGTGTTACAGTTTACGTAATTTTGTAGGACTAAGAATTTCGGGTGAAGAAGTAGTGAAAACGGCACAAGAAAAATAGACTATAGTTTTCACATCTCCTTGATATCGGAAATTCTACCTGAGACCTTTACCCAATCAGAATGCATGTGAAAGGAAGATTAGGAGATTATGAGAGTTAGAATAACTGTGGGATAGCTTTCTGGATTGAAACCTTTTCAACGCACATCAATGTTTGCGCAGATAGCTCATCCGTCCATAGCCGTCTACAGATCTAATCTAGTTGATTGTCTTTTTTAATATTTGAAAGGAATGTATTGTCAGTTGTGAGGACGATAGAGTAGCTAAAGAGTAATTGTACTGAAGTAAAAAAGACATCTTTCATTACCATGTAAATGAAAAATTCAATACTGAGGGCGAAATCAGTAGACAAAGTCAAAATCTTTTAAGTCATGTTCTTCCTCATCAAGGATGACACAAAATCGTGGTGGTCCACAAAGGTATTATAAAAACGTCTATTATTCCACCCTAGTGTCTACTTATGTACATGACTATTAGAAAAATAATCACTTCTTTAGCCACGAACGTGATTATTCTTACCAATATTTGGCAGAGTGAGACATCTCATCATAGAAAACCAAATAAAACTGTTCCCATTGAATAAATAATGACAAAAGCATACATGCAATCCTTTCTTAGGGATACTGTATCACACTTACCCAGAACAGTTATAAGCAAGAGTATAAATACATAGCGTGTTTATGTCAGGTGCACTGGTAGTCAAGTGGTTAAGGCGCTAGTCTGGTAATCCAGGTAGTGTAGGGATCCGTTGGTTCGATTTCCACCCAGTGCATGAATTTTTCCTAATTAATTTGATTTGGTGACCACATAATAACAAGTCTTTGGGGGTTCGGTGGAAGAAAATGCTTTGAGCATTGACCCAGCCTGGTGGTTACCCTCCACAAAAGAGTTTTATCATTTTTATATTATGTCTTTTGTTATAATGTCCTAGTTGAAACTTACTAAATCAGAAGGTTTTTGTGTAGCCCCAACATTAGTAACATTCTCAGTAAAAGCACAAAAAATAACCAAATAGCTTCGTATTTTTTTACAAAGCTTTTACAAGTGTATTATTATTTAATGCTCATGTACATAATGAAATTTATATTGCTTTTTTATATTTGTATCTATAAATACTAAATTAACCATTCTTATTTTTTTTTTAAATAACATAATTGAAATATTGAGCTTCTCCGGTTGAATTGCTTTATCTAACCGATATAGGTTATATCTTTTATTATTTCTCTAGAATCAGAATTTTCCTTATCAGAAGTGTTTACAATGAAGTATTTATTTCTTACTAGTAAATGTATTGCACAGCACACATGTCACAGCTTTTACGTTGGGTAAGGGATTGCTAGATTTTCGGTAAGCACCATAAGTTTTCGGTTTGGAACATTTTGAGGTGAGATTTCATGGACAGGTTTATCAGTTTGGTTTTAGAGCATGTCAAAATTGAGGTAGTGATTTTTTACTGCATTTTTTTTATATTTTTACTGAATGCGTTTGATGGTTGATGAAATTTATTTCTAGTAATTCTTAGCGTTTCCAAACGCTAAAAAATATTGAATATTGAAGACACCAAATAAAATATAAGACAAATTGCTGCTCAAAAAAACTAATTTAATAGAAATGAAAATAACGCTTTGAAAAACACAAATAATGCTTCTACAATTACAATTATGCTAACAATGGAAATGGAGCACATGATCATGTAAGAAAAACTACTATCCGAAGCAATATTGAATAAACGTTGAAGAAAACTATGCATTGCTAACCAGGATAGCATTTCATTGAATCAAGCCTACATAGATTGCATAAAACTTGTCAGTTAAAGATACTAACAACTAACACTAAAATAAGCGCATTTTTAACAAAAGACTAACAATTTGATTAAACAACAAACTTAATGAGATAATAGCACTAGTTACACAAGCAAATGCTTTTGAACTCCATGAATTGAAACTGTTTGGTAAAATTCAAAAACACAGGTTGGAGAAAGCGATGAAATTTCCGAGGTGGAAATTCTAAATAGCCCCGCCGAACGTAATCTGGACTCGGAATATGACATTTTAGAAGAAGAATCAGACGAATTGGACCCAAAAAGCCTCCCTGAGGATCACCCCAGTGTTTCTCGCACCCAGTTCGGATCTACCATGGCCAGTGGAATGCAGACGGGCGGAGGTTCCGTGGATAAGTTCGGATCCGGTCTATCCTCGTGGGGAAACCAGTGTGTCTAACTTCGGGCAGGGATGGTCCAGTATGGGCCAGTCGGTTCAGACAGTTGATGAGAAAATGGTTGAACATTGCGAATAGGAATCAGGTTTAATTCATTTTTGATGGTAGGATTTTTATTTGTAAAATAAATAAACTTAAATTTAGATGTAATCAACTTTTTCAAGAGGACACATAGCTTATTCTTTGTGAAAACGAAATATTTTCAAAGACATTTTTATCTTTATAATTAAACATTATCAAGATTTTTTCTCGGTAATTCCTTAATTTAAAAGACGTTAAGTAAATTTAAAAAGGTAGTTGTTACTATCCACTGATGTACGTGTACTACTGACATTGATATGAGTAAAGTACTTTAGGAACTTCAATATCTGGTTGACAATTTTCTGTTACATGAACTTGCTACTACAATTTAATTTATGATCCTTGAAAACTAGCATGAATTATTAAAAACCAATAGCAAAAGCAGGAGAATACCGAAAAATACATTAAAGAACATGCTGAAATAACTCTTACCAAATATTTAAAATACAGCCTCAACGTAAAAAGATCCGTTATCTGTTTCAACAATGAACGAAAATATTGCAACTTTAACTGTATAGAAAAAGATTGAGAGAAAGATAGGTTCCCTATTTTTGTTAGGTCGAAATATTCTTTTGATTTTCCGACCCTTTGTTAAAATCGATCTAGAATTGATCTGAGTCCAGGCACTTATTATTATTATTATAATATTACTCTTTATTAGGAACATACAAAGTACAACATTTAAAGTATAAAATGAAATAAAAAAGAAGAATACAAAAATAGATTGAACAAATAAACAAAAATAAAAAATAGAGCTAATATAGGCGTAGGTAGGCGGGGCTATTGCCTGCGGTAATCTCTTCCACCCAACTTCTGATGAGATAAATTGAATTGCTATTGTAAAGTGAATTTTAAAATTATCCGCTACATATTTGAATGCTAAGAATTAAATTAAAATATGATTACCAAAAAAGATTTATCAATCAGAGGCTGTGACATCTTGTGTTTTTCTTCTTTTTTTCTTGATTTGGTACGCATTTATAAATTTATTTTTAAGAGTTAAATTAAACTTTTTTATCATTTATTTTAGTGTGCAAAATTACACTTGTTACTTTAGATAGTACATAAAATATCTCATGAATATCATTATTTTTACAAATTTGAAGGTTTTTTTTAAATTTGGGTTTAACATCCCTTTCGACTGCATGCATATGGCGACAGGGGTGTTACCCTCCATTAGCAGGAAGTGTTGTCATGCCTTTGTGTTTTTTTTTATACAAAATATTAAAAATATGTTACATATTAGTTAGTCCAATAATAAGATATTTTCCCGAAATTCTCCGCGTTCTGTTTCTATAGTTTTGTTCACTATATCCGCATTGTACAGCAGGAAATTTCAAAATTGTACCATCAGTAATTTTATGAACGTGATTTTTAGGTTCAAACATCATTGACAAAATCGGAAACCAACCAAAACCCAATTGCTGACGAGACCAATGCTGAGCCAGCTGTTGGAGCTGAGGCTGACACAAGCGATATATTTCAATACTTTAGAGATGCTCTCAGTCAGTTCGGAAACGGAATGTCCAGAATCATGAATAGCGCTGAACAGCGATTGGGAATCGTGGATAGAACTGCAAAACAGTAAAAGAGTTTGGCGTGAGAGATTACATTGTTTCTATAAGTCCTTGTTAAAATAAATCAAAACAATGCAAGATTAAGTATTACGGTATCTTAGATTTTTCGCTTATATTATTTCAACTTACCTATGTATATTTTTGGCAATTTTTACTACTCTCTTGAGTAGATAGTTAGTTAATTAAAACTTTATTTAAGAATTTTAGTTTAAAAGAATTTTAATTTAAGTGTATATTTATTGAATTGTATATCACAACAAAAATTGCCACATTGGAGTAATTAGGTTCCTCACTAGTTGTATGACTTAATAAAATAGTTACAGATAATCATTTTCAGAACCTCTAATCTTATACTTTATTTCCTTTTGACAAATCTATACTTAATACTGATTGATGAATCCAACAAATAACTAATGCTCTCACTCATTGTAAATAAAAATACATCACAACATTTTTTTTTTTTAATTCACAGATTTTTACCGCAAAATAATATTCTAAGCTTTTAAAATGAACCATAAATCAAGTTATTTTATAAGCTAACATGAAACTTTTTGGCTTTGTACAAAAATGGCTGAGCATTTCATAATCCTCCTTGAAAAAATAACTGACTCTTGGATCATTTCTGCAACATCTTGGGCAGGTGAAACTCAAATCGGAATCAGAAGAAATGACGCCTGTGGCTGCTGAAGAAGAAAATGTTGAAGGTCCTCCTGGAAACGCAGTCATCAATTTGACGAATTCATATGGAGACAATGATTCCCAACTCAGCGCGGAAGAAAAATCCCAAATGGGTCAAGCCATGGGCAATGGCATGACGTCCATGGGAACCATGATGGAGAAAGGAGGAAACGGTGTGGTTTCGATGGGGCAAAGTTTGAGCAGCTTTGGTGGGGGTGTTGTAAATTTTGCTGGAGCTTGGAATGAGTTTGACAGCAACATCCCATTCTGATGCTACTACTTTCAAGTATTTTAGGCTCAAAAAAGTAATAAATGTGTAAAAATTTCCGAAGTCAGTATACAGGGTGTCCCCAGAAAAGACAAGTCAGTATACAGGGTATCTTCAAAAGAGACAAGTCAGTATACAAGGTGTCCCCAGAAGAGATAAGTCAGTATACAGGGTGTCCCCAGAAGAGATAAGTCAGTATATTCAGTATTACCTGGATCAGCGAATAAATTAAGAGTAGAAGAAGCACCTCATAAGATATCATGACAGCTCTAATTACGAGGAGAATTTTGCTTTGTTTAAATATGAGTCTATTTTTTGATGTTATTGGAGAAACTATGACCAGTAGGTTCAAGTGTGATTACATTTATTTTACCATCGTTGATCTGTGAGTGAACATGAAAAATACAATACTTCCGATTTTTAATATTAGAAATTCATCGGAAGTAATTGATTGTTGAAATAAATTACCACTAATAAGGATTATGAATAAGTTCTTAGGTAATCTATTGAGAGAAAAAAAGTTAAGCCCATTGACATGCAATTATAAGTGGAAATATTGGTTTATAGTAAAAATCTTAATATATAAATGTCAAAGACACTCACTGACCATTGACCACTGACCACTGACTGATCATCGCTCTACAACTGAAATTTGGTGGGTAGCTTTGTCTTATAGTCTAGATGTGCAATAAGAAGGGATTTTTCGAAATTCCCACTACAACACCTGCCATTGGCGAAAAAGGATTTTTTGCTTTCACGGCCATGCCTCAGCCCGCAAAGCGGGCGACAGCCCGCTAGTAGCTCCTAAAATAAATTAGGATTGGAAATTCAAATTTAACTGTTAAAGAGCATTTTGTAAAAACTCAATAATTTCCAGTCCTAATTTGGGCTAAATAAATAAACTTTTATTTGGACTAATTAGTCCAAATGAAAGAAATCCAAATTTATGAAAATACAAAAAACAAATTAATATTATTATACATGAAATTAGATTAAACTAATTTAGGTTTTGCCGAGGTACAGTTGAGTATTTTTAGGAAATGCTGATCACTCAACTTTCTGAAAGATTTTTTCTCACAATCCATTGGAAAGGAATCTTATATGAAAAATATGAATCGATATTGTCGTTTTAATATCCCTTTAATATTGGTCATTCGTTTTAACATCTCTCTGATTTTACAATATCAAATGCAACCATATTTATTACTTTTACAGTACATACATAAGAAACTACATAAGACAATATTACGCCTATAATTTTTTCAACGACAGAAAATTGAGGCAACTCAGTATTTTATTATAATAAACTGGTTATCTGTACATTTCTTATACTCTATCTTGTTTTTGAAAAATCTAAAGTTTCGTCACCAAAATCAACAATTGCAACACTAATGTGGGATGATGGTTGAAGTTTTCCATTAGTTTTAAACAGACTTCACTTGTAGACAATTCTGATGGGAAAATGGATTTTGGGTCGGTATTGTTAGCCGCTTTTTCACTGATTCAATCGTATTTTGCCATCAACAGGGATTGGTCTGGTACGACGAAGCGCAAATACCTCCTCCAGAGCATATAGTAGTGGATCAATTTGAGGTCGATTATTTCGAGAACGAATTCGGCGCTGGTCGCGAAGTTATTCAATCCAGAATCGAGTTGGGAGATCCTGAGAAGTCACCTACCTACGTGGTTCTCGTTTAACGCCCAAATTACCATCCTTGTCTATACGCTCTGCTCGGTTGTACAATTTTGAAACATATTTCTACGACAAGTGTAGTGATGATGTAATCAATATAATGGGAATCACAATTCTATTTTCTTGCACAAATTTGGGTAGTTTATACAGAAATCTTTATTATTATTATTATTAAATTCTTTATTGGAAAACAAACATATTTTGTACAGCACTAAAAACAATTACAAAGTAAATAAAAAACGGAAAAAATATAAACTTTAAAAAGGAAGAAAAAATAGATAAATATAAAGCTACACACATAAATTATAATTATGTTATGATGTAATGATCCTTCAGACAACTCCTTCAATTAAAACATTGATATCTCTAAAGAGTCTAAATATATTTAAAAACTTTATTATCTTCAATAAGCAATATGTATGTAATTATTTGAAACAGCATCAAAAGAATTTCTTATTGGAGTGTGAATTTGCCTTTGATAAGTTTTAATCTTTTATCTCCATCAAGTATTTCAACAATATTTGTAGGTATTTACAATGTTACATACTGAAGTTTTTTTTTTAATCCTACATTAGTTGAAAGGAATTATTAGCAAACCTAATGAAAAAGAAAGCCTACCAAGAAATTCCATCAGAGATAAGGTAAGTGAACATGCTTCTATGTTTGTTTTCTTTCTTCTTATTTCACCTAGAGAAGATTTCATTTATTCTTTTTAAAGTCATCTTGTTTTTGGTGTCCACCAAATTTGAAATTTTTCAGCACATCTTGAAAAATCTCTTTCTTTAAACATATTTTCAACACTTTTTCACTGATTTGTTTTGTATTCCAACGGGGTTTTTTTCCAAATCGTATTAGAATATTCATTATAATCACTATGTCAATAGAGATTTTACAAATACTCTTAAAAACATGGTTTTAATTTTGCTCTGCTCTTTATCTTTACTTTCAATTTTTTTAAGGGATTTGTGGTGACTTTTTTCTAAGTGTTTCTTATGTGTCAGAAACTTGTTCTGAAGTAGAAATATTATAAATGCAAGTTATGTTTCTTTTTAAGTTGCAGATTTAAATTAAGATTTAATTTTTTTCATTAATTTTTTAACTTTCATCAGGTACCTACGTAAAATTTCTAGCAGTATGTTTTCTTCTCCTTATTTATAATTTTAAGGTGTTATTTTAACAACAACCTCTGGATTGGTTTTTTAATGTAATTTCTCCGCCAAAATGATGATTTCACAGTATTTTTTTAACATAAAGAAGATGGATAACAGAAAATGAACGTCTTTAATTCCAGATACCTCGTGTCAACTCGATCACCTCGGTACCTGAATCTCCCAGTTCTAATATGGCACATCACGTACTCAAACAAACCGGGCGCACCGATGAAAATACAAAAACAGTTGAAACCCCGAAAGATGACTATGGTGAAAAATCGCGCAGTTCTTATGATACATCAAATGGCAACCAACAGAATAATCCAATGGCGGACAGTTTCCAGGTACAAGACCCGCATTTAGAATATTTACGCGATATGTTACCGTTCGATATGTTACCCTTAGATGTGATGTACATGTTCACGAGAAAAAAAAGATCTTTAGATGACAAAAGCTCGGTTCAGTTAGCTGGCGATGCTATAAAGCGAATGGTTGACTACCCACAAGCTCAGTACGACACTGGGGATAAAGACATATACGATGACGAGAAACCAGCGGGTTATAACTTTGGAAATTACCTCATCCCAGGCTCAGGACTAGTATCACCATCTTCCAGTGATAAAAATTCCACTCAAAAAGAACCTGTGAAAGAAATTCAAGCAGCTCAACCAAATGAGATCTCGACAACTGTTAACTCCACTGATGAAAACAAACCAGCGGGTTATAACTTCGGAAATTATCACATCCCAGGCTCAGGACTAGTATCACCATCTTCCAGTGATAAAAATTCCACTCAAAAAGAACCTGTGAAAGAAATTCAAACATCTCAACAAAATGAAATCTCCACAACTGGTAACTCCACTGATGAAAACAAACCAGCGGGTTATAACTTTGGAAATTACCTCATTCCAGGCTCAGGACTTGTATCACCATCTTCCAGTGATAAAAATTCCACTCAAAAAGAGCCTGTGAAAGAAACTCAAACATCTCAACAAAATGAGATCTCCACAGCTAGTAACTCCACTGATGAAAACAAACCAGCGGGTTATAACTTTGGAAATTACCTCATTCCAGGTTCAGGACTAGTATCACCATCTTCCAGTGATAAAAATTCCACTCAAAAAGAGCCTGTGAAAGAAATTCAAACTTCTCATCCAAATGAAATTGCCAACACTAATAGCTCTATTGAAGAAGCAAAAGAGAACTACATGCTAAAGCCTTCTTTCAACGAGACGTCAACACACCTGGAAAATCTTATAAACATGGATTTGATTCCCAACAAAGAAAGTAATCCTGTGAACGCAGAATCCAATGAAGAGGAAAACGAAGGATTTTCAATATTGCCAACCATATCGAAACCACCACAAGAGCAAACACCTCCACCTGAGGAGGCGACTCCAAGTAGCGGAGGTTCTGGCATTACCAACTACTTACCATTTCTGGGAGGAAACAAAAATAACGCTACGCAGCCCAGCACTCCGGGAACCAATCAGAACAAGCCCTCAGGCTTGAGTGGTATATCTGACTTTTCCAACATTCGAGAAAATACAGGTAGTGTCATTCCTACAACGGTCTTTCCCTTGTCGCCATCCAATTCCGAAAAGCAACCAGAAAGCTCCACAAACTCCAATCCCTTCTCACAACTATTATCTGGATTATCTGGAAGTGGCGGTGGAGGATTCCCAATACCAGGCTTGTCAGGGACGAAGGTAGATAAACCACCAATGATATACAGTGGATTTTATTTCATGGGTGCAATGCCTGTGACTCCTGAAAATATGGCGATGATAGGACCATTGGCGGCTAACATGATGGGTGGGGGTGCAGAGGGGATGAACACCTTATTACCAATGATGACGGGTTAAAAACTGGGAAACCATGGAAACACGGTCGCTATACAGGGTGTCCCGTATACAGATGCAAATATTTTAAGGGTAGGTTCAGCCCACCGTGGACTATCATATGAGCGAAACTTGCAGTGGGGCATTTTGCTTCGTTAAAGAGTTATGGGCAAATCCCTGTTTTTCCCACAGGTCTAGAGGTCACTTGGATCGATGCACGTTTTTAAAGAAATGATAGCCAGTAAGTAATTTTTGACTTCATGTATGGATAGTCATGCATATTTCCCTTGAAATGCAGGTGGTTGCATATAAAAATATTGAAAGACCACAGAGATATTTAATCATAAGTTCAATACTTTTCTAAAACTTGATTTTTCCCTGTTTTCCCTTTCGTGAATTTAGAGCACTTCTACAATTGCAATTCTGCGTATCACTAGTTAAAAAAATACCCTATTATGTTTAGTTTTATAAAAAAGAAAGCTCCTTTATATTACTTTAAAGATCATGGAACGCAGTACACACAAAGCTCAAAAAACACTTCTGAATCATGATGGAAAATTCAAAGTTGGCTGAATTTTAACAGAATTGGCGCGTAATTTGAGGTATAAATACACTGCTCTGGGATGTTTAACAGAGGGAAATTGATCATTCACAGTGGTCGGTCGGTGTGAACTTTTATGTGAATGGGGTTACGGAATCACAGAGTTATCATGAGGAAAAATGAGAGCGGCTGCAACGAAAGCAGCAACCAGTGGTGTAATTATGGAAAAAGAATACACATGGAGAAAGACTGTGCGCTACCAACAAAAATTATGATTTTATTTTTAGAAGTAAAATTAAAAATATCATTTTTGTGTTTATCACAATCATGATATCAAAAACATAACAAATAGTGCCGAAAATTAACCTTGGGTAAAACTCGAACATCCAACCTTAAGGTTACTATTATTATTAATACTTTATTTTTATTTTATAAACAATTGGACCAAGCTTTATTTACATTTTTTTTTTTACAATGAACATGGTAACAATTTGTGAAATAAATATAAACAAAGACTTTTCAAGGGTGGTGATACAGTGATACATGTTTGTAGTTTATTGATAAACTACAAACATGATACATTCTGCAACACAGGACATGAAATGAAAAGAACCCAAAAGAATATGTAGCGAACCAAGGGCGAGGTTTAAAGCTTGTGGCTTTCTCTTCCACCGAATAAATTGATCGCCTTGTTATTTAAACAGAACTATTAGATTTGATTGATATAGTTGGTTAATAGAACTAATTGTACTCAGAAAATTTTCATTTATAACTTGCAGTTGGCACAAAAATAGTCACACAGACCGCTTCAGGCATCGAGTGTTCTTCAAAATGCAATAGCGCCCAGATTCAAAATTTGAAAGATGTGTTTCTCTCCTTCTGGTGCCGTTTGATAAGGCGTATCTCATTCGTTCCTTCACGCGTCTGAAAGAACTTTGTATTTATTGAAACAAAAAAGCAAAGGGTATTTTTTTCCTAGTGATACGCAGAATTGCAATTGTAGAAGTACTCTAAATTCACGAAAGGGAAAACAGAGAAAAATCAAATTTTAGAAAAGTATTGAACTTATGATTAAATATCTCTCTGGTCTTTCAATATTTTTTCATGCAACCAACTGCATTTCAAGGGAAATATGCATGACTATCCATACATGAAGTCAAAAATTACTTACTGGCTATCATTTCTTTAAAAACGTGCATCGATCTAAGTGACCTCTAGACCTGTGGGAAAAACAGGGATTTGGCCATAACTCTTTAACGAAGCAAAATGCCCCACTGCAAGTTTCGCTCATATGATAGTCCACGGTGGGCTGAACCTACCCTCAAAATATTTGCATCTGTATACGGGACACCCTGTATAAACAATTTTTTTCTGTTCCAAGAAGAGAAAGTATTTGTTTGCGAATGAAAAATTCGTTGTTATATATCAATACCAAAGAAATGGTAAACCTAAAGCGGGCCACACACGTCCAACCATGCATGAGCTTGTGTGGCAGAAAAAGATCACGAGCATAAGCATAAGCTGTTGAAAATTATACGATGATACTATTCACCAGAAAGTAATGTACATGATAGCAGTATATTTTCTTGAATTTATTTAAGATTGATGTTTTTATAGCCAGCGCCGTTGGCGCGTTAAATGCACCGGTTCTCGTAGGATCACCGGAGTAAAGCAACATACAGCGAGGTAAAGACTTCGTGTTGCTGACATTCCGACCTAACCCAGGCTGGATGAGGTTAATGTGGTTAGCAAGTTAGTGAGTTTCCTTTGTTGAGTAACACCCCCGTCGTAATATGACGATGCACTGAAATCATTTAACCTAAATAAAAATAAAATGTGTTAATACACCAAGAATGTGTTAAGTGACCCCATAATCGGCCCTTGATATTGGTTTCCTAGTAGACCTAGAAAGGTCAGACCTACGTATTTTTCTCGCTATAGTCTATTGAGGTTTTATATTATCATGTAATTATCAAAATCTATAGATTAAAGAGAAAAATATGTTGTAAAAGTCAGTCTGTCCGAGGACAGCACACTTTACTAGTACACAGGCCACATGGGTTCAAATCTCGTCAGAGATGGAGTTTTTTTCAGGTCGGTACTTTTTTTTGATATTTATTTACAGAAGAGACTTAACAGGTCTGTACTTTAAAATGTCCTCAGTATTATAAATTTAGAAGCTCGTTCAATAAAACTTATAGGTTAGAGCAAGAGCTTTGTATATTTGTCAATTGCATAACACAAATTAATAAAAGTAAAAGAAAAAAAAATGAATATTAAGAATATGTACGAGTGTGGCTATAAAGTTCGTAGACTGTTCCCATAAAACGGTGTGTGTTAAACTTACCCAACTTTAGTAGTTATACCCTTCAATGTACTCTCCTCCCCTCTCCCTACAACGTTCCAGGCGAATTTTCCATTGATCGAAACAGTGGTGGGGGTCATTTTGTGTGAGGCCTTTCATGACTTCTGCCGCTTTTTTCTTAACGGCATCTACGCTGTCCAATCTGGTGCCTTTCAGGGCAGATTTGATTTTTGGGAATAAGTAAAAGTCGCACGTGGCCAGGTCGGGTGAGTAAGGAGGGTATTCCAACACTGGGATGTTGTACTTGGCTAGGAACGTCTTCACGAAGAAGGCACTGTGGGCTGGCGCATTGTCCTGTTAGAACTTCAAGATACTAACACTGAGTGACGGTTTGGCCTTCAGGAAACCATTTTAGGTGAATTATCCCCTGGATATCACAGAAAACAATCATCATGGCCTTGAATTTTGACTTGCTCATTCGAGCTTTTTTCATCCTCGGAGAATTCGGGCTCTTTCAATGCATGGACTGGCGCTTCATTTCTGGGTCATAGGTAAAAAACCATGATTCATCGCATGTAATGACTCTTTTTAAGAAGTTGGGGTCACTTTCGATCTGATTTAGGGCGTCTGAAGAGAGATTTTTGCAAACTTCCTTTTGCTTATGTAAAAAGTTCTTGGGCTCCAATTTTTGCGCAAATTTTTGTCATGTTGAAATTTTCGTGCAAAATTTGTCTCACACATTCTTTACCAATTTTAAGTGTATCAGCCATTAGTCTTGGAGTTGATCCACGGTCAGAACGAATCATAACACCAATTTTTTCAATGTTTTCGTCAGTGTTTAAGGTTTGGGGGCGACCAGGACAAGGATTGTCCTCAACATCCTGATCATCTCTAAACCGTATAAACCACTTATAAAGCGTAGATCTTTTCATGAAACATGAATCCTGGTACACTGTCTTTAACAAAGAAAAAGTTTCACTAGGACTTTTACCAAGTTTTACGTAAATCTTAATAATCACTCGTTGCTCCACATTAATTTATATCAATCATAATTCCGGCTAAAACTAAAAAGGTGTCTTGTGCGTCGGGCTATCACAACAGAGCTAATTACAGTACAGGCATGCGACACCTATCATTAAAAAAAAAGACTTGAAGCTGTCCCAATAATGTTCATCATTTCTTCCTGGAATGCTCAGCTTTTGCTTAGCGGCTCTAGTCTACGAACTTAATAGCCACGCTTTATATTCTCATATTTTTAATGTCCTAATATTCTTAGTATTCTCAACCTTAAGAAGGAATCTAGAATATATTCTTAATATTCTCGCGCGATATTAAGAATTATTATACAATATTCTATTGTCGATATTAGGAATTAAAATTCAATATTATACAATATTATATTCAGAATATTAATAGTCTCAAGTTGTTGGATGGGTAACAGTTCTTCAGTTCGACATCACTCGAGCTGTATCCCTCATTCTGAGGGGATCTAGATACCACTCACAAAAGTTATGGATCAATAGCAAATGAAGTGCCTTTTTAATTAATTGTTACCTGTTATATTTATTTATTAATGTTTGAAAATTAACAAAATTAACGACCATTTATTTTATGCCATTTTGTTATACCGAGAAAAAAAAAAAATGTAAACCTTTCACGAGGAAGTAGGTATTGTGTCCCATAAATGGCAGTGAATTTTTCCAGTGACATGAATAAACAATAGTAAACGAAGTATACATGTTTTTTTTATTGGTCTTCATATTTCATACCCATTTTAGGTAGTTATCGACTGTAAATAAATAATTTAACAAATAAAATCAAACACCATCCATCCCTCAAATCTCTGCACTCCTATCTGCATTAATTTCTCATGTGTTGTCTTCCTTTCTCTTTAACAGGTGACATTTTAAATATGATTTCTCTTTAAATTTTACGTGTTGAAAGGCAACAACATCAGGAGTATGAATATTTTGTTAATGCCAACTTTTTATAACTAACTATGGCATCCAAAATAAAACATAGGAAGGAAATTAGAGCATCGTGTGCCATTATCTTACAGTAACTTGCGACATCGACATTAACTTTCAACTTCAATTCATAAAACTAAACTTATAACCAGAACCTTAATGACGAACTGATGTAAGTTCAACTCAAGACTAATCCAATCATTGTGTACTATTGGGAGAACATAATTATGTCGCTTGATGGATGGGATTTGCCTGAAGAAGATGGACGTTCTACTTCACTTGGGTATTGTTTTGCTTGAGTATATCTTCAGATATTGGAAGCATTGTGTTTGTTTGTTTTTAGTATTAAAAAAAAAAACAAGAGCAAGAAGATGATTGAAGAATGCACCGAAATCAAAACAAAAAAATAATCTTAAATATACCTATCAAGTATGTACCATCTTAACAACATAATAATATTTATGTACGAGTATTTAGAACTGTCTTAATCTCTATCTATAGATAGTGGAAGCATTGTGTTCCTATTTTTTTAGTAATTAAAGAAGAAATACTCTCAATTGTTGATATAGCAAAAGTAAAGTAAAAATAGGAAGGAGAAGAGAAGAGAAAAAATGCACTGATATCAACAACAACAAAAATCTTAAATGTACCTAACAAGTCAAACAACCTTCCTGTGTATTTGGAAGTGGCGTAATCTTCTGTGTAACTTTGGTTTTGTGTCTGTCGGTCTGATTTGATTCTGAGTAGAAAATTAAATATTAAAAACAAGGATCAACTGCATTTTTTTACTTCCGTTGAATTTCTAATATTAGAAATCGTAAGTATAGTGTTCGTTATTCAAAAAAATTGTTTCCGAATTTAATTTGCCGCCAGGTAAAAAAATTCAATTGAATTAAAATTGTCAGAGTAATATGGAGATCACTGTATACAAAATCATTAACTTTGATCTTGTGTGGCCGGGGTTCACTCTGCCGGTGTAGTTACTTGTATGAGTACACTTAATAACTGGTGCAGTGGCGTAGGCAAAAACCAATACCTATTTTGAAACCATAAGAGAAACCTGATGATTATAAGAGAAAAAAAATCCGGTCCCTTGAGTTTTATCTAGGTTTGACTGTATTTCGAAAAGAGATGGAGGCTATTATAGTCATGCTGTGCTACATACAAAGACTGTGAATAGACTCTTTCTCAACACAAAGAATTCATACACACAGATACCCACAACGTGTCGTTAACGCTGGGTTCATTCACATATCCCTGACATCGGAGATACCAGCATTATTTTAATTGAACTTAATCTCATCTAAAATTGAAGTTAGTTAATTCAATCTTTATCTTTGAAATAGACAAGTACATGAGACTTATCCTACAAGAATTGCCCCTTTCGTAAGAACAACGATTTTTTACAAGGCTAATAAAATTTACATGAAAGTGTAATTATTGAACATAGAATTTCGGTTACCATTCCAAAAACCATTATCGATATTACGTTTTACCTAAGTAACAGTAATTACCTAGAATTTTGATCGAATAATAATGACCTCATGAGGTAATGGTTATTAAAATTCGAAGCAAGTTTAAAACCACCATTCAGGCTTATCGTAAACAAAAGTGAATTTAAACTCGAATCATCATTATCTCTAGGATGCATTGGTAAAAGGTTAATTGGCGGACTGAATGTTAATTTCATTGTGAGTTAGTGTCTGCAACTCTGTTGTTAAGTTTGTTAAGCAAGACCCAATGCCAACAAACAGAGAAGAGGAGACTTAAGTGGTGGTCATTTGGAGAGACCAAAGTTACCTGAAGGTTCTTTCGAAGAGGTCTGCAATTTGGAGATGAACGCTGGTAAATCGTTGATACAATGTGAAAGGATTTGGTCTGTCTCCGATCGCCGATCGCAATGACCGTAATGTCAATCCAAGATTAAGAATGTTCCATCCTCTTCTGAACTTATACATGTACATTGTACAATTGTACATGCGGTTTAATTTATACAGTAACCCTATTACAAAGCGCATAAATAGCTCAATAGTTAATCACTCGCTTGCCATGTGGAAGGTCCCGGGTTCGAACCCCCGAGCCGACAAAAAATTGTATTCAAAATTTGGTTACAGTTGTTTGTAAGGGATACCTTCTGGTGAGCTCGTGTTGACACTACGGGATGTCTCTGTCTGACGACCTCAGATGGTTGATAGATAAGGCGGCAGACTTGTAATCTGGAGGTCGTTGGTCAAGTCCCAAGTTAACTAAGAATTAGGTAAATAGTTCGATCAATTTATTGTGATATCACTATTGTAATTAACACAAATATGAAACTTCATCATAAAGTTTATTTTTTTATTAAACTATCAGAATCCTTGGATGTCTAAAATATAAAGAGAAATGATAAATTCAACTATTAATATAAATTGTTTTTTTTTTTTTTGGCTTTTTTTTAATTTGAAGCGAAGATGGTCCATTTCAGGTCACTATTCTAGCAAAATGCTGTGAAACTATAATCCAAATCGACCTGAAGTAATCATTATGGATGCATATCAGATGGGCGAACAATACACATGAAACCTCAGAAAAAAATGCCACTACTTGGGTCAAATCAAAAAATCTTCAGAACCTTTTTAAATCACTTTTTCGCCCATCTGAAGAACTTGTATAAGCCCATCTGATGAACATCTAAGAAGCTACGGAAATGCAGCACCCCCAGACACAAAAAAAAAACAGAATTTCTCAAGTCCAAGCTCGTACAGAATGAAAATCATCACACATTTCTGGTATAATTAATGCATAATGAATATGATTGGCATGTTAAACAAACTCCAACTCTTGGACACTGAAAGAGCTACTCTAAAAATCCCACTTTAGTCCGGTTTATGTGGCAACAATCTCAAAACATTTTCCCACTGACCGCCCCTGATGCCTACACTTTTGGTTTCTTCTTCTCAGAATCTTTGCCGAAAAAGTTTGATCGTCACACAGAAGAAGAATAGCTAAGAGGAGCCATTCTCAATTGGTCATTATTGGAAAATTCAATGTCGAATTTCATATTAAGACTAATAACAATTCTGAAGAGATTTCCTAAGAAAGAAAGAAATAAACACGAAGCAACAAATTTGATTGTTCAATAATTATTCTACCCATGACCCATGACAAGTTCATGGTATTTTCTATTTAAGACACTTGTACAGATGTTAAAATGGTAACATTGGTTTCGTACATGACTTTGGTAAAGTAGGTACATTAGCAATATTTATAACTTGACCCTACGATGGTTGAGTCTCAAGAGGTACAACACACTTGTTACAGGGTTGGCTCTAAGGAAATTTATGGATTTTTACTTCTACCAAAACTAGACATAAAAAGAATTAAACCGCTTTCGCATTACTTCAGGACACTTTACTTTTACATACATGCCATTCTGGAAAAGGAAAAACTCGGTTAGAATTTTCCGCTCCGGACGGGATTCGAACCCGAAACCTCCGGGTCAGGAATCAATGCTCTCAAACACTGAGCCACGGACGTCGACATTTTAGGTCCTTAAGCCTCGTAAAAAAATGATCAACAGCAAAAAGATTGACATGCTTGACACCATAGTCATTGGAATTGGTTATCAAATCGGTAAAAGACCAAGAAGATGTTGCTACGGATAACAATATTTGTACAAGGATTGCATTACAATAAAACCCTCTGTTGTTGTTGTAGCAAGCTTGGCTACAGCTGGAGGGGTTAGTGATGGTCTCCAGCCAAATTTATTTCAAATTTGTCTCGTCCTGAACCACATATTTCTATATGCGATCAACCATCATGAGGATTTGGACTTTTCTTTATAAGCCATTAAATCCTTAGGAAACTGCAAGCTAGCCTGGCTTGTAAGGGTTTGCTAGTCTGTTCTCTGTTTATAATCCTCTAGCGAGACACTGGTCTGTTCCCTATTTAACGTCCCCCAGCAAGAAAATCTTCTCTTTAGGATTGTTCAGTCTTTCAACCGAACACAATTTGGGTTTTTTCCTAAACATAATTTCTCACGAGATTCATTTTAAGTTCCACGAAATAATATTACCTAATGTAATATTTCTTGTGATCTTTCCTCACAAAAGTCCTTTGTCTTAAGGATCTAATATCGCTTTCTATATTTTTATGATAGCCCATTCATTTATTACCGATTTCCGGCATCCTTTTTGTAGGTATTTTACATTTGTTACTTATAATCTTTTTCTCGGTATGCGACAGAAAATGAATGCCTCAAATATTGTTCATTGGGTGACACATACCCTCATAAATCATATTTTTTCCTCATAACCTTTTACTATTTTTTATTGTTTTAAGAATCTTACCTAATTGATTTAGACATACCGTCTCGATCATAGAATATCAGGGACGGACTATAATAATCAGTCAATTTTTCCTCTAACTTCCCCTCATGGGAATCCCCAAGATTTGAACCTTTGGGACCTCCTCCTTGATTCTGATTGGTTTTACCGATTATGGTCTAAAGGCTGGAATAAACTTCTGTCGATTTCCCCTTCGGAAGGAATCTTCCTATAGGACTTGAGTTCAAATCTCAAGCCAGTCGTAAAGCCACTAACAAGTTGTGCAGTCACCAAACAGTCGTCAAGTCACTCGAAGTTGTGCTTTACACTCCAACTCACTCGCAGTTGTAAAACTAACTCCAACTCACCAGCAGTTGCTCCCCGGTTGTACGTTAACTGTCAATTCGGTAATCACCCTCTTGGTACAAAGTGTTATTTTGTTCACCAGTTCCTTTTCCCTCAAGTTTTCATTCTGTGTTTTTAATTACTCTAAGTTCTCTCGCGAACAGGAACCAGTTGATACTTGAGTTTCTGACTGCCTAAAGTGCTATACAGTTTAAATCACCAAGATACTTCTTCGGTGATAATTGTTGCTTGGCATAGCTCAGACCCTTAATATTATCTACAACATACAGTCCACTTTAATAACTCATAACTTACAACTTGTATAATTTCATATTTACTAAGTTACACGTGTAAATTAATTGTGCTTTTATCAATAAACTCTACTCTCTTTAGTTGTTACTAATTTAACTTGCAGTGTTTTTAATCATCCGCCCTTATTGTTATTTATGCTCTTATTGCTACCGAAGCAAAGCGTCGCGACCAAGTTTTTCGCGTTACGTGATTCTAACACCCAACATATGGCGATAGCCCTGCTCTATCTTGCCCCCCAATAGACAAGGATTCTATTATTTCTATTCTACAGTTTAATAT
Organism: Bactericera cockerelli; assembly: GCA_024516035.1. Taxonomy (NCBI): domain Eukaryota; kingdom Metazoa; phylum Arthropoda; class Insecta; order Hemiptera; family Triozidae; genus Bactericera; species Bactericera cockerelli. The sequence goes on along the minus strand of CM044962.1, from coordinate 20,555,642 downwards.
TTTGTGTGTGTGATTTTTACAATAAATACTTTTTACTAGCTAGTGCTTTTGACGGAGGTACATATTTACAAGATCTTACAAGGTTTTTCTAAATAAAAGTCCCTTTATAAAAGAGACATTTAGGTAATGGCATCCATTATAGTAAGGTGGAACGTACACGCGAATTTGTGAACAACGAATGAGTGAAGGGACGAGCCTTTGGAATTGGTCAAATGATAATATTTTCGATGGTAATGTTAGAATTGTAAGATTCAACAAAGACACTTCAGAAATAGTTTATTAAGAGACTTTGCTAATAATCCGATGTGTGTGATCTTCACGACGAAATTCTACTTTGACTTTGCAGATATTTTACTTAAGCAAAAATTCTGTTTCGTATAAACTCTGTCTATTATGTGTCAGAATGTCTTTTCTCGGAGGTTTCATCACAAAGTCACCATGCTAGATTTTGGAGTACCTAAGTAAACATCAATCCTTGTTCACAAATTCGGTATCTTTCCGCCTCACCACTTGTTCCACGCTCGCTTCCCCACCCACGTCTGTTTAATAAGGTCACTGGCTTTCTCAGCGATCATGATGGCAGGGGCATTGGTGTTCCCGCTGGTTACAGCCGGCATGACACTGCAGTCCACCACTCGCAGTCGCTCCACACCATGAACTTTTAACTCCGGGGAAACGACAGCGCTGGGATCGGAAGCAGGACCCATTTTGCAAGAGCCTGCTTGGTGATTCTCTGCGCCGGTGCTTCTGCGCACGGCACACTCCCAGTACGCGTCACAACCAAACGGTAAGTCCTCACATCCCTGCACCGGTGTCGTGTCAATTCGGAACCCATACTTCTGCAACGCCGGCGTTTGAGTCAGACGGATGGCAATTTTTATTCCGTCCACAAGCGTTTTCACGTCGTCCGGATGGGTGAGATACCTGCCAAAGATCAACGGTGGACTTGCTGGGTTGTTGTCTTTTAGAGTGAGGAAGCCACGGCTTTTGGGATGCAGCGCTGTTGGGAAGACGTTGATGCTTCGCTGAGGCGTAGGAGTGGAGCTGTTGGCGCCGTCGCTTCGTTCACCCACCTGCCCTGTGCGCGCGCAGTTGGCAAGATAGCCGGAGAAGAAGAGCTGGATGTCGGGGTTGTCGTCCGCTGGGTTGGAGAGACGACTGTGCACAAAGCCCGTCACCTCGGAGAGACCTGTGCCGGACATCAGCCCGTCACGGAAGAGAAGGTACTCCATGGCGGTGGCCCAGTTGAGGGCGGTGGTGTCTGTGTCGTTGATGAGGAAGTTGAGGAAGTGGGCCACGTGGTTGTGGAGGTTCCTGCCCACCCCGGGGAGGTCATGCACCACCGGGACATTCACCTTCCGCAGCTCCTCCTGGGGCCCAATGCCGGACAGGAGAAGCAGCTTGGGACTGTCCACAGCACCTGCAATCAGAAGAAAAATACCCAAGTTGCATTAACAAATTATTTTAGTCTGACTGGGGGACGTTAAACAGGGAGAAAACCAGTGTCCCGCTAGAGGACTAAAAACAGAGAACAGACTAGCCAACCCTTACGAGCCAGGCTAGCTTGCAGTTTTCTAAGGGTTTAATGGCTTATAAAGAAAAGTCCAAGTCCTCATGATGGTTGATCGCACATAGAAATATGTGGCTCAGGACGAGCCAACTTTGAAATAAAGTTGGCCGGAGACCATCACTCACTCCTCCAGCTGTAGCCAAGCTGGCTACAACAACAACAACAACAAACTATTTGCTAGCAGTACAACTTTACCATTAGTTATAACATTGCGTTTGTTCACCTCTTATGCTATTCATTCTGTTCCGCTAGTTAAGCTCAAGTTTAATTTAATTTCATGGAAGTCATTACAGAATAATGATATTTGACCTTGTGAAAGTGACATGAAGTCATTCAATAGTTTGGACCATTGCGGTTTTCGAGCAAAAAAATAGTTCAACATTTTTGATATAACTAATCTTCCTTATGAATAAAAATATTTGAAGTCGGATTATTAAAGTGTGTTCGACTAAAAAAAAAAAAAAAATAAAACAATTTCAATTGAAATTAATTCAAATGAGTGTACTCCTTTGAAATTTATTGAGTGGGATCCAAACCAAAGAATTGCTAGACTACCGGGATCACCAGAACAACTTGACTAGCAATGCATGATGATGACGGCGAAAAGCCTGCTTAATACAGTTAAGTATCTTTTGACTCTAAGTTCACCAGTGAAATATCGGACTATATCATTAACTTGAATGCATACGGGATGGTTCAGTAACTTGGATGCAAACTGGATGGTTTAGTGACTTCGATCGGAATCAGTGATGAAATTCGCACACTAAGTTTCAATCAAGCGGAAAGGAATTATTATTTCAAAATGTTAAATGTAATATTATCAGCAATATTATGATTAGTATCACTATCAGAATAATGTATCACTTGCATCACTTTTAGTTCCGAGAATTTTTTTTATTGGCTCTATCGAAAGTATTCATCGACTCTATTCATCATCAGGATCTCCATGGTATTTTTTTTTCATGGTATTCATGAAAATTGAAAACTATTTTTTTGTAAATTCTGAATACACGAAACGATTCGTGACAAAATTTAAGAAGGACTTCAATATTAGCTATAAATGTGTCCGAAGCCCAAAACATGATCAAATTTTTGTAGAAAAAACCAACCCGGTGAATATGATGTCACAAATAGGCTTTGCAAAGTCTTATGCGTTCGTTTTTCGTTATTTTGACTGAGGAATAATACAGCGCGCGATTAGCTCAGTGGTTAAGCACTCGCTTGCCATGCGGAAGGTCCCGGTTCGAACCCCCGCGTCGACAAAAAAATGTATTCAAAATTTGGTTACACTTTTTTGTAAGGGATACCTTCCGGTGCGCTCGTGTTGACCCAGCACCTAATTGGGAGGTATTGTGTCACTTCTCGCACATCAGAAAGGAGGCACACTACGGGATGGGTAGGCTACGACACAGACCACAAGCGTCTACTGTAGCTCCTGTTTCATGGCTACGAAATAAAAACGGCTGTAAAACACTCATCATTAAAAAAAAAAAAAAAAAAATGTTGATATGTTGCCTGGACCATTTAGGCGACGCCGACGCGCG
>CM044962.1:20269838-20552428 GCA_024516035.1 Bactericera cockerelli | reverse complement strand
ATAAATAATTTAATAACGCATTAATACATTAATGGGTAGGTACATACTGGGTCCGTCAAAAGAAAGGAGCCACTCGAAATGTCAAGTGAACGGATGAAAAATTAAAAAAAAAATGCTATAACACATGTAAAAAAAGAAAGTCAGTTTAGATTTACTAAACTAACTTTTTCACAAAACAAAAATACCTGTGTATTAAAAAAAAAAAAACATTTTCTGCGGGCACTAAACTAATGTTAATTATTATTATATTCTAGGTTTATATTTTTCTTTCGTAAATATGTTTGTAATAAATACTTGGGTTTTTACAAAAGCAAATCAGCATAGCTTAATTATTACCAAGAACTTGCAAAGTACTGATGCTAAAGTTTCAAAGCAACGGACAACTTGCACATTTTACAGTGAATTGATAATGAACATAGGTAATTATGTAATTGAGAAGTATTTACCAATTAGATTTCCCAATCGGGATTTTTCTCAAAGCCAATTGAGTTTTTTCTTAACTTATAAGTAATATCTACATTTATCAATATTATTTCAGAGGGTCATTAATGTATAATTCAGTACAGAAATTATACCTAATACATTGTATATGTAAGTGGATATGTATCTATACATACTTACACTACTTTCCTTCTTATTTTCTTATTATATGTATAATTTCCTACTACATGTGAATGAATGAAGAAAAACAATGATGCAAGTTTAATTAAGTGTTATAAAATCAATAAATTAATATAAATCAAGGTAGAACAATTAATGCATACCAAACATTAAACTACAGCTGGGGCTGGTTGGGGGAGTGGTGATCTCTAATATCCAACTTTAGTTAAAAAGTTGGCTCGTTCTGAAGCATAATACCTACATACATATTTCTATATGTGCGATCAACCATCATAATAACTTGGGCTTTTTCTTTACAAGCCTAGCCTTGCTTTTTAGGGTTGGTTAGTCTGTTCTCTGTTTATAGTCTTGTAACATGTTAGATAGAGACTACCACTCCTCCAGCTGTAAAAAGAGAGATATCACACCTAACATAGTTTGTTGAAGAAAAAAAAGTCATACCCCGCCAACTCACCGACACGGTATTTCGAAAATGCTTGAAATTATTTCAAAGGAAACATTCTCCATCTGAGCTATTATTTATTAACCCGGTAAGAGACTATCACTCGGCATAACTTCTGCCGCTACAACAAAAACCAAAGTTGCTCAGGAGGTTATTAACCGTCCAGAAATATGAAAAAAAAATCTGGTGTAAACATCACACGACTTTCCTTATCCCCCAAAAAGAAGTCGAATTCCGCCACTGGTAACTCAACGGTTACGGATACTTAAAAATCAATGCCAAATTCGTAATCGGCACCTTAAAATCATTGGATTTGATATGTCGCAACCCCCATCTAGGGTAAATAATAAAAAAGTTAGTCCAAGCGGGTCCCCCCAAAATACCGGTAAATTGGGGCCGGGTTCCAAAAAGTTCAAGATATCAAAAAAATGATAAGAATAGACCCCTATTATTTTTTTAATCCGAAAAAATGTTGTTCTCTAACTTTTTTTGTATCTTTAACCAATTCAAAGAAGCGGCGGTTGCGGCCAATATTTGCGGCCCTGCGGCCGCATCTTGCGTCCGATTTCAACCAAAAGTTTCGTGGTTCGTCTCGTGTATAAAACTAATTTGTGTACCAAATTTCAAGTCTCTAGCTTTTACCGTTCTTGAGATATCCTGTTTACACACACACACACAGACAGACAGACAGACAGACAGACAGACAGACGCACGGACCAATGGCTGAAAACAACTTTTTTGGTATCCTGAGGCTATGATTCGTCCAGAAATGTGAAAAACTGGGTAGGTCAAATTTTCGACGAATACAATACTTTCCTTATTATAGGATAAGGAAAGTAAAAAAAAAAAAAAATACTTTCGATTTCTAAAATAATAATTTCTAATCCGATAAATTTCTATATCAAAAGTAAAATGAGACATTGTTTAAACTGCTAGCGAAAAGGGAGTCTTTAGTCTGTCCGGTAGCTCAGTGGTAAAGGCGGCACTCTGTGAATCCAGAGGTTTCAGAGGTTGTGGGTTCGAAACCCAGCCGGGACATGACAAGTTATCGTTACATTTGGGATTTTTGCCACAATATGTCTTGGGCTTACTGCTAGAATAATGGGATATTAATAGTCCTCTTCGGGTCGGGCTGTATAAATAAGGCGATATTATTATTACTGCGCCGCGCCGCGCGCCGGTAGCATAATCAAAATATCTATTTGTATTTGTTAAAAAAAAATTTAAAATAAAACAACCCCCTCTCACTTACCGGCACACACCACCACCTCGTTGTTCGCCTGCAGTCTCTCCAGCCGGCCGCCACTGGTGGCGTACTCCACGCCCACCGCCTGCTTGGAGGCGGGGTCTACGATGACGCGGGTCACGGTGGTGTTGAGCAGGATGTGGAGGTTGGGCCGGGAGATGACGGGCCGGATGAAGGCCTTGGAGGTGGAGAGACGCGACCCGTTCCGAGTGGTGGTCTGGGCGATCATGAACCCGGTGTGGGCCGCCCCGTTCAGATCCCGGATCTGAGAAACGGGAAGAAGACATTATTATAAATGCTTATTATTAAACATGTTGGATAAATTTTTATTTACAAATGACATAGAATATATTATAATATACATACATAGAAATTAAAATTAACAAAACAAAACTTGATCAAGGGCGGTGCTAGTGTCAACGGCATTCTCTTCCTGTTTTGATTCTTTCTTTCTTTTTTTCTGAAAAGATGTAACATTGGGTTGGGTGGAAGAACTCACAGTGTGAGAATCCTACCGTTAAACCCATTAAAAAAAAAGAATATTGACATTTATTTGGAATTCGAACAATTTAAACTAGGTATTTCAAATAAATTATTTCATTGAGATCTTCTGGGACTGGAGATGCGCCCACAATAAATAACATAGGTGATACCTCCCCCTACCCTTGAATAGGCGGAGGAATCACCTGTGGGTAAGGAGAGGTTAATGAAATACCCTAAGGCCTTCCGTCCTTTCCTGTCGTAAAAGATGACCAAGGTCTGTCAAGAGGAACAGAGAGATACATCCCCTCTCTGATACCTGTTGGCACAGTTTACAATGTGCAAAAATGACGGTTAGGAGGTATTTCAAGTTCTTAAAAGTGTTTTTCCATTACATTAATGATGCCACCACCAAGGGAAATAACTATGGAAGAGAATACGGTGGAAAGTTAAGTCAATCAGTCCCCACTTTGTGAACAGAGCATTAGGAGACTTGATCATAGATCCGATCCTGTTGTAACACCCTCTTGGGGTTGCTTCACACCCTCGAGAAGAGATACTTGAGGTAAATAATAATAATTCTTATATTATTGAGCTTTTTCTCAAATCTTTGTGTCGCATTAAATTTGATCTGGCTGGGGGACGTTAAACAGGGAGAAGACCAGTGTCCCGCTAGAGGACTATAAACAGAGAACGGACTAGCCAACCCTTACAAGCCAGGCTAGCTTGCAGTTTCCTAAGGGTTTAATGGCTTGTACAGAAAAGTCCAAGTCCTCATGATGGTTCATCGCACATAGAAAATAATATGTGGTTCAGGACGAGCCAACTTTGAAATAAAGTTGGCTGGAGACCATCGCTCACCCCTCCAGCTGTAGCAAAGCTGGCTACAACAACAACAACAACATTAAATATATCTTGCTTATTATGTACAAATATTAATTACAAGTTAACAAGTAACAACGATAATGATTCTCACCGGAAAGCCCAGCTCCATGGCGCCCTGCAGAATGGCGTGGGACAGGGGCGGATGGTAGGGGAACTGGGTGACGGTCAGGTAGCCGCCCACCCCGTGGAAGCCCTGGTCCATCAGGGTCGCCTGCTGGTTGTCCTCGGACTTGAGGAAGTAGGGCAGCACCTCCTGGTAGCTCCACCCGGGGTTGCCTGCGCGCGCCCACGCGTCGTAGTCCGCCCGCGCCCCTCTCATGTACATCATCCCGTTGAGGACGCTCGTCCCGCCCAGCACCTGTGGATTGATGATAATAATAATAATAATAAACACAGCGCAGCCTCCTCATCAGTATATCACCTCCACACCTCATCCTGCCTGAATCAACATCAATGTGGACAGTGTTTCAGCAAAATGTAAAAGAGTTACAAGAGTAGCAATAGCGGTACACACATTGTCATGTAAACCTGTGAGACCGTCATAATATACCTGTAAAAGTGATGAAATATATAATATAATAATATCGCCTTGTTTATACTGCCCAATTAGGACTATTAAAGTCCCATTATTCCAGCAGTAAGCCATATTATTATGTGGTGAAATTCCCAAATGGGAGGATAACTTGTCATGTCCCGGCTGGGTTTCGAACCCACGACCTCTGGAACCTGTGGATTCACAGAGTGCCGCCTTTACCACTGAGCTACCGGCACAGACGATAAAGCATTATCACCACCCTTGATCAAACTTTGTTTATCTTTAATTAAAACCTGTATAGAAAAAATTGTAAATAAAGTGGCCTAACACATGCTTTGCATAATTGGCCACTTAAACTTGCCATGTTCCTAATTTTCGTTTTATTTATAAGTTATTTTTTACATTTAAATTTTGTTTATGAAGATGAAAGAATTTGTTCAATAAAAAATAATCTTTTGAAAGTACAAAAAAAAAAAATGGATCTAAATTGTTGAATAATAAAATAAGAATATTGTTAAAGGATTACCTAGCTTTCTAAAGATATGTTCTGTTCGCCCATGCTACGGGCAGAAAATTCCAAGGATGACATGTTTGATTTTACTTGATTGATTATATTATTTATTTTTTTAAAGTTATTTATACCTATTTAATTTGACATTTGTATTTATTTATTTTTGACAACGTATTGCTTTGATTATTGTGATTTGTTTAAATATTTATTTAATTGTTGTTAGAGCATACATATTGTATTGACAATATTTTTGTACATAGGACCTGCTCTGTTAATAAACACCCATTTATCGGGCAAATTATTATTATTAATAAAAACCTTGCTGTAAAATACATCTGTAAAAAATTGTATTTTAAAAAAAGATATGTCCGCATTGTCCGCACTTGTGCACTTTCCTTTTCCTCTTTCTTTTCACTTTCAACTCGCAATAACGCATGCCTCCTGAAAAACATGTACTTGCAACTCAATGGAGGCATGCAATAGCGCATGCCTCACGTTCCTCTTTCCATGCATCCTGTGCATGATTAGTCGGACTAAAGTGCGCTATCATTGGTTCTTTAGGACTAAGAGCCAAATTAAGAAGAAAAAAAAAATACAACTAAGATAAGACAGACCATAATTCCGTGTGACTCTTGGCTAAGAATAAGACCACGGATAAGTGATATCATGTAATTATACGCCTACAATAACAATGTGTTCCCCCTGTCGTAAAAGGTGACTAACAGGAAAATTTCTGAGAAGCTGTTGAAAAGCTTTAAAAAAAAAAGAAAATGTTCATAACTCATTCGCTGAAAAAAGCAAAAGAAATGCTCTGTCTGACCAGAGAGGAATCCTTACTGACTTTGTAATAGGCCACTGTAGCCTCAACTACAGTCTAAACAAATGGACATTGCTCAAGACCCAAAATACAGTCACTGTAAAGAGGCCCCAGCGACAGCAAAACACATTCTCTGTGGATGTGGAGCAGCCTCTCACGATCGACTGAAACACTTCTCAAGGGTGATTCCAACACCTAAAGAATATTCCGAAATGATTCCTACAAAATCTAAGCTTTGATCTCCTTTAGAGTTACAGGGACATGTCACAAAAGATCTATTTCAGATAGCAGTGACAAAGAGCTTTCGTAGCCGACAACCCTACTTATACCAATACCAATCTTGAGTTTTAGTTCAATAGAGAAAGGTGACCAGTAGTAATCTTGAGATTGCTCTAGTCAATAAAAAATAAAAATAAAATGTAAATAAGTTTTCGGTATTAGGTACTTAAATTTGGATGTCTCTAGGTATTTGCATACACCTAGGTACGAATGTTTTTTATCTTTTAAATCAATGAAAAAAAAAATATTAGCATTTATAGTGTGCAAAATCATATTTAAAATCAAAAAGACTAACCTGAGTGAATTCTACTAATATTAAAAAAAAAGTTTTTTCTTGTTGAAACATCAGTTTTTATGAAAGTTGAGCAGGTATATTAAAGACTAGCGGGCTGCACCCGCTTCACCAAGCCATCAAACACACACCACCGATACATCACACACACAAACCACACACACACATCGACACACACTAACCACACACACATATCGACACACACACATCCACACACACACACATCCACATACACACACCCACCACACACACCCACACACACACACACACACAACACACCCACACACATAACACACACCACACACATACACACACCCATCCATACACACACACATCCACACACACACCCACACACACCCACCCACACACACCCAACCACCCACACACACACACACCACACACATACTCACACATATCACCACACACACACACATCACCACACACACACACATCACCACACACACACACACATCACCACACACACACACATCACCACACACACACACACACACACACACACACACACACACACACACACACACACAACCATCATTGCTGTAAATTTCAAAATCCCGAGCCAAATCTATCATAGCAGATATTGATAATGTAGCAAACTGGCCCATATTTCGAGAACGGTTTGTCAGAATATGGCAACAAAGGTCTCAAATAAAATCATGTGATGTTTTTCAGACAGTTTTTACAATAAAAATATGGGTCCTCGCGATAATTTTTAAGTTCCGTGCTGGAATCTGTAAAAAAACGTGAAAAGTCTGAAAAAATGGTCAAAATTTCGAACATTCTGGCTTCTATCTCCAGAACGGTACGTCAGAATGTGGCCTAAAATGAATTAAATGAAAGCTAATTTTGTCTAATGTGTTATTAAATAATAAAAAATATAGGTCCTCGCGATAGATTTCAAGTTCCAGGGATATTTTAAATATTTTAAATACTCGCGATATTTTAAATCATCAAGTTTAATTTTACAAGTATTTTACATACGATACCATAGTATGTGTAAGATTTTACAATCTCATAATGTCACAAATATCATGTTTGAACTCACAACCTTCACAAGACATTGTTGAATGTCCCGAATGCCATAAATCCTTCCGGAGACGTGGCCTAACGAACCATATTCGCCGTATGCATGGTAATCTGTCAAATGGTTCAAATCAGCAACCTGATGAAACAAATTACCCGATGATTTACAAAATGAAAGGCTTGAAGATAAACTATCGGCATTAAAACACAATGTTCGTCTCTTAAAACGTGTTCCAAAGGGTTCAAGGATCATGTGTGCCGGTGCTCTGGCAGATTGTATTGAAACTGTTGTATCGAACAATGACAAAACAGCATGGGTAAAACTAATCACTTTTTCTTATCAATGTCTTTGTGTACCTCAAAAAAAGGATAAGAAATCTTTGACAACTCTAGTAAAGGAAAATATTTCAAATCGCGAGTTACCTGTCATCAGTAAACAGAAAGTTCACAAGCATTGCACACTTGAAAAACGTGTTGAAATGAAGATTGAAGAATATGATGTTAAAGGGGCTATGCGTATCATCTCTTCGACTGATACCCTTGCTGAGGTTAATGATGAGAACTATGAGAAACTCAAAGCCATGCATCCTTTACCGAGCAGACCACTTGAAATGCCCGATGGTCCAGATGATAACACACCTTACCTTCATGTTGATGAGAACAGAATTATCAAGGCCATTTCTTCTTTTCCTAATGGTAGTTCTTCAGGAATTGATGGTCTTTCCCCACAACATCTCAAGGATTTAATTTCAAAATCTGCTGGGGAAAATGGTTCAAAACTTCTTAAAGCAATAACGAAGTTGATCAATCTAATGCTAGTAGGAAAAGTTCATACTGACATCTTGAAGTATTTGTATGGAGCTAATTTATGCGCCCTTAATAAAAAAGATGGTGGTCTCCGCCCAATTGCTGTGGGTTGCACATTTAGAAGATTAACAGCAAAAGTAGCTATTACATGTGTCCAAGAAAAATTGAAACAATATTTGCAACCATTTCAACTGGGGTTTGCGTGTAAACAAGGATGTGTGACAATTATTCATGCATCGCGAGTTTTCATTGAACAACACAAATCATCAAATGAGACAATTTTTCTCAAAATTGACTATAAAAATGCCTTTAATTCAGTAGAGAGGGACACCATCTTACGAGAAGTAAAAGAACATATTCCGGAACTTTACCCCTTCCTCTGGCAATGTTATGCAACACCTTCCCTCTTACTGTTTGGAGATAGAATGATCCAGTCCGAGGTAGGGTCTCAACAAGGTGATCCTACGGGTCCTCTAATTTTTAGCCTAGCTATTCATCCAATAGTCAAATTACTGAGATCAAAATTTAAATTGTTTTATTTGGACGATGGAACTCTAGCGGGTGACGTTGAAACTCTCCTTGAAGATGTGAAAACTCTGACTATAGAATCTATGAAGATTGGTCTACAATTGAACACATCTAAATGTGAGATTTTCTATCCTTCAGGATCAATTGAGGAAACTAGCGAGAGAGATATAAAAAATTGTTTACCTGGTTTAAAAGTAGTCTCCCAAACGGAACTTACACTCCTAGGCGCTCCGCTTCATGAATCCGGTTTCAGCATGCCTCTACAAGAACGTCTAAAGACAATGCTTCTCATGTTTCAACGCATTAAGAATGTTTCTAGCCATGTGGGTTATTTCTTGTTGAAAAACTGTCTTGGCATTCCAAAGATGATGTACACCATGAGAACCACTCCAACATTTTTGATGCCGGATATCCTCAATGAAATGGACTCTGCAATGAAGGAATGCATTGAAGACATCTTAAACATACCACTGAATGAGACACAATGGGATCAAGCTAGTCTACCAATCAAGTTGGGAGGCATGGGGATTCGAAAGATGTCTGAGATCTCCTTACCGGCCTATCTTGCTTCATGTTCTGGGGTCAAATCAGTCATCTCCACTATTTTAAACACTACAGTTGATGATCTGAAGTTGAACTCTTGGGATGAAGCAATGGAAGCATGGTCTGGAAGTGTGGGAGAAATGCCACTAAACACTGTGTCACAAAAAGAATGGGATGAAAAGTTCCTTTCAAAAAGGCCAGAGAACGAAAATCTAGTGGATCCCATTGACAAAGCAAGAATGAAGGTTTTGCGAGAACCAGAAGCTAGCGCCTGGCTGCATGCGTACCCTTCTAAACTCGTTGGTACTTTCATGGACAACAACACCATTCGCGTATGTATGGGATTACGACTAGGATGCGATATTTGCCGTCCATATCAGTGTGCTTGTGGAGTAACTGTTGACTCAAAAGGACTACATGCATTGAGTTGTAAAAAGAGCGCTGGTCGCTATTTCCGACACGCTGCGGCCAATCAAAGTATAAAAAGGATATTGGCAACCATAGAGATACCTTCCATCCTAGAACCCAGCGGTCTCATCAGAGAAGACGGCAAGAGACCTGATGGAATGTCTGTTGTCCCATGGTCTAGAGGTCAATGTCTCGTATGGGACTACACATGCGCTGACACATTTGCAGCATCCTATATCCGACAAACCTCTGAAAACGCAGGCGCTGCAGCAGAACTTGGGGCTAGAAAAAAACACAACAAATACATGACAGTAAAATCAAATGGGTATTACTTTGTTGCGCTCAGCACAGAGACAGGAGGAGCCTGGTGCAAGGAAATGAAAATGTTCATGCAAGAAGTAGGGAAGAAAGCCATGATGAAAACAGGTGACACCCGAACACCAAACTACATAAAACAAGTTTTCTCCCTAGATATACAGAGGGGTAATGCGGCCAGCATCCTTGGTTCATTACCAGATGCTGGTCAGATGAAAGAAATTTTTTATTTATAAAAATTGTTACTATCTTGTTGAAATAAAATTTACAAGTTCCAGGGCAAAGACTGTCTTAAAATCGAACCCTTCCTCAAGGAAATACTTGAGGAAGGTCATAACTCAAGGACGGCTTGGAATTTCGGACCTTTGATAGTTTTCCTGATATCGTACGGCAATTTTACTTGGGGTCATCTGTCATCAATTTTTCGCTATCTCTTACCGTTTCGCTCAAACAATTCGGACACACAAAGATATTACAAAGATACAAAGATACAAAGCCCGTCCATATTTCTCATTTATACAGTATGTTTCAGAAAAGGTGGCCACCCCCTCGTAACTTTTGAACGCGACGGAATTTTTCAATTCTGTAAAGTCCTAGGTTTAGAAAGTGCCCTATGGCCCATCCTGTGGTCATATTTATTTTTGGCTCCGGTCGGCCCTTCCGGCTTTTAGGCCATATTTTTTCACTTTTCTCGCGAATTTTAAATGTAATGCTGTATTTTTTATTCCTGTTAATTAAAGTCCAAGTTAGGCTGAGTATAATGAGCTTTTCAAATTTTCAAAAACCTTATCAGGGGCGGAGCTAGTAGGGTGCAAGTTTCAAAATTGTTACACCCTGTATTTCAGCGTTAGTTAGATTTTTTAGTACTTTTTTATGTTCATAGGTTCAAAATATTGCTTTTACACCATATGAAACCAAAAAAATATTCTTGTTTATTTCTAATTAGGGTCATAGTAAGGTTTTTGTAAAAGTACTTTTTTTCTCACGTCAATTTTTCCGTAAATTAATGGTGTTCTCGAAATTGGCATATTTAGAGGTGAAAGTCTGCAGTGACATATGTTTTTTATGCTTGAAATCGAAAGAAAACTTAACGGAGAAGCGATTAAAATCATAAAAAAAGCCATATAACCTGCTAGTTTTTTCACGACAGTGTCCGGTAAAGTGGGTGAATTTCGTATTGGATTTTTTTTGTTTGTTGAGGAAACACAATTGGCATAGAAAATAAATAATATCTAATAAGGTACTATTACTTAAATAAACATAACTAAATGCGAAATTAAATGAAAATTATTTCTTCTAAATCAGTGCCGGATATTTATTTATTTTTTTTCTCTCTCTTTTTTTTCACTTTTCTAAGTTCAAGTTGTATCAAAAATAATTATCGGATAATGCTGCTTCTAAAGTCGGCCTAGGGGTCCCCTCTTGAGACAATTTTAGTTGGTAAGTTGGTAAAATCTGTAGAAAACACATTGTCAATAATTCTGGAGTCAGTCCGATGGCGCTTTGAATGCAACGATTCTTGTAGGATCACCGAAGTTAAGCAACGTCCTCCAGCGAGGAGAAGACTTCGTGATGCTGGCATTCCGGTCTAACCGAGGCTGGGTGAGATAAATGTGTTTAGGAGGTTGGTGAGTTTCTTGCGAATGGAATGTAACACCCCTGTTATGATATGACCATGCAGTTGAAACGCGATATTAAACCCAAATTTAAAAAAAAAATCATACTGGTGTTGCTAGTAATGAATACCAGGTCTCTAAATAAAAATCTAATTATCTCGAAATTTAAGAGAAAAAAATACCAGGTCAAGTACCAAACTCTTTAGGGTGAAAATTAAACCAATTCAATTATTTTAAAGAGGCGAAGAGAGAGAAAGAGAGAGAGAGAAAAAAAAAAAAAAAAAAAAAAAAAACTTTTACAAAAACCTTACTATAACCCTGATTAAAAGTAAACAAGAATATTTTTTTTGATTTCATATGGTGTAAAACAATATTTTGAACCTATGAACATAAAAAAAGTACTAAAAAATCTAACTAACGCGAAAATACAGGGTGCAACAATTTTGAAACTTGCACCCTACTAGCTCCGCCCCTGATAAGGTTTTTGAAAATTTTAAAAGCTAATTATACTCAGCCTAACTTGGACTTTAATTAACAGGAATAAAAAATATAGCATTACATTTAAAACTCGCGAGAAAAATTAAAAAATATGGCCTAAAAGCCGGAAGGGCCGACCGGGGCCAAAAATAAATATGACCACAGGATGGGCCATAGGGCACTTTCTAAACCTAGGACTTTACAGAATTGAAAAATTCCGTCGCGTTCAAAAGTTACGAGGGGGTGGCCACCTTTTCTGAAACATACTGTATACAGGGTGGTCCAGAAAGTTTGCACCAAAATGATAGGGGTAATAAAAGAGTCCATTTCGAACAAGAATGTTCCCGGACATTTTCCTTTATTTTTTGTCGTTTTCAAAATGGCGGCCAAAACGTGTGTTTTTCAAATATGTGCGTTCAGAACGTTGACAGGCTAAATGAGCATGATCATTAAAACATTGAACGGGTTAATTTAACTTATTTTAATTAAAATTTTATTTTCAATTCAAAAATACAATCCGTTTTTTTTCTAGGTGGTACAGAAAAAAATAAAAAAATCAAAAGCCAACCAAAGTCGGAATATTTGAAAAAACACACGTTTGGCCGCCATTTTGAAAATGACAAAAAATAAAGGAAAATGTCCGGGAATATTTTTGTTGGAAATGGTCTCTCATATTACCCCTATCATTTTGGTGCAAACTTTCTGGACCACCCTGTATAGAGATGACAATATTAAAACACATACCAAACAGCTTTGCATTGCCAAAAGTGGACTGCATAAGGGTAATGTTATAAACAGGGTGTAACAGAATTATTCATGGTTGGAAATGATCTGTACTACCACTCCTTAAGAGATATTACTCGTACATCAAGTCTGTTACATCCTGTATAATATTTATTGTAAAACAAAAACTACTAATAGGGTAATGTTATATGGGTACCTGGCATAGTAACCTACCTCAACATTATTTTACTGATTTCTTCTTCCTTATTATTTGATTACAAAGTGGCAAGCCATTTCAAGTTACTGATTTAAATGTTTTCTGATAAATGTACATTTAAAGGATGGGCAGTTTTATAGTTGCAAAGATTATTTAAAATATATAATGCCTAAAATCAAAAAGACTATAACCTCAAACAATTCTACTTTTTTTAAAAGTTTTTTATTGCTGAAACATCTGATTTCGTTCAAGTGTATATAAATGACAGTGTTAAAACATGGTAGCAGCATACCTACCTACCTAACAGATTTGCATTTCAAAAAGTGATACAGGTACCTACCTAGGTAAGTAGGTAATGCTTTCAAACATGTATTTGGCATAGTAACCTAATTACGTGAACAGTGCTTTATCTTCCTTATTATTTGATTAATGCAAAGTGGTAAGCCATTTCAAGTCACTGATTTATGATAAAAATGTAAATCTAAAAGATATTTTCAAGTGAGTCTGCTTTGCAACTGCTTTTTGGTGAGTGTAAAGATACAAGATATTGCTAAACATTATTACACTCTATTTTTTCTTCCTTATTATTTGACTAGAATGCAAAGTGACAAGTCATTTCAAGTTACTGTTTTTCTTTTTTTTTTTTTTTTTTTTTTTTTTTTTTTTTGATAAATGAAAACACTTTTATTTGTTTATTATTATTAGTTTTTAAATTATTAGAGAAAAAAAAAACAGTTTACCTACATTTCAA
Organism: Bactericera cockerelli; assembly: GCA_024516035.1. Classification (NCBI taxonomy): domain Eukaryota; kingdom Metazoa; phylum Arthropoda; class Insecta; order Hemiptera; family Triozidae; genus Bactericera; species Bactericera cockerelli. Next base: position 20,538,894 of record CM044962.1, on the reverse strand, counting down.
GATTTTATTACTATTCATAAAATTTAAAAGTTACTTTGAGTTACTGCTTTTTGATTAGTGCAAAGTTACAAGATATTCCAGGTTACTGGACAAAGTTACGCGCAAGTTTGTCATGTCAACACATCATGCTAATAAACACTGGGTCAGTCCGGTTCTGAGCACAAGAGACCCAGGTTCTTTTGCCAGCGGGGACAAACTTTTGGCACCTCATTGTAGTTCTGCAGCTCTGCATACAATAACAAGTGTTTGGACATGCTTTGTACGCGGAAGTCTGACGCAGCCAGGATGAGGTGATACAGACAAACCTGGATATAAGAGAACTTGGTATAAGAGAAACCTCTGGATATAAGAGAAACCTGGATATAAGAGAAACCTTTGGATATAAGAGAAACCTGGATATAAGAGAAACCTGGATATAAGAGAAACCTGGATATAAGAGAACTTGATATAAGAGAAACCTCTGGATATAAGAGAAACCTGGATATGATAGAAACCTGGATATGATAGAAACCTGGATATAAGAGAACTTCATATAAGAAAAACCTCTGGATATAAGGGAAACCTGGATATAACAGAACAATTTCCATGTCCACTTTTAGTCTTTATAAGGCAAAACATCCTCTTTACCTAATAGGAGAAACTTGATGGATAAGAGAAAAAAACCGACGAAAAACAATACTTTCTATAACTCAAAGGTAATTGAAAGTAAAACCTGCTCGTCCATTGAGTTCTCTTATATCCAGGTTTGAGTATAAAAACTTAGTACCAGATCAGAACTATTCTCCATGCGCTAAATAAACTAGTCATGTCTCAGAGAGGTTTCGAACCCGCGACTTCTGGAATACAAGAGTGGTTACTTCGTTAACTTAGTACTTCGAGGCTTGGTGGACTGTGTATAAAGGCATGATTCCGGAGAATGATGTCTTTGATTTTTTTTCATTATATTTTTTTTACTTTCCTTATCCTATAATAAGGAAAGTATTGTATTCGTCGAAAATTTGACCTACCCAGCTTTTCACATTTCTGGACGAATCATAGCCTCAGGATACCAAAAAAGTGGTTTTCAGCCATTGGTCCGTGCGTCTGTCTGTGTGTCTGTCTGTGTGTCTGTCTGTGTGTCTGTGTGTCTGTGTGTGAACAGGATATCTCAAGAACGGTAAGAGCTAGAGACTTGAAATTTGGTATGGTAATTAATTTTATACACCAGACGAACCATGAAACTTTTGGTTGAAATCGGCCGCATTCTGCGGCCGCAGGGCCGCAAATATTGGCCGCAAGCACCGCTTCTTTGAATTGGTTAAAGATACAAAAAAAGTTCGAGAACAACATTTTCTCAGATTAAAAAAATAATAGGGGTTCACTCTGATCATTTTTTTGATATCTTTAACTTTTTGGAAACCGGCCCCAATTTACCGGTATTGTAGGGGGACCCGATTGGACTAACTTTTTTATTATTCATCCTAGATGGGGGTTGTGACATATCAAATTAAATGATTTTGAAGTGCTGATCACGAATTTGGCATTGATTTTTAGTTATCTGTTACCGTTCAGTCACCCGTGGCGGAATTCGACTCCTTTTTGGGAGATAAGGAAAGTCGTGTGATGTTTACACCAGATTTTTTTCATTAAGGTTTACCGTGGTTTTTAATGCATAGTCAGTCATTACGAACATGGGTTTTATTTGCAGGATTGATCAAATCTGCTACCTACATTATGTATAGTTTCAAGTCAAATATAGAATATTTGCAGAGACAGGCACAGCATGGAACTATCAGAAGTTTCAATGAAACAATCTCCACGTGCCGTGGTCAGGCCCAGAGCTCTGTGGTCCAGAGGTCACGGGTTCGATACTCACAAGCACAATTAAAAAGTGTATTTTAAATAATTGTATCTACTTGTACACAAATATTTTATGGTAAAAAATTATGTCAGAAAATTCGGGACAAGATTTGTTTTTGTTTTTTCATTTGCAGTTTATAACTTCGAATGTTTTTTTCTCTCTCACAATCTTGTTATTATTATTAGTGTTATTGTGATTTTATTTTTGAACATCCATATACATTTGGTTTTGCTTTATGGCTCAACATAAAATAGAAAATAGACAATGACTGATGTTAGGGTATCTGGCCAATAATCAGGCCTGAATAAGTTCAGTAGTATATCTAACGTTTAAACTATGTGTTAAATAAAAGAGTGATGGTGGCAGATATATGTACCCTACTATACTCTAAGGGTGATAGGTGATAGTATGACCTTGAGAGAGAGAGAGACCTGTGTATTAATGTAAGAGAGAGAGAAAGAGAGAGAGAGAGAGAGAGAGAGAGAGAGAGAGGGAGACAGGAGAATAGAGAGAGAGGAATAGAGAGAGAGAGAAGGAAAGAGGGAGAGAGAGAGACAGACAGAGGAATAGAGAGAGAGAGAAATATAGGTACTAAAATCCACATAATATAATTAATAATCTCTGTAAAAAAAAAAAAAAAAAAAAAAAAAAAAAAAAAAAAACTGCAAACTTTTTTGATAAATAATTAAATTCTAAAAATCCACAAAAACAAAGAAAACCAAGTGAAATGAAGAAGGGAAAAACAGCTGTAAGCTGATTACTGGCCCCGAAGTTATGTTAATCGGTTCCGGGGCGCAAGGAAATAAATCACGTAAACCTGGGGGGTTTTTTAGAGGGTATAAAACCCTTTCACGGGCTCTAGAACAATGCACGCCTGTGTTTGACTTAGCAAATTTTTCCCTCCAAAAAAAAAAAAAAAAAAAAAAAAAAAAAAAATTAATAATAAAAAAAATGCGTATGAATGCTGGGTAAACCCCACATCCTAGGGTTGAATGGAAAATGCCCTGTGTATTAATGTAATTGGACAGGATCCAATGATGTTAACAGGTATACAATGATATGAAAAACCAAAACCATTGATCTACATCTCATGAGGAAACATTTTTCTCGACATCTAACTATCCGATAGAATCAAGTGATAGATTAAATGTATTTTTCCCAACCTTCCTAACCCAAGGGACTGCCATACACGTATTTCTCCTAACCCTAATACACAGCCAAATATATGTTGTTTTTTCATTGAATCAGTTTTGTAGAAAGTTTAGTCTCACCTATTTTTTTTTTTTTTTTTTTTTTTTTTTAATTTGTTGTTATTTTAATGTGTAGGTAACTTTTATATTTATTTGCAAGAATACCTATTCTGCTTTGTCTTTGTATTAACATTTGTAAAAATAAAATACAATAAACGTAATAATAATAAACAGAAAACTAGTTTTTTTTTTTTTTTTTTTTTGCACGAATCTCGGTCTCAACTTGCCACGGGGCCAGTTGCACCTCCACTTTTGTGCAAAACCCAATTCACAGAAATATTTTTATTTGGGTCCGTTGCACGAAACTTGGTCTCACCTTGCCGTGGGGCCAGTTGCACCTCCACTTTTGTCCAAACCCAGCAATTCACAGAAATATAAATTATTTATTTATTATTTCACAAAATGAATTGCCTTTTTTTTAAAGAAACATTATCAATATAATTATCTTAATTTCTGCATCAACATTTGGACATTCGAATGCGTGAAATCTATAGGCACAGGATCTGAGGCACTTTAAACAAACACATTCGTTTGTAAACAAACACATTCGTTATACCTATTCACAGAAATATTTTTCTGGGTCCGTTGCACGAAACTCGGTCTCACATTGCCGCGGGGCCAGCTGCACCTCCAGTTTTGCCCAAAACCCAAATAAGGGTTGGGTGGAAGAGATTGCCACAGGCAATAACCCCGCCCTTTAGGTACTACATTATTGTTATCTTCTTTTTTTACTTATTTATTTTGTCATTTGTTTGTTTTTTTTTTTTTTTTTCTTAATTTTATACTGTTACCTATACTTTGTTCTCCTAATAAAGCTTAAAAAAAACCCAATCCACAGAAATATTTTTATTTGGGTCTGTTGCACGAAACTCGGTCTCACCTTGCCGCGGGGCCAGTTGCACCTCCGCTCCTCGTTGTTCAAGCAGGCCATGTCCTCGGGCTCCGTCTTGTAGCCGTAGTCAATGGAGGAGCCGAGGAAGTTGAGGAACATGGACGGGATCTGGGTGCCCGTGGGCTCGTCGCCGCCCGCCTCTATGAGCAGGACACGCCAGTGCGGCACCTGGCGGGAGATGTTGGGATTACTTCAGTTTTGTGAAGACATAGGTATGTAAATAATATATTTCTGTCACTTGTAATCCAGAGGGCCAAGTTCTCAGGATAAATCTTTTATAAAGTATTAAACATAAAGGATAAAGAGGGAAGTATTTTTAAACCCTAAAAAAGTTAAGTTCTCCATCAAGAAATCTGTGCCAAGTCAGCTGGCAACCCTGTCATTTGGAGAGCCAACTTCCCTCCTGCCCGCTTGGAGCGCTGCTTTCACACCAACAACTCTAACCTCACTTTCACTTTTCACCCACTCACATTTCGATCAGGTAAGCTCAGCACCATTTTTTCCTTCCATGTCCCCTTGTGATTTAACCCCAAGTTGACCCTCCTAAAGGGGCAAATCCTACTGTAGTTATAAAGTATATACGTACAGGGTTACGAATAAAAAAGTATTTTTTATAAATAAAAAAAAAAACACATAAAAAAATATATGGATTTTTTTATGTACAGGGTGTTTCTCAATTAGATGCCAATACGGAAAAGTGTTAGGTATTCATATTTAGTGAGTCAGGGGCAACAAAAAATCCAGTTAAACTAGTTGACAATTCATTAGCGTTTCCGAGATATTGGCTATAAACTAATATTTTTGGTCTTCCCTGTCGTGTACGTTTTCATTTTTTTAATTTAATATCATGAAAGAAATTGTAAAACTGTAAAGAATTTTAAAAACAACAACAGAAATAGAAAACAGCCAAATTTGCTTATTTTAAATATTTTTTATGTAAATACCACCACTTACCATGCTAAGAACAACATAAGAACGTATTTTTCTCTTTTTGACATTAACTAGTCTACCCTGTATCCGCCTTAAATAAATTAAACGAGAGATATAAGATTTTTTGAATATGCCCCGAGCTACAGAAAGAGTATACCCGGCCCTGAACCTGCCTACGACATAATCAAATCTGCGAAATTGGGACAGGTCAGTAGTCGTTACACATAGATAAAATTTACTAGGATTTTAATAGCAAAAAAAAAAGATTGACTCAAAACAGGTCTAGAATGTGAGATATTTAATTCGCGCGACCATACAGCAGTCCTAGGTATTTATCTCAAGATCGACATTTTGCTTGATTTTGAATTCATAATTACCCTAGCGGCCACGGGCTACACAACTGATTACAGATTACATTAGACGAATTTTGCTTAAAATGTGTAATAATCATTATTATCTCAACAACAACAAAAATATACCCTTAGACACACGCAATGGCAAATATAATTATGATCAGGCGTGGCCGGTAGGAAAATGTTTGGGGGGTGCTGCCTCATAAACCGACTAAATTAGGATTTATAAAGACCTCGGCTACGATGGCTAGACTGCGTCACCACAGATTTAGGGGCGATGGATGTGACGGAATGGACCAGCAAAGCCAGAGATCGGTTGGAGTGGTGAGGCATCGTGCAGGAGACCAAGGCCCACACCAGGCTGTAGCCCGTATGGTGAGGTAAGTAAAGTCGCTCATTTCATATTTGATGAAGAGTTTAAGTTTGTTTACCATGCCAATCATAGTAATTATGCACTAGTTATTGTAAAAATCTGTGATAATAATAATAATAAGTATATTTATTTATTTTCCTATACATTCAATTCCATTACAGCTTCATGAAGTACTGTTGTTCTTGTTGTACTGATCATTTACAATGTGTTCGAGCTAGGACTTGAAAAAATCCTCTCTTTTTCTTTTTCGTCTGGGAGTGCTGCAGCTCCTTAGCACCAGCCGCGCCTGGCGGTGATCAAAACTTGACTGACTGTGATCAAATATTATTATGATTTGAATAAAATACTTCAACCGCAAATTAGCTACACTCTACGTTAACTTTGCTGATCAAATAACCACGCGTTCTTAAGCTGTTTTTTTTTACTGGAATATTATGGCAAAAATGATAATAAAATTCAATTAATTATTCTGTATGGATAAATACATTTTTAAACGAGTTTTGGTTTCGCCTGCATTTGTTTGAAAAATATAGGCTAATGAACTGGTACATTAAGAACTGTACTGTTCATAGTGTACTGATAGATTAAGGACTTCACTTGTCCGTAATGTATTGTCTTGAGGAATTACTTAGATCGGTAGTAGGACAGACTTCAGGAGTGGTAACCAACCACTTAGATTAATTCGATCATTATCGTTAATATTTGAGTCGATTCTTTTGATTCATTCGCTCACCGATGTTTTTTTCTGTTTTATACTTGATTTTGTACAATATAAGCTTAGGTAACGCAACAAATGAACATTATATAATACCCCTGGTCTAAAACTTGTGTTGACTGAGGGGGATAATTTTGTATTATTTTATTGTATTTGTTTCATATAAAGCTTAAATGGTCCACAAGTGGACTTGGTCAATCTTAGTCATTTCTTTGGTTCGATTGATTGTCGTATTGAGTGAACTCATTGCCTCACTGAGTCAGCTCATTACTTCAGTGCTTTATTCTTCTAAGTTAGTTGGTCACTCACCTCACTCATAATCGATTCACTATCTTACCGAGTCTGTTGATTCTCAGACTTAGAATTGATTCATACTACTGAGTCTTACTATCACTTAGAATTGATTCATGAACTGAGTCTTAATTCACTAAGAATTGATTCATCCTACTAAGTCTTACCTCACTAAGAATCGATTCATGAACTAAGTCTTAACTCACTAAAATTGATTCATCCTACTGAGCCTTACATCACTAAGAATTGACTCATCCTACTGAGTCTTAACCTCACCAAGAATCGATTCATTAACCGAGTCTTACCTTACTAAGAATCGATTCATTAACCGAGTCTTACCTCACTAAGAATCGATTCATCAACCGAGTCCTTACCTCACATAGAATCGATTCATGAACTGAGTCTTACCTCACTAAGAATCGATTCATTAACCGAGTATTACCTCACTAAGATTGATTAATCCTACTGAGTCTTACCTCACTAAGAATTGACTCATTCTACTGAGTCTTACCTCACTAAGAATTGACTCATCTACTGAGTCTTACCTCACTAACAATTGACTCATCCTACTGAGTCTTACCTCACTAAAGGCGGAATTAATAGACACATCAATAACTTAAATCGTTGGGTAAGTGTCGATTTTCCTATCTTACACATACGCAATCCGTGACTTAGCGCCACAGAGGTATTACAAAAACGTCTATTAATTCCACGCTAAGAATCGATTCATTACCGAGTCTTACCTCACTGAGTCGATTCGCCATCACAGCCCCGGAGGAGCCGCCCCCCACGATAATGAAGTCGTAGTCCCTGTCGGGGAACCCGCGGGAAAGGGGGCGGTTGCAGGGGTCCTCCAGGTCGCACTGGGAGCGGATGAACACCTCCAGGAGGCCCATGAAGAGCATGTAGGCGGTGCCGCCACACGTGGAGGCGAGGGTGGGGCCCGGCTGCGTGACCGGACAGTTGCAGCTGCTCATCTGAAACAAGGAGGGGAGGCGGGGGAGATAATCTTTTCTGTCCAAATCTTTCAACTTCAGCGGGCGGGCCGATCCAGGCAGCCAAATTTATCAAAAATATTTTTTTTTTGAGAGTCCCCGGTGGGGGGGGGGTTAACATCGTTTTTAACTACTTGGTCATATCAGGACAGGGGTTTTTAGAATAGAATAGAATAGAATGTATCTTGTTTATACTGCCGAGGTAAGACTGAAAAGTCCCTTTACTCCAGCTTTTTAGGTAGTTTTAGCTGAAAACTAAAACTAACCTCACCCACCCTGATTAGGGCCGGGAGTAGCATCACGAGAATTCGAATTTGTATTGAATGGTCACCTATTCAAGTTCTAGCCGCGCTGGATGTTTCGTACTTCAGTGACTGAATAAGAACATTGCGTATCCAACAATAACACACGCTGGTTTTTAAAGTATTATTTTTCGGGTTTATTACGTGAACTTCACAAATGTGTACAAGTTTTCATATTTGTGTCAATTTGTCAATCACTTCCGTGAAGTCACAACTACTCAAACTCACTTCACTAAAAATTTGCTGAACTTGGGACTTCAACCGACGACCTCCGGGATACAAGTCCGCTGCCTTATCGATCATGTTACTGAGGTCGGTACAAACATGTAATATAATAATAACACTCTTTAGTGGAAGGTAACCACCGGGCGAGGTTAGTGCTCAAAGCATTTTCTACCACCTAACCCTCAGAGTCTTAGTATTACTATGTGGTCACAAACTCAAATTAATGAGGAAAAATTCATGCAATTGGTGGGACTCGAACCAACGGATCCCTATGCTATACCTGGATTACCAGACTAGCGCGTTAACCACTTGACTACCAGTGCACTGTACAAAACATTTAGAGTTTTTAGGGAATTCTTGACCCACAGAAACAAGAGACTCACCCGAATATTCCGATAAATATAATTCCGCTTCACGAAGAACTTGGAGATCAACCGGAAATATCGAGCCAACATCTTGCCGGACAATGGTTTCACAAGACAAACGCACAGACACACAGACCGAGTGAGGAATATTCCACGAGACAAACGCACAGGGTTCTGTCTACCGCAGACTTGGAATTGGTAAAATTCAAAGTCCAAAAGCGCAAAATTAGAAAATGAACAATCTTTCAGATGATTTAACACAAAGGTCTCTGTAAGCTTAAATTCACTCTGCAGACTTGGACTTGCTGAAATTCACTGGTAAGTCCAAAAGCACAAAAATTGAATTAGAAACTGAGCAATATTTCAGATGATTGCTAAGGTCACTGTTAGACTGTAGACATTAAAATTCACTTTGGAGACAAAAAGCACAAATTTTGGATTTTAAACGGAATAACCGAAATGAACGACTTCACTTTGGACACAAAAAACAATTTTTGGCTGAACCGAAATGAACGACAAATTTTCACCTTGTTAAAGCGCTGTCAAATTTGGAGAATAAACCGTGGACAATCTCTCAGGTGATTTATCGCAAAGGTTACTGTACTAACTCTAGTTCAATGTCACACAGTTGGTTTAACCGTTCAGGACACAATGGATTAAGAGCTAAAACTGTTTGTGCCACTCATGAACAACCACTGTCAAACCACTTCTTACACAGGCTGAGACCACTTATTACACACGCTGTAATCACGATTAGCCACAAAAATCGTATGAAAGATTCTACGAAAATGTCCGCGTCACATCTATCGCAGGCTGTCAAGACACGAAAAGAAACAATTGTAAAACGAACAGAACCGAAAGGCCAAAGATTACGAATAGAGGGTGGAAATATAACACAGTTATAAAGTCCAAAACACAATATTTTAGAGGAATCACTTGTGTTTAATTGTTTATTTAAAGTTCAGGTGATTCTATTACAAATGCTCAATTTTTTCAAAAGCCAAAAAACGATAGTAATAACTTGTTTAAATACAATACTTTCCTTATTTTAATATATAAATGTCAAGACACTCACTGACCACTGACACTGACTGATCATCGCTCTACAGCCCAAACCGTAAGTCCTAAGAAGCTGAAATTTGGTAAGTAGCTTTGTCTTATAGTCTAGATGTGCAATAAGACGGATTTTTCGAAACTCCACTACAACACCTGTCATTGGCGAAAAAGGATTTTGCTTTCACGGCCATGCCTCGGCTCGCAAAGCGGCGACAGCCGCTAGTTATAGGATAAAGAAATTAAAAATTTAGGTGATTCTCTTACAACTTGAGCTTCTCAAAGGCAAACAACACTGAAAAGCCGTATATAATCTATTCGACAAATTTCCGAACAATCCGATTTCCGTGATCAAGGGTGTTTTAGTTCTCGGAAACTTTCGTTATCGACCATTTCGCCAGATGCAGGTAACTAGTTTGGTTGCGAACTTTTAGCATAGACTGACCATTAGCGCAGCGATACAAATGATCCGATTTTAATAGCTAAGGTCACTCCAGGCAACCAGCGTGTATGAATGGACGAATGCAGTTAACCCTTTGCAGACCTATGCCCAGTTCCAGACACTCTTCTCACTCTCAAAGTCCCCGAATATCCGGTTCAACCATCACACAACGAACTCTCTTTACCCCAGACACCTATACTACGAATATTAGCTAAAACTGTCCAATGAATAGGTTAATGGTATTAATAGTAACAGGGAACACATTCTTACTAGAAGTGACGTAGACCTTTTTATCACTCTTTGCAACAAACTAAAGATAAATATTTAAATACTTTAGAGATAGCATGTTATTGTAAAAAGGGGAAACCCGTTACTTTATAAAAATAAAAACTCTGGTTGGTTATTGCGTTTAAATTAACCAAACAGAGTGCGTTGTATGATCATTTGAAAGGGTGATCTAGGGATTATAAGAGTGAGAGTACTTCCTGGAGTTCCATAACATTGTGATGTCCTAGCTTCATTTATGGAAACAATACTTAAGTAAAAAAAAAGTGTGTTCCACAGCCTTTTTTATTACGTAGCCATGAAACAGGAGCTACTGTAGACGCTTGTGGTCTCTGTTGTAGCCTGCCCATCCCGTAGTATGCCTCCCCTCTGATTTTTTCCCCCTTTTTTTTTCAGTCTAGGCATATTTTTTCACATGTGAAAATATTCAGCTCCAATAGGCTACATTGTTCAAATATTCAGGTAGTACCATTATAGAAAATGTCAAAAGCTCAAGTGACATAAAAAATAAGAATTGCCTCAGCAAAAGCTGCTTTCACTATGCAGTGGCCCTAGGGCCGACTTATAAAACAGGATTAAGAGCAAAATCAATTAAAAAATTGAGAATTTAAGTCATGACTTAGCATCAGTTTTCCCCATCCAAGACAATGGATTAGCTCCACAGAGGTATTACAAAAACGTCCATTAATTCCGCCCTAAATGTAAAATAAGTAGGGTTATAGTGCGCTGTGATTAGTTGAAAGTAGATGTCTGGTTACCTTAAATTTAATCCGGTTTTATAATTTGGTCCTTGGTATTGGTATCAGTAGGGCTGTTGGCCACGAAAGCTCTTTATAACTGCGACCTCAAATAGATCTTTTGTGACATTCATAAAAAAATCTCATGTATCAAAAAACACCCGCTCGACAGAGAAGGGTTAATGCATTTTTTTGCACAACTTACCACTTACTATTCTTGTTCGCATAATTTGTCCTGTCCCGGTCGGTAATTAGCCATAGGCAAAGTGTGTGAAGCAACGGGCCGGGTGGTCAACTCCTGAGAGGGTGACCGGTTCAAACATTTAAAAAAAAATTACATTTAACGACTTGTTATTTGTGTTATATAATCTAAATGTTAGTACTCAAACTTAGGATTCGTACCTCCGATTTCTAATATTAGAAATTTACTCGGAAGTAAAATTATGGAAATCTTGATACATTGTGTATGCACAAATGCACATGTTAAACCTTACGTCAAACAGTAAAAAATTGAAAATCATTTTTTGTAAGAAACATCTAAATACATGAAACGATCCTGAAAAAAAAAAAAAAAAAAAAAAAAAAATGAACTTTACACTTTACTATGAGCGATGAAGATGTCCGAAGCCCAGAACATGCTGAAATCCTTGGTAGAAAAAAGGCCCTATAAATAAGAACTTGTAAACTGAAAAATCCAACTCCGTAAATATGACGTCACAACTAAGTATGTAACCGCTTTTTTTCCTTTTTGGCGCCTTTAAAAGCTTTTTGAGGTCTTTCTCGGTCGTTTTCCGTGTGCTTGAATGGCGAAAATGGCAATTTCTGAGATATTTACCATAGAGTTAGTCATTCACAAAAAATTCCATTTGCAAGTTTCTCATTTTAATTCATTTGAAACTATGCCACATAATTATGTTAAAATTTAACACGCTATCAAATTTTGCAACCGTGATAATTTCACGATCATCCATGAGAATATTAATGTGTTTTTATACAGCTGAGGTTTACGACATACGTTAAAGTAATAAGAGAATCAGAATCTTCTGAACTAATTCCCATGTGATGAGCGGGATGTTTCTCATAAAACTGAAATGATGAATCTCTGATGAACAGATAGTGTGGGTAGTCGGGTACTTCACAGTTAAACCAACCTCAGCCTGCGTCGATTGCACGTTGAATAATAATAATATCGCCTTGTTTATACCGCTCGATTAAGACTATTATTCCAGCAGTAAGCTATCATCCCAAATGGGATGATAACTTGTCATGCCCCGGCTGGTTTTTAAACCCGCGACCTCTGGATTACAGGATATACGACTGGACCACCGAGCTACCGGTACAAAATGCACCAATTCTCGTTCTGTCACTGAAGTTATGTAACGTCCGGTGAAGTTAAGACAAACTCTCTTGATACTGGCTATTACGGCCCGAACCCAGGCTGGGTGAGGTTAGTTTGAACTATATCTGGTACAATTTATATACTGATTAAAAATCGCGTCCTAATAAATAGCTAAATTCAGGTCGTTGAATGGCCCACCCTGAGACCTCTCATAATGTAAGTAAGAATTTAAGTGCGTATATTTGACATTTGTAAGTATGATTTTTTTGTAGTGAAGCATAAGGCCTCCTCACAATTTTTGTGGGCAGCGCAGCATTACCAAGAGCCTCCTTTACTTTTCGAATTCTGATACACTATTATTTTTTTTTTTTTACTCTGGTAATGCCTCACCTATCCATTGACTTAGAACTCAAAGATGTGATCTACGGTAATATGAAAACCACATAACTCACACAAGCAGCCCTAGACTCTGATACCTTTTTTTTTTTTTTTTTTTTTTAAAAAAAAAAAAAGGTAAGTGTGCCCCGGAACCGCTTTCGCATTACTTCGGGGCACTTTACCTTTACATCCATGCCATTCCGGAAACGGAAAATTTCGGTCAGAAATTTCCGCTCCGGCCGGGATTCGAACCCGCAATCTCCGGGTCAGTAACCAATGCTCTTAACCACTGAGCCACGGAGGTCGGCAGACTCTGATACCTAGCTACACTTCTACTCACCTATCCATTGACTTAGAACTCAAAGATGTGATCTACGGTAATATGAAAACCACATAACTCACACAAGCAGCCCTAGACTCTGATACCTAGCTACACTTCTAATACTCAACTATCCATTGACTTAGAACTCAAAGATGTGATCTACGGTAATATGAAAACCACATAACTGAACTCATACAAGCAGCCCTAGACTCTGATACCTAGCTACACTTCTACTCATCTATCCATTGACTTAGAACTCAAAGATGTGATCTACGGTAGTATGAAAACCACATAACTCATACAAGCACAAGCAGCCCTAGACTCTGATAACTAGCTACACTTCTACTCATCTATCCATTGACTTAGAACTCAAAGATGTGATCTCCGGTCATATGAAAACCACATAACTCATACAAGCACAAGCAGCCCTAGACTCTGATAACTAGCTACACTTCTACTCATCTATCCATTGACTTAGAACTCAAAGATGTGATCTACGGTAATATGAAAACCACATAACTCATACAAGCACAAGCAGCCCTAGACTCTGATAACTAGCTACACTTCTACTCATCTATCCATTGACTTAGAACTCAAAGATGTGATCTACGGTAGTATGAAAACCACATAACTCATACAAGCACAAGCAGCCCTAGACTCTGATAACTAGCTACACTTCTACTCATCTATCCATTGACTTAGAACTCAAAGATGTGATCTCCGGTCATATGAAAACCACATAACTCACAACAAGCAGCCTCATAATTTTGTTTTGCTTAACTTCAGCGTCACGACTTGTCGCATTTCTAATTCTGATGTGGGTCGTGCAACATAACAGCGTGAGGATATATAATAATAATAACAATAATAGTAATATCACCAATCCAGCCTCCGTGGCGTAATGGTTGTGACTACTGCCCGTAGTACAGAGATCCAGAGTTCGATCCCCGGATGGAGCAGACTTTTCGAAGAAAATTCTGTTCCCTCCAAACACGTGAGGCTGGCATTTCCGGCCCTACCCAGGCTGGGTGAGGTTTATGTGGGTAGCTGGTACGATTCCCAGCGAATGGAGGGTAAAACTCCCGTCCTGACTATCTAACTCAAGCAGGACGTTAAAACCGAATAGAGTCAACTGGTCACAATAGATCTAATTAGGTCGCAGTGTTAATTGTTAGGGTTTCACTGAAAACCCTGCAACCAGATTAGATAATAATAATAATAATAATATCACCATAGCCTCAAATAGACCTGACACAGTCCTATACAACAAAGTAAACAAGAAAGTAGAACTTATGGACGTTGCTATACCCCTAAATAAAAATCTACAAGAAACCTACAGTAGAAAAATAAGCAAATACATGAAACTAGCGATAGAAATACAGCAACTCTGGAATCTAGAAGAAGTAAAGATAAGACCAATAATACTATCAACAACTGGGATCATAACACATGCAACAATAAAACAGCTCAGAGATGTAAAAATCGAATACCTTTTACCGAAACTACAGCATTCTGTGATTCTAGACACATGTGACATTGTTCGAAAGTTCACAAACCAAGAGTAAAAACCATCAGTACTGACAAAATAAGAATCCTATACTCTTGTACGAATGTACCGGAGTATAGGCCGAAACCTCAATTTTATAATTGAGAAAGAAAGATCTACGAATCATAATAATAATAATAATGTATTTCTTTGCGTTATTATATCACAATTTTAGTGGGTAGCTTTTCCGTATCTTTATCAGGCGCGGCCGGTGCCAAGGAGCTGCGGAACTGTAGCACCCCCACACGAAAATGGAAAAGAGAGAATTTCTCAAGTCCTAGATCATATTCACGAAGTAATAATATTCACGTGGTTCCGGTTGACATTTCCCATGTGAATAGTCACTGTCGGAAAGGTTTTAGTTGGTAAAATATGCACGAACGTAATTGGACGCATTACCTTCTCTCACGGTGTTCGGTCAATAAGTACGAAATATATTGCTAGGCAAAACAACCGTACTGAAATTTACCTAGTCGAGCCTGATAGGGGCCGGGAAAAGTGGATTGCCATGACGGCCATGAATGAATTCGAATTTCGAACGATCACCGATCCACATCCTCACCACCCTCGACGTTGCTTGACTCCCTTGATCAGATGAGAACTGGTGCATTCAACGTGCTATCTCCGCTGCAGGGCGAGTACAAAATTTCGATGACCCGCTCTTTGAACTATCCGACTTCTTTTTTGAACTTTTCGACCTAGTTTTTGACCCAGGTGCCAGTACTGTGGCCACTTTGACTGTGCTATGTTGTGCAAGAAGATGATAGGGTCAAGAGGTTGATTCAAACTGTATGATTGATTTCACGGGACGACAAAGGAAGACGGTGTATACAGGGTCATTAAAAAAAGTAGGTAATTCAAAACAAAATTTTTATCCCGTTCCAAAAGCTCAAACAGGTAAGACGTAACTACAAAATATTATATTTTTTTTTCAACTCAAGTTGCGTGTCACTCCGTTAGAAAGCGTTTTCGAACCTTTTGTTGTATAATAATAATAATATTCGCCTTATTTATACTGCCCGATTAAGACTATTAAAGTCCCATTATTCCAGCAGTAAGTCCAAGACATATTATTATGTGGTAAAAATCCCAAATGGGAGGATAACTTGTCATGTCCCGGCTGGGTTTCGAACCCACGACCTCTGGAATCTTTGGATTCACAGAGTGGCGCCTTTACCATTGATCTACCGGGACAGACTGTTGAGTTGGGGGGTCAACTTAAATGGTCCATAGTTATAATTATGTGGTTAAAGATTTTATACTTTTTTGAATCACCCTGTATTGTTGAAGAGTAACTCTATTCCTGAGCTCATGGTTGTCAATAGTTCAGTTTTACTTTACAAAAGCAATTTTACCATGTACCGTACATTCCATTATGTCGCTGTGAGTAAAGGGACTCTTTAGTCTCATTCTTGCAGGATAAACAGAGTATTGTATAGTATTGTATTTTATTATCATTTATTTGTATAGTCTGGCTGGGGGACTATAAACAAGGAGTAGACCAGTATTGGCTTCGGTCTGGGGACCCTGTCAATTTTTAAGCCTCCTTGTAAAGACAGTGGTAGAAGTGCTGAGTCATTCTCCACTGTCTGGCTACCATCGTTCACGATGACGCCACCCTATAATGATGATTATCATTTAAAAGAAAATTTAAGTTAAGTTATCATATTTGTGTTAATCACTTTCATGATATCACAACTACTCAAACTCGCTCTACTAATCTACGCTGAAACCGGGACTTGAACCACCGAACTACAGGTTACAAGTCCGCCGCCTTATCGATCAAGCTACTGAGATCGGTAACTAAAAGAAAATATTCCCCTGTACGACTTCTTGGTTTGTAAATGTGTGATGGCTCTCTAACAACCTGACATAATAAGTCACCGTGGTAGTGCACTGGCTTGCAAGCAAGGTGACCTGGGTTCGATCCGCAGCAGGGTAGGATTTTCCTACTCTATACTTGGATAGGTACCCATGTGTACTTTTGTATTGTAACCCATTAGCTTCTTTTAAAAACTGCACCTTGACTTAACATAAAACCGGCAGCGGAAAACCTCATTCCACCTCAGTAACCCTCGTGAGGTGGAATGTGGAATGAGTAGCTGCTTGTATATTTAGTGATTATTGGCGGCAATTTGAGAAGGAATATAGTATAATAATAATAATACTCTTTATGGAAGGTAACCACCAGGCGAGGTTAATGCCCTCGTCAATTTTCTAGCACCTAGCCCTCAGAGTCTTATTATTATGTGGTCACAAACTCAAATGAATAGGAAAAATTCATGCACTGCGTGGTATTCGAACCAACGGATCCCTATGCTACCTGGATTACCAGACTAGGTCTTAACCACTTGACTACCAGTGTACTATGCACTATTGACGGTAGTTGATAGGGAATATAGATATTTGATAATGGTGATTGATGTCTGATTGATAACTGAGGTATGCAACCTGCCATCGGCGCTGGCTTCAATATTTTTTGGTTAAAGTGCCTAACTGAATAAAAGAAGAAGAACAAAAAATAAAAGATAACTCGAACAAAAGTTTACTATGAATATTGAATAACTATGATACAAATTTTATTCAGAATAAATCGTGTCCACTGTGATAAAATCAGGAAATATATCGTCACGGAAATGCAATATCGTTGATGTCACTTCCATACCGTACCGTCACGAAACTTTAAAAAACATCTTTTTGTCATTTATTACATTATTCTAATTTTTCAGATCTGTGTCATTACTGTCATCAGTATCACCGAAAATAAAAAAAAACACAATAGGTACTTCCGATTTCTAATATTAGAATTTCTTGGAAGTAAAAGTACCTAGTTATTGTAGAATGTAGATAGAGAAAGAATCAAAAGAAGTATTCACCGTGGCAAGAGTGAGTTACCACGCTAGGCATTGCACGCATGGTGACCTGAGTTCGATCCCCAGCGGAGAGGAATTTTTTCGCTCGGGGAGAAGCTGCTGTGATGTGAAGCAGCGACCAGTGGCGGAATCATAGGCAAAAAAATATACACGATATTGTAAATCAAAGTGTTATGATTCTGCGGTACTCTCTCTGTGGCAATAATAATAATTGCAATTTTACTGTTGCTAGATAAGGTTTATCTAGCTTTATTTGGGGGAGCGGCACCTGTTTTTGACTTATCCGCTTCCCCCCTTAATTGTTGTTATTGTCCTGTGTGTTTTCTGTTTCTTGTTAAGTGTTTCTTAATCTAGATCATGTTTGTTATCTCCTGCTAATTTAACCACAGGAAGATCAGGTAATTTGTCTTAGTGTAGGTATATGTTGTGATGCAGTTCTTGTTGATATTAAGTCATGATGGAGTCTTTTGTGGTACTCACTAAAATTCTGACATAATAACACAAGGAAAAAAGCATTATTACTATTAGATAGAGAAAGAAAAAATCTTTTTCAATTTTTCAAAAATATCTTGACCAGTTGACCACATTTAATTCCGACATTAGCCTTTCAGAAAAGGAACTGTGCCGGGGTACCCTATATTATTACTTGACGAAAGTGAAACATATATAGGAGGAACTTAGATCAATTCACGATACTCAATAACGGTGCTATAGTTTAGAATAAACTAGCTACAACAGGGGGACTTGGTCGCCGTTAAGGTTTTTTCCCGTGGCTGGTGTCCTACTTTGGGTTGGGTGGAAGAGATTACCACAGGCAATAACCCCGCCCCTTAGGTAGGACATTAACTTCATTCTCTTTTTTCTTCTAGTATATTTGCTTAATCTTTATGTTTTTCTTTAGATTTCATTGTATTCTACTGTAGTTATATATTTTTTTGTTCTACCTAATAAAGCTTTCTATAAAAATAATAATACTTGAAAATAGAAACAGATATTTTACATAATTTTGGGCTGGCATCGGAAGCACTTGCTAGCGGATGTGGAGACATAATTAAAACTTCTGAACGCATCCACAGAACAGAAATAGACCCGACCCGTCCTTTCACCGAAGATGTCTCAACAATGCAGGGCTGTTTTCAAGAAATTTCAAGAGACATGCCTTACCTTTTTTAATTTTAAAAGATGAATGTTGTGCACTGGTAGTCAAGTGGTTAACGCGCTGGTCTGGTAATCCAGGTAGCGTAGGGATCCGTTGATTCGAATCCCACCTAGTGAACGAATTTTTCCTCATTAATTTGAGTTTGTGACCACATAATATTAAGACTCTGAGGGTTAGGTGGTAGAAAATGCTTTGAGCAATAACCTGGCTTGGTGGTTACCTTCCACCAAAGAGTATTATAATGTTTCACAGTCTTTTTTATTTCGTAGCCATGAAGCACGAGCTACTGTAGACGCTTATGGTCTGTGTGACAGCTTGCCCAAATGTCCATCCCATTTAAGTGCTGGGTCAACACCGGAAGATATAACTTACAAGCAAAATGTAATCAATTTTAGAATACAAATTTTAATAATAATAAACAAATCAAAATTTGGACACAATATGACTTTTTTGGTTTTAACGTATGATCATATCACGACGGGGGTGTTACCCTCCTCACAAACCTGCTACCCACATAAACCTCACCCAGCCTGGGTTAGACCGGAATGCCAGAATCACAAAGTCTTCACCTAGCTGCACTTGCTTAACTTCTGATATGAGTAACAACCCCGTCGTGATATATGCAGTTGAAATGCACCTCTTAATAATAATTATATGCATTAGACACCTTTATATTTTGATAACTTGTAAAACTATTTATAAGTATAATAGCATACATTAGTATTGTTGTTTCCAATTGTAACTTTTGTAAATAATGTTATGTTCTTAAAAAAAAAAAAACAAAACAAAACTTGGGTGATCCTAATACTAGAACCGGTGCATTCAATACGCCATCGACTCTGGCTTTAATATGACATTATTTTGTAATTTCTTGTCACCGATCCTGCTGCAAGTGTCTCGTAGGATGTAGGATGCGAGTATCTCTAGAACAGATGGTGTACTTGTAACTTACCTGGACCCATTACTATCCCGGGTACTTTCGTTTTGATTCTACATACATAAATCTCTAAAACATTTGCCTGTACATATCTCTAAAACATTTGAATTTACAACAAATGGGATCTTCTTCCTTTTACGGTGTCTTCATGATAATCATTATTGTGAGCATTATTTTTGTTGTTTATAGTCTTGAAGTTGCTGTGAATGTTGTCACCTACTATTTTTTTTTTTTTTTTTTTTTTTTTTGTAGTCTATGTTGTAACCTGCTCATCCCCTCTGATGGGCGACTAGTGACACAATACTTCCCAATTAGGTGCTGGTTCAACACGAGTGCACCGAAAGGTATCCCTTACAAACAATTGTAACCTGAATACAATTTTTTGGCGGCACGAGGGATCAAACCCGGGACCCTCTCCAATTAAATTTAATGTTCTCCAGTATCTCTTATAGGGATCGCCAATGAGCTTGAGAAATGTCAACCTTTTTTCTGATCTTTCAAGGTTCGGTAGAATTATAATAATAAAGCTCTATAGTGGAAGGTAACCACCAGGCGAGGTTGATGCTTAAACATTATCTACCACCTGATCCTCAGAATCTTATTGTTATGTGGTCACAAAATCAAATTGATGAGAAAAAATCCATGCACTGGGTGGAATTCGAACTAACTGACTAGCGCGTCATTTGACTACAAGGTGTAGATCTAGTTGTTGTTGTTAATTTTGTTGTTGTTGCTCCTGTTGTTGTTTGTTGTTGTTATTTTTTTCCTCGTTGAGAAGAAGATGAGTTCCGGATTCCAGGTTAGGTAACGCCACATACTGGAGCTAGATCTCGACATCTAGTTATGCAGATGCTGTGTGTTTCTGAAAGTTTTGGCTTGGTGTAGTCCGCTCTGGTGACACTGGTGTGATGCAATTCCTGGTAACGGGTGCTTCTTCGGGTGCTTGTTATGGCGAGACATCTGTGGCGGCTCAGGGCGGCGGCTCAATGACGGCTCGGTTCATCAGTGGCGGCTCAATGCGGCTCAGTTCATTCACTGGCGGCTTCAGCAGTTTAAAGTCTTTGGGAAACTGCAAGCTAGCTTTGCTTGTTAGGGTTGGCTAGTCAGTTTTCTGTTTATAGTCCTCTTCCTCTAGCGAGACACTGGTCTTCTCCCGTTTAACGTCCCCCAGTAATAGTTGTTCGTAAAGATGTTTTTTTTTACTGTTCCAAGCCTTTTCATTTTGTAGCTATTAAAAAAAATCTACTTTTGTGATCTGTGTTGTAGTTGTAGCTTAGCATTTCGTAGTATGCTTCCCTTCTGATGGGGAAATCCATTTGTAGTATGCTATGCTTCCCCTCTGATGGGAGAAATCCATTGCGTAGTATGCTTCCCCTCTGATGGGCGAAAAGTGAAAGAGTACAACAACTTCTGAATTTCCAGACCACTGACGCGACGCCTTGACCGGAGTGCATGGGAATGGGTATCCATCCAAGTACTAACCTCGCTGGACGTTGCTAAACTTCAGTACAGAACGAGAACTGTGTATTTAACGACTTCAAAATAATTTTTCTACTACACCAGAAAAAAGTGACGATAAAGTAGGCACTTTGATGGCTTTTTTATTTATTTTTAAATAATTGCCAACACTTTATTAATTAAAGTTAATTCTTTTATAAAAGCTTAGTAATTTATCATGTTCTACAGAATCTACAGTAACAGATCTACAAATGCAGTAAATGCACTCTCTGAATCTCAACTTGCAGTAGGCCGTTAGAATAAGAAAGTTATCCAATGTGTTTTGCTTCATATGTTTATACTTTGTGTTTAATGTATTTTTATATACATCACATAGAATTTAAATTGCCTCCGTTAGGATACATGAGCACCTATCACCACTGGTAACACCAACATAACTTTAAATAGGTAATTTATTTAAAATTCTAATGATTTGTCAGCTTAGTAACTATTTGGAGTAAACCAGCATACCTGTTTAGTTTTAACTTTTTAGGGTAGGTACATACAGCATACCTACCTGTGTAACTTTAACTATTTAGGGTATAGTGTAGGTACATACAGCATATTACCTGTATAACATTAACTAACTAGGGCAGGTACATACAGTACCTATGTATAACTTTAACTATTTAGTGTAGGTACAATACAGATACTGTATAACTTTTAACTATCTAGGATAGGTACATACAGCATATCTGTATAAGGTATATAATATTGCTCCCTATATGTTTACTGTTTAGTACAACTTTTATAGCACCCATTACTCTATATTTCAGTCACTCGTCTACCCGTCTCTTTGTGAGTCTATGATAATTGATTTGCCTGTGAGTGGAGACTCGTTTGATTTGGATTAATGGATTAACGATTCGACAGGGTGTACCAGAATTGAACACCACTGGTATCCCTATTTTTTTTTTATTTTTTTTTTTCCAATTTGGGTTTTACGTTGTTTTCAACTTGCATGATCATGTCACGACGCGGGTTTCACCCTCTATTCGCTGGAAACTCACAAACCAGCTATTTTCAAACTAAGCTCCACTCAGCCTGACTGGGGTCGGAATAGCCAGCATCACAAGGGTGCGAATTTAAATGGTTTGAATGGATTTTTGATTCTAACCAACCCAGGACCAAACTCAGGATTTCGGGACCACGAGCAAAAAGCACATCCGTTCATTGGTTATATCACGAAGGTTGCCATTATTTTTCTTCATGAATTTTCCATAATTGTCGACAGAAAGAATAGTACCAGCTGGTAAAAGTATATCAGCTACCTGCAGTAACCTCACCGGAAACGCCTGCCTCACGTGTTCGAAGGAACAGAATTTTCCGTTTGAAAAGTCTGCCCCAACCGGAAATCGAACTCAGAATCTCTGGACTACTGGCAGTAGTCTAAGTAGTCACAACCGTTATGCCATAGAGGCTGGCTAATTTTATTTCATGTATAATTTAATATTTTTGTTTTTTTTTTTAATTTTGGTTTATCGTCGCTTTCAACTGCATGGTCAAATCACGACGGGGGTGTCACCCTCGATTCACAGGAAACTCACAAACCTGCTACCCACATTAACGTCATCCAGCCTGAGTTGAGCTGGAATGCCTGCATCACGTAGTCTTCACCTCTCTGGACGTTTCTTTAACTTCGGTGATCCTACGCGATCTGGTGCATTCAATTCAATGCGCCATCGACATGACTAACCCTGTATTCAAGTGAACAGACAATGAAGACTCGTTACAGCATAACTGAACCATCCTAAACGTCTCTAAAGCCTTCCGACACCATTAACCTCTGACCCTGTCGGGATGAGAATTCGGAGCATTGCGATACCGTTCTCGAGATACGGACTTGCCAAATATGGCGGCTAGCATCCTACAGTGAATGCCATAGTAATTACAGAAGTCAAAATATGTCCTTTGCAATTAGAATGCTAAGCTTTCATGTGAGGTATCAAAGAAGATACAGCTTAAAAAAGTGAATTATGTCAATTGTGAAATTTATGTGGTGATCTAATCTATAGTTGCAGACAATGTACTGTGTCTTTTGATCGGGTAATGATGTGATGATAATAATAATAAATAATAATACCGCCTCATTTATACTGCTCAACTAAAGGATTATCCCAGCAGTAAGGCCAAGACGTATTATTATGTGGTCAGAATCCCAAATGGGAAGGAAACCCTCTACTTCTGAAATATCGGACGACGCGAGACGCTTTGATCTGGGTTCGATCTCCAGCAGGGTAGTAATTTCTGCTCTAAACTTGAATGAACGGGGTCCACTTATACCTCGTGAAGAAAAATGAGTTGTTACTAAAGGTTAATAGCTGACGATATGGAGTTATAATAGTTCATATGTAAAGAAATAATAAAATTGGTTAACCCGTTCTGGGTGGACGGAATACCTGAACCATTACGAAACTTTAAACTTTACTTGGTGGTCCAAACCTCGCTGGACGTTGCTTAACTTCATGGATCTTACGAGAAAGCACTCGTTCCAGAAATCAATCTCACTCTTGCAATCCCCAAGTATCCAAATCTCCCTTTCAACCGTCACACAACACATTCTGATTGGTTAATTTGAACGCAATAACCAATCAGAGTGCGTTGTGTGACGGTTGAAACGGAGATTTGGGAATTTTGAGAGTGGAGAGTGTTTCTGGAACGTGTTACAGGTGTATATGGGTGTATTATAAGATCTACGTTCAATCAAGGCTGCCTTGATTTGGCTCAAAGAAACCATATTTCTAGTCACCGTGGCAGAGTGAGTTAGCGCGCTAGGTATTGCACACATGGTGACCTGGGTTCGATTCCCAGCGGGGGAGGATTTTATATGCTCTGTACTTGGATGTTCGGGGTCCACTCATACCTCGTGAGGAAAAATGAGTAGCTGCTTTGATGTGAAGCAGCGACCAGTGGCAGAATCATAGGCAAAAAAAATAATACAAGATATTGTGAGTAAAGTGGTAAAGTCCTATGATTCTGCGCTACCCACTAAATTGTGACATAATAACACAAAGAAAAGCATCATTCATCATTTATATAATACACTTCCTGATCCTCTAAACTTCTAAAGGAATTAGATGATAGCACGAAACAAATGAATATGACAATTAAGAACCATCTGCTTCAAAACAATGAATTTTAAAGAAAAAAAGTTGAAGAAATAAGAACACGCGCATAGGAAATGAAATGAGCTTTCAATATATAAAATTTATAAAATTATATAAAATAAATAAAATTTATACCCAAATAATAATAGTATTTAATACTATTATTATTTGGGTTTAACATCGCTTTCAACTGCATGGTCACATCACGACGGGGGTGTTACCCTCCATTCGCAGGAAAGTCACAAACCGACATTCACTTCACCCAGCCAGGGTTGGGATAGAATGCCAACAACGAAGTCTTCACTTCACTGGACGTTGTTTAACATCGGTGAATATCGGTGATCCTACAAGAACTGTGGTGTTCTCAAAGCGGGCTAAAATGAAATAAGTAAAATTTAAACAAACGACTTTTAACACTTTGACTGCCATGGGTCGCATATATGCGAGACACCGTTGGATACTTTTATTGCGTGGGTCGCACATACGCGAGACATCTAGCTCTAACTTAAAATGTGTGTCTCGTGAATTTGCAACCCTCTACTGTGTATTTTATATGGTATTCTGAAAGCGTGGCGCCTGAGGAGAATTTTGGTTTTTATTTGAGAAAATTATCTTGAAAAATATTTTTTTATTTATTTTTCCAGACGCCAAGCTGTCTCGCACATATGCGAGACAGCTTGGCATCTGGGTAAACACAAACAAAAAGGTCTTGGCAGTCAAAGTGTTAAGGAAGTAATAACAGTACAGCACTTAAGAAAATAGCATGTATAATTGTATATATTGTGTACTAATCCCGCAGTAAAATAACTCAGAGTGTCAATTAATTTACGTTTCTATGCATCCATTTCCTACTTTAGTGGTCAACTTGTGAGACCACATAATGCCACACTACCAGAACTAACCACAGAAAAGTGTGCTCTGAGAAATAATATTAGCTTATACACTTATCTTTGCTGTAATTTACATAATATGTACATTTGTACAATACCGTTTATAATTCAGCCCTAAGAAACATAACTTCTTTTTTTAGGTACCTATACATCTTTTTAAGTTTTAAGTTCAATTGATTTTTTCTGGAATATCAAATCATTTTTTATTTGTATAGTCGAATAAAAGTTCGATTGAAGTTTTGGGGATAGATCTTCAAGTTTTAAGTTCAATTGATTTCTTATGGAATATCAAATTATTTTGATGTTTCTATAGTTGAATTTAACGTCGCATTCAAGTAGATAATAAAATTATAAATATGGTCAATGGTCATATTATATTATCACAAAGAATGTTTTTTGTCACCTTTTGCTAGCTAAACAAACCAGCTAACCTCACCCAGCCTAAGTGGATCTGGAATTACCCAGTATCTGATTGGTATTTCAATTTTTTTTTTTCTTTTCAAATGCATGGGTCAAAATTTCGTGATGCTTGCATTCCGGCCCAATCCAGGCTGGGTGAGGTTAATGTGGGTAGCAGACTTGTAAGTTTCCTGCGAATGCAGAGGAAACCCCCGGTCGTAATATGACCATTGACCAAGACCATGTAGTTAAAAAGCGATGTTAAGCCCTAATAACAAAAACTACTTTCATCACAAGTATAAGATCAACGTCTCGGTCACGGTCTCTGTGATTATCTTTCGTAATTATATTTTTAACTTTATTTCTACGAAATATTTCTGTAATTTCTGTGATCAGTATTTAAGTGTTTATTATCGATAGTCCTTAATTTTGTGCTAATTTTGATGTAATTAACATTTTTTTCCGTTCACTCTGTGATTTTATATCCTTATTAAAAATTAATAGACATTCAACTATCTGTGATAGCTCTAACTTTACCTTGTGTTTACTATTTTTTATCTAGTGAATAAATATCAAATTCGTTTTGAACTCAGTAGTATTCGTTTCCTATTAATTACCTTCTGAGGTGCCTACCCGTTTCGCAGCATCTACTAATTACAAACTCATACCTCACTTAATCTATCACAATGTTGACTAGATATGGTCATCAGGCACGGCTCGCATCAGCAAGTGGAGTCATACGTAAGTCTTTAACTTTGACTACTACATCCTCTTACTCGCACAATAATACAAGCAAATCATCTCAAACTCAAAGCAAAGAAAAATCTTCAGATGATTTTCCCGCTAGTACCAGCAGTACCCGACGGGATAAAACAAAAGTAACCCAAACAAACAAAATAAAACAAACCAAAGACAAAGTAAACAAACAAATCGAACCCCCGAAACCCCCAGATCTCCAAAAAAATCTACTACCAAAAAGCGTGGAACCCCACTGCGAGATGAAATTGAAAATCTCAAGAAAATAAACGTAGACATCTCCAATCAACTCAAGTCCACAATTGAAGAGCGAGATACTTTTAAAAAATTGTACGAGGACCTCTTAGGTAAGACACAGAAGCCTGAAAATCCAGACGCTGTTGCTGATAGATCTTCTGTCGACCACATTCTACACTTAGATTCTACCCACTCTACTCTCAACTCCTCCATTGAAACAACTGTGCCAGTAAAACGTCGTCTCCTCATCCTTGGTGATAGCATGTCACGTGACTTCGACTCTCTTTTGAAGACTCTCCTACCCGACTATTCAATCACATCTTTCACATACCCTGGGGCGAAGTTCTCTCATGTAGTCCAAAATCTACAAGATCATACCAGATCCTTCACCAAAATGGACACTGTCTTCATACTTGCAGGAACAAATGACGTCCCGCACCTCACTCCCTGCTTGCTGGACGAAATCTTTAAACTCAAACAGGATGTCTTCCTCAGGACAAATGTCATTGTATCGTGTATTCCCTACATGCACCATAGCAGAGGTTTAAAGAATAACACCAATATCTTTGCTACTAATCAATGTTTGTTGCGGCTCAGTCAAATTCACAAGTTTTATCTTTTTGACATCAATCATAAGATTTCACGCATAATGTACACCAGACATGGGTTGCATTTTAACACTGCTGGCAAAAAAGTTTTCTGTGTGGAAATTTCAAATTGTGTCAAAAGTAAAGACTCATGTACTATGTCTTATTCTCTTACAGCTGCACCTGTTTTATCTACTGCTAACACTCAGATCAATAATGATGAACTTATTTCGGACATCACATGTCCAATTCAGTTACATGAGACTAACTTTTTTGATAGTCTATGTGATGAGACTTCTCTCATGGGAGGTCATACTCAAGAGATTACGACCCTCAGCAGCAATAATAATTCCTTTCGTTCATAAGATTTACTATTTAATTTCTATATACCTATGTTTTATTTTTAGACAAAATAAAGTTGGAGTGGGTGAAGAGTACAAGCAACTAACTAACTTTCAAGTCCGTCCCTGGTTATCACTGAGATCTTGTGAATATTACCAAATTCTATGCCAACATAAAATAATACGTTCAACTTTGCATCTACAGCATACTACTCCTGTTGCACCCATCTGTATTACCCAATACTTGAAAAACTATTTATATTTTATTCTAATGACTATTCTATTTCCTCTTCAGTCACATGCGGTAATTTATTTCTTAACTCGACTTACTCACTCCAACAATAATATCTACTATCTAGTCAATAATCCCAACTGCCATGTATTTCGTTTGTATCTCTGTTACCTACTTACATGTTACTCGTTTGAAATTGCTCGTAAACAAGGGGTGCATATTTCAAATATAAATTACTTTTTTCTGTTTCACTGTTTGCTGTTTCGGTTAATTGGACTTACTGGTGTAAGTAGACTTAAATCTATTTGTTCGAACATATTGAGGGAGAAATCTAGTGCGTTGTCACCATATGCACCCCTTTTTACCCCCCTCTGTCACCTTATGCATTACCTTTCTATCCAAGTAATTATAATTCTCTTAGTGCTACTTTTTCGTTTACATACCCATCTCACGCTCATGAATCCTATTATACTTCCACCTCAATTCCTTTCATACATTCCGCTCAATCTATATCTCATGCTATTCAATTCAATCACCCTCCATACCCAGATGTATTACACTCTAGTGGTATCTGTCCTTATACTTACACTAACAGTTACCTAACTCGACCTCATCCTCCACTACCAACTCATAGCATTCAGCCAGGCAATCCAGGCATTGCTGATCGCGAACATCTTCTCGCACCACCTGACATCTCACACCCTGTACCTCCACAGAGGAAAATTAATAAACCACTCCAATCCAATACACTTACTGTTCTCCATCAGAATATTCAAAGCATTCGAAATAAGGTTCCTCAGATAGAAACTCTCCTATCTACTTTGAGGGACAATCACGACCTTGTACCTAGTATTCTTTGTTTCTCAGAAACCTGGTTAAATCCCGAGTTTATTTCTACTGTGAATATTCCAGATTTTGTCAACACTTCAAGCTACTGTCGACCGATTCGTAAAGGAGGAGGGGTGTCAATTTTCATTAGAGAGTCCCTCAACTTTGTTCCATTAACCCTGAATGTTGGGACTGAAGAGTTCAGTTTTGAGTACTGTGTGGCGGTCTCTGCTAGTCGGGAAACAGCTGTTGTCTGTGCTTACAGATCTAATAACCATGCTTCTAATCTGGAATTATTCTTCGAGAAATTTGAAGAGCTCTTAGGGAGACTGTGCGACTTTAAAAATCTCATAGTCTGCGCTGATCTTAATATTGATCTGCTCACACGTTCCACGGCCAGATCAAGACTGCGCACTCTCCTCAATTTGTTTAATCTCAAGCCTTGTGTCACTACTCCTACTCGTATTGGCAACGACAGTGTGACCTGTCTCGACAATATCTTTGTCAACTTCCAGCTCAAGACTCTCATTAATGATGAAACCAATATTTACAGTGGCTTGAGTGACCATCAGTATTGTCAGGCTATTTCCTTTCATACTAAGCTTGTCATCACAGAAAAAATTTTCACTAGGACATTTTCGAGTCGTCAAATTGACTCTTTCCTTCAGTCTTTGGCAGAGTTAGATTTTTCTCCTGTCTATCACTGTGAAGATGTAAATGAACAGGTAAACTGTTTTTTTAATCTCATTCTGCAGCCGTTTAATCACCACTTTCCTTTCAAAATAATAACAGTTGGGGGACCCAAGAAGAAAAAATGGATCACACGAGGTCTTGTAGTCTCGTGTTCTCACAAACGTCAACTGTTTGCTCTGTGTAAACACAATTCTGATCCTATTCTTCATTCACACTATAGGAAATACTGTACCATTCTGAACAAGGTGATTAAACAAGCTAAAAGAAACTTTACACTTCATGCCATAAATTCTGCTCCTAAGAATGGGAAAAGCCGAGTGGTATGGAATATTGTGCGAAGCTTTTCGAAGCACAATAAACCTATCCACTCTCAGATCAAACTCAAACATCAGGCTCAAATTGTTCAAGATCCCAGCTCGATAGCAAACCTTTTCAATGAGTTCTGGATGAATTTTACCCATTCTTCTTCATCACTCCCGTCTCATTCTTCTTCATCACTCCCATCTCATTCTTCTTCATCACTTCCGTCTCATTCTTCTTCATCACTCCCCTCTCATTCTTCTCCATCACTCCCGTCTCATTCTTCTCCATCACTCCCCTCTCATTCTTCTTTAACACTCCCGTCTCATTCTTCTTCATCACTCCCGTTACATTCTTCTTCATTACTCCCATCTCATTCTTCTTCATCACTCACATCTCATTCTTCTTCATCACTCCCGTCTCATTTTTCTTCATTACTCCCATCTCATTCTTCTTCATCACTCCCGTCTCATTCTTCTTCAACACTCCCGTCTCATTCTTCTTCATCACTCCCGTCTCATTCTTCTTCATCACTCCCATCTCATTCCTCTCCAACACTCCCATCTCATTCTTCTTCATCACTCCCGTCTCATTCTTCTTCATCACTCCCATCTCATTCTTCTCCAACACTCCCATCTCATCCCTTTTTATCATCCCCTTCACTACCACGCTCACAATCAACCAGAGAGTATTTGTCATTCTTAAGACATCTTCCTACTCCTGACCAGGATTTTAAACTTCTTCCATGTACCCCATCGAGGTGTTGAAGTTTATCTCTTTGAGTAAGAATAAGTCCTCTTGTGGGGCTGATTTCATACCCATGACTGTCATCAAGAAGGCTGCTCCATACCTGGCAAATCCCCTGGCTTACATATTTTCTTCCTCTTTCAAGTCACAGATTTTCCCCGATCTTTTCAAGCTCTCTTTAACTGTGCCAATCCACAAGAAGGGTCCTGTCTCTGATGTTAACAACTTCCGCCCAATATCTTTGTTAAGCAGCATATCTAAGCTTCTAGAGAAGATTGTGTCATCAAGACTGGTCACTTACTTGGACGACCACAGACTGTTAACTGACCATCAGTTCGGGTTCAGAGGCAAAATGTCCACTTCTGACGCCGTTTCGTCTTTCTTCATGCAGCTGAATGATGTACTATCAGCCGGGCGTCATGCTATTGGGATCTTCTGTGATCTTTCGAAGGCATTTGATTGTGTGGACCACTCTATCCTACTCTCTAAACTACCATATTATGGTGTGAGGAATTTTTCTCTAGGATGGTTCCAATCTTACCTCTCGGATAGATCGCAGAAGGTCAAAATACCAGCATCAGTTGACGGAGTCAGAAGGGACATATTCTCTTCCGCCTTGGGTGTAAAATCAGGGGTTCCCCAGGGATCCGTGTTGGGGCCGCTGTTGTTCCTGGTGTACGTGAATGACCTTGTCTTTGCCAATCCTATCGCCAAGCTTACACTCTATGCAGACGATACTACCATTCTTGTATCGGGATCAAGCTATACCGAAACAACTGTTAGTTGTTCCTTGGTCATGCAAGATGTGCAGGCTTGGTTTAATCTCAACAAATTGAACTTAAATGTTGGCAAAACGTCATTTTTGTACCTAGGACCAGGAGGCGTTCCATCATCTTCTATTCTTCCCCTTGAGATCCCTGGATCCTCCTTGGTGATACACCCGACCGATGAGGTTAAGTTTCTCGGTCTAGTGATGGATGATAAAATGCGCTGGAGATCGCATATTCAAGCTCTGTCTTCAAAGCTGGCGTCTGCTGTGTATGCTTTGAGGTCCATCAGCAGAAACGTAGACTCTCGCTCTAGCCTTTGTAGCTATTTTGCATACTTTCATGCTCTCATGAACTATGCGATTCTGTTTTGGGGATTTTCGGCAGGCACCAGCAGCATTCTTTTGCTCCAGAAAAAAGCTGTAAGGGCTGTCTTTGGTCTCTTCTGCAACATTTCATGTCGTCCCTACTTCCGAGATCACAATATACTTACTTTCTATGGACAGCTTACTCTTGATTCTTGTTTAAACGTGCATAAGTTATCTGCAAGACTGTTGAAACATGAGAATATTCATACGTACAATACAAGAAACAAGAGTAATATTGTTGCGTCTAATCCTAAGTATCTTGGACACTCCTTCATGAATGAGGGTGTTAGGTTGTATAATCTATTGCCTGCATCTGCCAAGGAGCTAAATTCTGAGCAACTTCGGGAAGTTCTCAAAGAAAAATTGATTGCTAGCGCCCCTTACAGCATGGATGAGTGTGTGTCCGCTCTTTCAACTTTTGTTTGAGGGGATACACACGCAACTAGTCATACTTTTTTTTTTTTTTTTTTTTTTTTTTTTTCTTTCCATCTCATCCATGTCTCTCCTCATTTTCACCTCATCCCATCTTCCCTCCCTGATATGCATGAGATTTAAATATTATATTTAATTAGAATTAGTTTTAATTTAATCTAAATTAGTTTTAATCTAGCAGTAAGAAAATTGTTCACACCGAAAGGTAAAATAACAATAAAAATTCAATTCAATTCAATTCAATTCACAAAGGTTGCATGTGATATGTATACCGTATTGCATAACTATTTCATCGACGAGAAAAGCAAGGCGCTATAACTTGCCTGAATTGCACTTTATATTACACATTGCCGCGAAAGGTAGTACTTGAATAGTTAAATCTTCCTTGAATAAATCAAATTGTTCTAAAAAAAAACACTCTGCCGCGCTGTCTCGTTCTTTGTATTGGCGTTCTTCATCACACCTCGGACGAGGCCGGTGGCTTGAATGTTCTCGTTCTGTCATTGAAGTTGAGATTACGAGTATGTCCAGCGAGATTAGGACTTGGATGGATGACTATTAAAATTCGAACGCTAGGTTATTTTGAGTATCTGGTTTATGAGTTTCCAGCGAATGGAGGATAAAACCCCCGTCGTGATATATTATGAATATACAGTTGAAAGCGACGTTAAAAAAAAACTTTTCATATTAAAGAAATGATTCTATGTATAATGGTGAATCACAGTAGAATATCCTACCCAGGTATTTTTCATTTTCAAAATGAGTGTTTCACAACTTTTTATATCGTAGCCATGAAATAGGAGGTACTTTGCCAGCCTGCGTGGCGTAACGGTTGTTACTACTGCCCGCAGTCCAGAGATCTTGAGTTCGATCCCCGGTCTGAGCAGATTTTTCACACACAAAGTTCTGTTCCCTCCGTAAATGTGAGGCTGACATTTCCGGTCACCCATGCTGGGTGACCGGAATTACCACATTAACGTCACCCATGCTGGGTGACGTTAATGTGGGTAGCTGGTACGATTCCCAGCAAATGGAGGGTAAAACCCCCGTCCTAATCCAGGACGTTAAATCAAATAGAATCGTTGCCGTTAGGAAGGGCATCCAGCCGTAAAAATGTGCCAAAACCAACCAACCTCAAGCATTACTCAAGTCGAACAACGTCGACCCTACTCAAGCGGAATAAGACAGAGTAAAAAAAGAAACAGCAGGTAGTTTAAATGCTTGCTGTCTGAATGCCCATCCCGTAGTATGCTGTATGCCTCCTCTCTGATGTGCGAGAGTGCGAGGAGTGAGACACAATACTTCCTTTTTACTTGCTGAGCCAATATTTTTATTGTTCTGTATATGTGTATATTTAATTTTGACACTCATTAGAAGATTGTCTACAGCCGAGTAAGTGTGACTTAAGTCTGATTAGTGACTCAGGATACTCACCTAGTGTCAGGAGTGGTACACGGTTCACAAGTGAGTGTGTATACTATAGTGAAAAGAGTGAGACTGGTCACTAAGACACTCAATTAGGTCCGACTAGAAGCTCAATCAGATAGGCTAGGGTAGAAGATTTACCTGGTGACAGAAAGAAAATCAAAATTTAATGAATAAAATATTTTCAAAAAGTCCATTCGTAAAAAAATAATCATCTACAAGTAGGTTTTGATTTTGAGTGCATTAATTACCCATGAATAGTTATTAAGTTTAAGTTGTCATATTTGTATTTAACAACTTTCGTAATATCACAACTACTCAAACTCTATTTACTGAATCCACTCTGGAATCGGGACTTGAACCACCGACCTGCAGGTTACAAGTTCGCCGCCTTATCGATCAAGCTACTGAGGTTGATCGATTCCTTACTTATGTGGGTACGTATAGTATGTGTAAAAACAATAAAAGCTATTTTTACTTGTGTCAAAAACGCTTACTCATTAAAATGTTTTCTTATATTTTTTAATACCGACCTCAGTAACTTGATCGATAAGGCGGCGGACTTGTAACCTGGAGGTCGGTGGTTAAAGTCCCGGTTTCAGCGTAGATTTAGTAAAGCGAGCAGTTGTGATATCACGAAAGTTATGAACACAAAATATATGATATCATATATATTTTTTAGTTGAATAGTTGCAATATTTTAGAAATTAGCTTTAGTGTAGCGATTCGCGGAAGTCCGAATAATAATATTGGATCGGCCAAAATGGGGTAAACAATGTAAACATGTTCCATTGTTCAAAATGGCGGCGCGGCGGTCTTTGGATTTCTTGCCCAACACACAGCTCATTGTTCTCCTACGCTTATGTGGAAGCAGAGCTGGCACGAACAGATTAGGGCCAATCTGATAAGCACAAAACAAAGAGAAATTCCCCGCTCTTATTTTTTATTTTTAAGTAATTTTTGGTCTATATTTCCACTCGCGATAGTTCATTAAATATTCAGCCTCCGTAGAACAGTTCCGTATCATAAACTATCTCTGAATATTAAATCTGATTTGCTACCGCCAGCCATTGTTTCGTCAGTGTTGTCTATTGTCTTGGATTTCAGCAAGTTCAGGTAATTTAGGCAGCTTTCGTTACAGAAATAATTACCGCTCAACTAAATAATCTAGGTTATCTAAGATTGTAATTTCTCCATAATGTGTTATTATTATCATTTCTATCATTATATTTTTTTTAATGCTGGTTGGTGGCCCTGTAAATGTTTTTTGACCACATAATAATTACTAGACAATCATTATAAATTACTAGATTTCGCTTATTATCAGAATTTATTCTCTACTAAACTCTCGGAAGCTGGCTTACCGAATATTTATGGCTATTCTCCATTTCATTCAAATCTGATCTAACTTATTCTATAGGGACCTATTTATGAAGAATTATTTGTAATAATTAGTAATTATCTTCTTACAACCTACATAGTATGGAATATGTGAAATATACACTATATTTTTTTTTTTTTTTTTTTTTTAATTAATTGTTTAATAATATTAACAATGGATTGAGAAAATGTATACACTATACAGATAACCTACATATTATATTTTAGAAGGAAATAGATTATGGACCCTGGCTTTGTGTGCATACTAGGGACTTATGTATTTATTTTTAGGTTTTTTTTTTTAAGTGGGGTTTAACGTCGCTTTCAACTGCCATGGTCATATCACGACGGGGGTTTTACCCTCCATTCGCAGGAAACTCACAAACCTGCTACTCACATTGACCTCACCCAGCCTGAGTGGGGCCGGGAAAAGCCAGCGTTACGAGAATTAGAATTTGAATGGTCACCCATCCAAGTCTTAACCTCGCTGAATGTCGCTTAACTTCGGTGTTCTGAAGGGAACCGGTGTATTCAACATGCCATCGACGCTGGCTTTTTAGGTTTATATGACTGAGTATTAGAAATCCAAATAAATATAAAGATGTTATATATTATATTTCAAAGATAAAGTTATTTGTCTTATAATGTCACAGTTTTCGTAGGTAGCATCGACATTACAAGAACTAATAAATGCTAAACTAATAAATGTTTTTTTTATTTTGTAGACATGAAACAGGAGCTACTGTAGACGCTTTGGTCTGTGTTGTAGCCAGTGCCCATCCCATAGTATGCCTCCCCTCTGATGGGCGAGAAGTGAGACAATACTTACCAATGAAGTGCTATTTCAAGAGATATTTCATCTATTGGATAATTTTGTGTCATATTGAGAATGACACGGGTGCTTCATGGAGAAATAGAAGACTGTATAAAAAAAATAACAAGGCCATATAGTATGCGAAATAAGTAAAGTTATAAAAAAGTTATCATATTTGTGTGAATCACTTACGTGATATCACAACTATTCAAACTCGTTTTATTAAATCTACGCTGAAACCGTGACTTGAACCACCGACCTCCAGGGTACAAGTCCATCGCCTTACCGTTCAAGCTACTGAGGTCGGTGTTTGCGAAATAAATATAAATATTATAATAATAGTATTACTTGTTATTTTTTATTAGCATAGAAGGAGACTGATGGATTCACCATAAGTTTAGCATACCTTGGTTCGTTTTTTTTTAACTTGAACTATTTTGTTCTTTTTGTAGGTCAATATTTTTATGATAATGCCATTTATATGCTAGAGCAGAGTCGGCCTCGTGGGAACCAGAAGAATCTTCTTCTCAGGAGAGAGAAAGAGAGAGAGAGAGAGAGAGAGAGAGAGAGAGAGAGAGAAAGAGAGAATTGGTTTAATCGTGATGAGCTAGAAAACGAGGTAATATCGGTGAAGGTTACACAACTCCTAGAATCCTGCACATTACTGTAAAGCGGGGTAACTGAGCACCTTGGGGTAAGAACTAAAATTATCATATAAAAAATCCGAATGCCATTTGAAATTTGGACTCTTTCCAATGAGAAGTTTTTTGTGCCTACAAGACAACTCCAGGTATTTTATTATTTTATTTTTTCTTCATTAAGGCGCTTTAATTGTATTGAAAAAAAAAATTGAAATTAAAAAGTATAATAAGTATACCTATCTTACACATTTAACCTATGTATAGTTATTCACTAAAATCGACGGAATATTGCAAAGAAATACTAAATTTAATTTTGAATTCCTGAGTGGAATCTTCTTCTTCTGCATTGTACGTCGAGTTCATTAAAAATGGGTTTAATCTTCTGGACGCAGGTAAACATTAACCTCACCCGGCCAGAGTTGGGTGAAGTCACAGCAAGTGCTGATGCTAGATAAATTTTACCCAGCTCTATTAGGGGAGCCGCTCCTTTTATTGGACCCATCAGCTTTCTGGTTTCTGGGTACAAGGACAACTGGGCTACTTACAGTGGTGTTGAGTTGTTGACAGAAGCCAAAAAAGAGGATAACTATCACGAAGGATCAGACCTGGGGCTCAGCCTTTACATCTTCACCTCGGTGGACGATTCTTAACTTTTGCGATCTTGTGTGTCAAGGTGGCATATCGAAACTGTGCATGACGATGAGAGGGGCGTTCGGATTTGAAAATTTTGTCCTCATTTCACAGTTTGAACAGTTCTGATATGCGTTCGAATCCCAGCCGGGTAGAATTTTTCTAGTTTATATCGCCTTGTTTATGAGGACTATGAAAGTCCCATTAAGTTATCATACATTTGTGTTAATCACTTTTATGTACTATCGCAACTACTCAACTCGCTTTACTAAATCCACGCTGAAACTGGTACTTGAACCACTGGTCTCCAAAACCGCCAAGACATGTTACAAGACCGCCGGCTTATCGATCAAGCTACTGAGGTCGCCTAGGTTCCATAAGCCCAAGACGCATTGTGGTAAAAATCCCAAAAGGCAGGATCTCATAATGCCACCACTGGTCGTTGTCCACTTTACAACTACCCCACTTTGACCTCACGAGGCTAGAGATAGGCCCCGACATCCAAAAGGACATCAGAGCTGTAAAATTCTGTTTCCGCCGGGATTCAAACCCGGGTCACCTGGAGTGCAAGCCGAGCATGCTACCGCTAATCCAAGGAGAGTACTTTAGAAATATAAAATGCTGAGGTGCTGTGCTACCCACATCCTGTACCAACTGGACAAGTTAAAACTCTAAAACTTAATTTTTTCTCTTATTTATTGCTTTTCAAAGTTTTAAGATCTAATGCTGGGAACAGCGCGATATTCAGTATTCTCATGACAAATCGGTAGTCATTAAACTAAGCTTAATAAAAGATATAGAACAAGGCGATAGGTCAAAAAGTTGTCTAAAAAGTTCAAGATTTCTGTCGAGAAAAAAAAAACACCAGTTAAAAAAATGAAAAAAAACTAAACTCAGTGACCCTGTTTTTTTTACGCTAAATAATTTCATTTAATTTGTTAATTAATTCAATGGTTTGATACTCTTCTATTCCAGATGAATAGCTGAAGCAAAAAATCTAATATTTCTGTAACATTCTTTTTATTTTTTTTTTTACTTTTTTTAATGGTTGATTGATCTGATCTACAGATCTTCTGATCTTGTATCATGAAACCCTGGTACTTACGTCTCTTGCTATACTTATAGGTAGGTGATTTGGTCAACACCTCTAAATCTTATAGAAAGTATAACAGTCAGTAGTGCAGTCACATCCACAAATCTTATAGAAAATATTACACTAAATTTTACAGAAAGTATTACAGTCAATAGTGCAGTACATCCACTAAATCTTATAGAAAATATTACACTAAATTTTACAGAAAGTATTACAGTCAATAGTGCAGTCACATCCACTAAATCTTATAGAAAATATTACACTGAATTTTACAGAAAGTATAACAGTCAGTAGTGCAGTCAGTCACATCCACTAAATCTTATAGAAAATACTACACTAAATTTTACAGAAAGTATTACAGTCAATAGTGCAGTCACATCTACTAATCTTATAGAAAGTATTACAGTCAAAAGTGCAGTCACATCCACTAAATCTTATAGAAAGTATTACAGTCAGTAGTGCAGTCACATCCACTAAATCTTATAGAAAATATTACACTAAATCTTATAGAAAGCATTTCAGTCAGTAGTGCAGTCACATCCATAAATCTTATAGAAAGTATTATAGTCAGTAAAGCAGTCACATCCACTAAATCTTATAGAAATATGACAGTCAGTAGTGCAGTCACATTTTCTCGTACAAGTACAGTGTGTTGCAATAGCTAGTGAAGGGTTTATTTGTAGCATGTTACAATGACAATTTTAGGTATCACATTTTGTGCAAATAAGAAAATAAAAACCAATTTCCAGTTTAGATTTTTTTAAATATTTTGTGCAAATAAGAAAAATAAAACCAATATTTCCATATTAGGTTTTTTTTAAATGGTGGTCATCTTAGAAACCACATCAGACCTAAACAATTTAGACAAGTAAACATACATATTTTTCCATTTTTTTTTTTTTTTTTTTTTTTTTTTTTTTTGAGAAAAGTCATGCACAAAAGAATAAGCTACTGATGTTAGTATACATTATCATTTATCATACATACATTTTGAAACCAACCTCAGTAGCTTGATCGATAAGGCGGCGTACTTGTCTGTCCCGGTAGCTCAGTGGTAAAGGCGGCACTCTGTGAATCCAAAGACTCCAGAGGTCGTGGGTTCGAAACCCAGCTGGGACATGACATGTTATCCTCCCATTTGGGATTTTTACCACATAATAATATGTCTTGGCTTACTGCTGGAATAATGGACTTTAATAGTCTTAATCGGGCAGTATAAATAAGGCGATATTATTATTATTATTATTATTATTACTTGTAACCTGGAGATCAGTGGTTCAAGTTCAGGTTTCAGCGTAGATTTAGTAAAGCGAATCTGAGTAGTTGCGATATCACGAAAGTGATTAACACAAATCTACGGCTGGAAGGTAAAACTGACCTTCTCCATTTGGTCATTGAAATCTCCAGTCCTTCAGGTAAAAATTGTTTTTTCGCTTTTTTCGGCGCATATGTTGAATACTACCGAACTTATGATTTTTAGCCATCAGTTAGGTTAATTCCCGACCAGAGTAACGAAAAATCGAGAAATGACCAACTGTCACTTGGTCAGTTTTACCTTCTAGCAGACGAAATATGATAACTTTTTTATTCATGTAACTTTTTTTTAACTGAATGATTTTATTTATTTTTTTGAACATGGTTCAATGTATCATACGCAGGCCGTTATCCGTATGTTTCTGTACCACCCTGTGTAACTTCTCATTATACTAACATATACCCATATACTAACTTCTCATATACTTACATAATTGTGTTGTTGGGTTCCTACACACACGTGGTTCAAAAGAGAATGTGCAGCAGGTAAGTGATGTACGGGTAGGTACTTGAAGTTGGTGGTTAACATTAGTAACATCTTGGCTAATCATAATATGCATCTATTTCATGTGTGCTATTAATACGTACCCAAAGGTGCTTCACTGATACATTTATTTTAATATGTACCAGCATAAACACCTCTATGGTGCACTGGTAGTCAAGTGGTTAACGCGCTAGTCTGGTAATCCAGGTAGCATAGGAATCCGTTGGTTCGAATCCCAACCAGTGCACAATTTTTTCCTCATTAGTTTGAATTTGTTACCACATAATAATAAGACTCTGAGGGTAAGGTGGTAGAAAATGCTTTGAGCATTAACCTCGCCTGGTGGTTATCTTCCACTAAAGAGTATTATTATTATTATTTATAGTGACGATACAGAACACGGATTGTAGGCATATATCTATAACATTATTATATCTATAACCGGTTGGGACAGACTTTTCGACGAAAAATCTGTTCCATCTAAACACGTGAGGCTGACATTTCAACCGTACCCAGGCTGGGTGAGGTTAATGTGGGTAGCTGGTACGATTCCCAGTGAATAGAGGGTAGAAAACCCCGTCCTGACTATCTATCTCAGTCAGGAAGTTAAAATCAAATAGAATCAAATGGTCACAATAGATCGAATTAGGTCCCAGTGTTAATTGTAAGGGTTTCACTGAAAACCCTGCAACCAGGTCAGATAATAATAATGAGAGCGGTATCCAATAAAAACTTAATAGATTGATAGTACCCATATGTAGTAGGTCAATATGAAATACTAGAGTATTCAATCTTCATGACACATATGAAATACCTATGCCATTTGATATCCCATATAATATGCATAGGTACCTGTGTATTTTATATGCATAGGTAATATACAAAGGTACTACTAACCCATATGCCATCTGTCATATTCGACGCTACACACAATTTGATGTTCAGCCACAAAATGATGATTGAGATTTGCTATAGCAGAGATGGTTATATCGTCGCGTAGGTAAGGGTAATCATGATGTATTGATATGGTTTGATGTCTTATAAATATTTATACAGGGTGGAATGGGTCGGTGGCGCCGATTTCAGGTCTGAATTGATGTACGGCAATGCCTCATTGTGTAGAGAAGTTATGAGAAAAATAAATTTAAGGCCATGCCTCGGGCCGGAATTCGGGTGCAGCTGATATGGGTTGTTTTTTGAATGATGAAATATGTACATTGAATTCCACCTGACACAGTTTGTATTTTTATTTTTTTAAGATGAGTGTTTCACAGACTTTTTAATTTCGTAGCTATTGAACAGGAGCTATTCTAGACGCTTGTGGTCTGTGTTGTAGGCGTTGTAGCTTGCCCATCCCATAGTATGCCTCCCCTCTAATGGGCGAGATGTGACACAGTGCATTCCATTAAGGTGCTGGGTCAACACGAGCGAAGCGGCAAGTATCCTTTACAAACAACTGTAACTAATTTTAAACACAATTTTTTTGTCGGCATGGGGTTCGAACCTAGGACCTTCCGCGTGGCAAGCGAGTGCTTAAACACTAAGCTACCTTGGTTAAGCACTCAATTAACGTCCTGACTAACCTAAATTTTAGTGGTGGAAATCCCACACCCCAGGTTAGGATGGATCTGGGTGTCTTTGAAAGATTTTTTCCTGCCTTCCATTAAAAAAAAAACCTAAATTAAATGTATATTAAAAAAACTCATTCATTTCCACTTGTATGTCCACCCCACACATCGTACAAAAACACATTCTACTCATCACACTAAACACTCTAAACAACTTGCATCATACCCACCATACAGTACCATACGGTATTGGGTACGCACCAACTCCCAACAGTTCCCGCATAGGACAAGGAATCAGGACATGGTAATAGAATTCTAAGGTTATGACCGGACGAATCCAATGGGTATCGAGTGATTGCCAAGAAGTCGGTACCAAGAAGAATTGTGGCGTAACGGTTGTAACTACTGCCCGAAGTCCAGAGATTCTGAGTTTGACTCCCGGTTGGAAAAGACTTTTCGCAAAGAAAATTCTGTTTCCTGTTTCATTTCCGGCTCTACCCTGGCTGGATGAGTTTAATGTGGGTAAATGGTACAGATTCCAGCACATGAAGTGCAAAACCCCCGTCCTTACTAACTTAAAATATCAGGATGTTAAAACCAAATAGAATCAATGGACATGAAGGAAGCCTAGACATTGGATCTGGGCGTCCAATAAATCCTCTCACCACCGCACCGTAAGGTACCTGTGCCCATCTCAAAGACACAGAATTCATTTTTATTATTATTATTACCAAAAAGGTAACTCTATTAGAGGTCGCGTTATGTGATTCAAACAGTTGTACAGTAATAGGTGGAGAAAAAAAAAATACAAAATGAAAGAAGAAAAAAATCAAAAATATCAACAACAAGAATTGAAAATGTCACTATATGACTCCAATATTCTTTTCAACTTGGGTAATTCATTGGGACCTGATATTGGTTCTTGAATGAAGTTTTTTTTATACTTCTAAAAGTTGATGTGATAGCTTGGCCAGCAAGGATAAGATTTTGCACCTGTTATACACCACAGTGTCTCAATCAGACTTTTAGAGATAATATTTCCTAGCCTTTGTGTCAATGACCGTACAGCGGATGCAGTTGGTCTGATGTGAAAGCAATTTTTATCATAATATATACTTGCCGTCATTTGGAGCAATGCCTCGGGTGTAAATTAGGCCAGTAGGGTCAGGAAAAATACATAGGTGACCATGTCTACTAGTCGCGACTATTAT
Source organism: Bactericera cockerelli (assembly GCA_024516035.1). NCBI lineage: Eukaryota > Metazoa > Arthropoda > Insecta > Hemiptera > Triozidae > Bactericera > Bactericera cockerelli. The sequence continues at coordinate 20,496,551 of CM044962.1, read as the reverse complement.
AACAGTCATACCGACCTCCGCGGCCTAGTGGTTAAGAGCATTGGTTGCTGACCTGGAGGTTGCGGGTTCGAACCCCGGCCGGAGCGGAAAATTCTGACCGAGTTTTTCCGTTTCCGAAATGACATGGGTGTAAAGGTACGAGTGGCCTGAAGTAATGCGAAAGCTGTTCCGGGGCAAAACTGCATTTAAATTTTGTATGTTTTAACTGTAACATTTTGTAATTTATGTCTATTGGGTTATTCCCGTAATAAATAATTATCTCTATATATAAAACAGAAAAAAGGACTACCTACCTACCTACCTATGTTTGTTTGTCCGAAGTTGTTTAGCCAAAACGGTAAGAGATAGCGAAAAATGTCTCAGAATTGACCCCCCCAAAACCATTATCGCTTTGTCCAGAAAAATTATAAAAAGTTCAAAAAGACATTGCTGTCCAGCAGTACGGCCATGCCTTAGTAAATTTGAAATTTAGTCCGTTGCAAAGCACGGGCAAACGGCTAGTAAAATATAAAAAAAAGTATAACAGTCAAAATTTCATTCGAATTGAACAAGTTATTGAACAGTTATCGTGACATTAACATCAGCTATTACCTCGTTGGGGTTTTCAATATGTTTATTTAGTTTTTTCTCGTCATATTTGTGTTAATCACAATCGTGATATCACAACTATTACTCAAATTAGCTTTACTAAATATATGCTTAACTTGGGACTTGAACCACTAACCTCCTGGTTATAAGTCCACCGCTTTATTGATCAAGCCACTGAGGTCGGTATGTTTATCTATTTTATCATATTGCCCGATGGTAATCGGCAAATCTCCATCAAACTGTCCGATCCTACTTGCACTGATTTGTATCTGTGGCGAACTAAATTGAATTCGTCTGTATGCCTGTCTCTGGTGTTGATTGGTTACTATATGCCATGTGGTATTGGCTTGATTGCCTGCTATGCTCACTTCTCCATGTGGTACTGAATTGATTGCCTACCGCACAAACTTACTCACGAGGTATGTGAATGTGGTGACGCGTGTTCCCTTTCACTCCTGCACTTTGAGGGTTGGGTGGAAGAGATTGTCATAGGCAATAGTGCGCACGTCCAGCTTAGTGGTTGAGCACTCGCTTGCCATGCGGAAGGTCCCGGGCCGACAAAAATTTATATTCTTAATTTGGTTACAATTGTTTGTAAGGGATACCTTCTGATGCGCTCGTGTTTACCCAGCACCTAATTGGGAGGTACTGTGTCGATTCTCGCTCATCAGAGGCGAGGCATACTACGACATGGTTAGTTGGGTAGGCTACAACATAGACCATAAGCGTCTACAGTAGCTCCTGTTCATGGCTACGAAATAAAAAACGGCTGTGAAACACTCATTAAAAAAAAATATATATCACGCCGCCCCTCAGTTAGGAGATAAGTATGTGTGTGTATATTTATCAATTTTTTCTTATTTTTAAAGTAGTCACCGTGGCCTTTTAATACGATAACTGGTGATTTTACCATTTTTTTTTTTTTTTTTTTTTTTTTTTTCTTTTTTCAAAATTGGTCATTTTGGCGAAAAAAAAGGGCTGCTTTTAGGCGCAATGCGGGAACAGAAGATGAAGCCGTAGAACAAAAATATTGGTACCCATTGGTACCTAGACGCACCTATGACTACACGATATCAAAATACAAAACTCGTCGAGAACGGCCCACCCTCATTTATCATACATACATTATGAAACCGACCTCAGTAGCTTGATCGATAAGGCGGTGGACTTGTAACCTGGAAGTCGGTGGTTCAAGTCCCGGTTTCAGCGTAGATTTAGTAGAGCGAGTTTGAGTTGTTGTGATACTACGAAAGTGATTAACACAAATATGAATACTTGTGTCCATACTTGGCAGTGTATTTTCCTTATTATAGGTAAATAAATTTGATGTGGAAATTGTTCTCTTATACCCAGGTTTCTCTTATATCCGATTCTTTTATATACAGTTCTCTTTTATCCAGTTCTCCCTCTCTAACGTAACGCTCAAGGCTCTGAGGGTTAAATGGTAGAAAAGGCTCTGAGCATTAACCTCGCCGGGTGGTTGGTTACCTTCCACTAAAGAGTATTATTATTATTCTCTTATATCCAGTTCTCTAATATTCAATTCCACTGTACTACATGCTGACGTTTGTAAAATCGAAACAAAAGGGCGGTGTTCTTTCTCGTTCTGATGCGCAAATACAAATATTACCTCATTAAAAATAAATAAATAATACAGACATAGATGAGACATGAAGTTTTTTTGTAATCGATGAGTGTTTCACAGCTTTTTTATTTCGTAGCCATGACACAGGGAGCTTATAAATCATTGGAAAACTCGTGTATAGGACGTCAAAAAAGATGATCTATAGAACTAAAGAAACCGTAAACGAAACACGATCCCATGAGTCATGGACACTAATTGGGTAATTCATACAGGGTGATCATAAAGTTCATAAGGGGTTGGGTGGAAGAGATTGTCACTGGCAATAACCCGCCCTTTAGTTAGAACATTAGTATTATTTTCGTCTTGCTTTATTTATTTTATTTTAAACTATTATTTTCCTTATCCTATAGTAAGGAAAGTATGGTATTCGTCGAAAATTTGAACTACCCAGTTTTTCACAATTCTGGACGAATCATAGCCTCAGGATACCAAAAAAGTTATTTTCAGCCATTGGTCCGTGCGTCTGTCTGTCTGTCCACCCGAAACTTCTAATTTCTAGTGGTCGCCATTTTGGTTGGGTAAGTGATAAAGATTTTGGGTTTTATGTGAAATACTTTTGATATAAATAAAGGTAAGATGAACATCATCAAAAATACTGACTAGTTCATTTAATATTTCAAAGTTGACCCCCTGGGGCTTCCCCTGAATCCGCCCCTGAAATTTTGAAAGAAACGCAGTACATTAACATAGGTCTAAATACAAAATTTCAATTTTCCAGCTTTTACCTTTCAAAAGTTAATCACCTGTTGCTGGACTTTTTGAACCCACTGTATGACTGTATAGGCAAAGCTGGAGTACTAATTAATGCAAACTTAATTGCCTCACCTGTTCAGTTTAGTCCGGGAGCAAGAACTGTCAAAAGCGCGCGAATAGCTCAATAGTTAAGCACTCGCTTGCCATGCGGAAGGTCCCGAATTTGATCCCCCGTTCGATTTTTTTTTTTTTTTTTTTAATGGAAGACAGGAAAAAAAGACACTCAGATCCATCCTAACCTGGGGTGTGGGATTTCCACCCACTAAAATTTAGTTTAGTCAGGACGTTAATCGAGTGCTTAACCAAGAATAGCTCAGTGGTCAAGCACTTGCTTGGCATGCGGAAGGTCCCGGGTTCGATCTCCCGTGCCGACAAACAAACTTACTCACGAGGTATGTGAATGTGGTGACGCGTGTTCCCTTTCACTCCTGCACTTTGAGGGTTGGGTGGAAGAGATTGTCATAGGCAATAGTGCGCACGTCCAGCTTAGTGGTTGAGCACTCGCTTGCCATGCGGAAGGTCCCGGGCCGACAAAAATTTATATTCTGAATTTGGTTACAATTGTTTGTAAGGGATACCTTCCGGTGCGCTCGTGTTGACCCAGCACCTAATTGGGAAGTATTGTGTCATTTCTCGCCCATCAGAGGGGAGGCATACTACGGAATGGGTAGGCTATAAAACAGACCACAGGCGTCTACAGTAGCTTCTGTTTCATGGCTACGAAATATAAACGGCTGTGAAACACTCATCTTTAAAAAAAAAAGTCCTCACAAGTCGCATCTCGTAATGAGCTTAGCGTCGCGTCGTTGGTATTTGAAAACACGTCAGATCACCGTAACTAAGCTACGCTCAGCCATGTTCAGACGTGGTAGGGTGACCACTCAAAATCCAAACCATCGCACATCGAGATACTAGATGTTCCCGGCCCAAGACAGGCAGGTTGAGGTTCTGTACATTAGGCTGACCTTGAAGACGTAAATCAAGGGTTGGGTGGAAGAGATTGCCATAGGCAATAACCCCGCCCTTTAGTTAGGACATATGTATATAATTTGTTTTTTTTTTTGTTTTGTTTTTTTCTTTCCTTGTTTATATCATTAATATTGTCTATTTTTATATTTACCATTATTTGTCTGTATATATGTTCTTCCTACTAATAAAGAGTTTCTAAATAAATAAATAAATAAAATAAATTATAGTCAAGTGGTGTACCGTACTGGGCTTGTAGGCAAGGTGATCTGGGTTCATTTAGATACATATTATATTTGTGTTACCTAATCACAATCTTTTTTTTTGTTGATTTTTTCCCCTTTCTTTTTCTTTTCTTTTCTCCATTTTCTTTTCAACCTATTTTTTTTTTTTTTAATTCTTTAAATTTCTAAAACTATATTTCACAACAACCCACACCAGCATTATGCTGAAAGGGTTGTTAAATGTTTCATTCTTTTTGATGTTCATTGTTGAAAAAATGTGAATAGCTAAATAAATAACGAAAAAAAAAAAAAAATCGTGATATCACAACTACTCAAACTCGTATTACTTGGGACTTGAACTCCGATTAATAGTCCATCGCATTATCGATCAAGCTACCGTTGTCGGTAGCTCCCAGCAAGGCAGGAATTTTTCTAATTCTGTACCGCGGATATCGGGGGGTTCAATCGCCTTTCGTGAGGATAAATGAGTATTGTCACTTATGTGAATAACTTGTGAGGAAAATGAGTCTAGTCACTTGTATGATTAACTCGTGAGGAAAAATGAGTATAGTCACTTGTATGATTATTGATAAACGACCAGTAGCTGTGTTAGCGGAGAACTCATTTCATTGATTGATTTACAAAAGTAATGGAGATCCGCAGGTATGCTACGCTACCCACAAAAACTCAGAAAGGGACCTAGGGCTTCACCACAAACAATTCATACTTTACATCTGTCCAGATAGCTCAGCCTCTGTCTTGTAATACAAGGCACGCGGGTTCGAAACACGACAAGTTGTGTCCTTTTAATACTTCCGAGAAATTTCTAATATTAGAAATCGGAAGTATGTGTTCGTTTTTGAAAAAAATAAATATTTTTTTGCTCCGATTTTTGTATTTTGACCACATAGGTAATAATAATACGTCTTGAGTTTACTGGTGGAAAATAATAATAAGTACTTAATTACTTTTCTTTCTGTGTCCATGAGTGTCGTCATGGTGGTGGAAGGAAGCTGTATGAGCCCTGTGGAAGCAATGGGCAGAAGCCATTTTCTGGTCTCTTTCTGCGTATTGTGGGTCGTGTATTGTGTAATATTGTCAAGTGGTTAACGCGCTAGTTTGCTAATCCGTCGGTTCGAATCCCACCCAGTGCACGAATTTTTTCTCATTAATTTGAGTTTGTGACCACATAAAAATAAGAGGCTGAGGATTAGGTGGTAGAAAATGCTTTAAGCATTAACCTCGCTGGTGGTTACCTTCCAGCCTTCCACTAAAGAGTGTTATGAATGTTATTATTATAATTATATATTATTATTATAAATTGGAAATTGGTTTAGGTATTCAATAGTTATAATAATAATAACACGCTGTTAACCATTCCATTTTATAACCAGCAAAGCTCTATTTAGATGATAGGAATCACTTGTCCTGATCGGGCAGTATAAATATTTTTATTACTTTTTACGGCGTAATTTCCCTTATATCATAGCTCCCGTACTATTTGGTATGTATGACGTAAGCTTTTTGTTTCCCGGAGTAATAAGGGAGTGAATTTATTTGTAATTTCATACATAAACAGTACTTCTGTATCTCCTAGTTAGTGAGATTTGAAAGCCAGAAGCAGTGAAAGCCCACTCAGTACACTACCGTACGAATATTAATTTGGAAAACTTAATAATTTTATTTTTATTGTTAGTTTACCTTACGGTGTATACAATTTTCTTAAATCTAGTCTTGAAACTAACTTGATATAATATAACTTAATTTTTTTTTTTTTTACTAGATGTACATATTTTTTATTTCTTTTACAAATAAAATATTTCTTCTAACTTCGCACCACTTGGAATGGTACCCAAGATAGGTACACGCACTATTTCCTCTCTGTATGGCGAGAGAAATTTTTTGTATCAGGAAGTTCTTCTCATTCGACTTAAAATCATAATATAACTTAAAATCATCATTAACTTTAAAATCGTTTAGGAAATCTGAAACCAAAAAAAAAAAAAAAAAATAGGCCAGCGTCGATGGCGCTTTGAATGCACTGGTTCTCGTAGGATCACCGAAGCTAAGCATCGTCCAGCGATGTGAAGACTTCGTGATGCTGGTATTCCGGCCCAACCCAGGCTGTGTGAGGTTAATGTGGGCAGCAGGTTTTTAGGTTTTCTGTGAATGGAGGGTAATACCTCTGTCGTGACATGGGTATGCATCAGTTGACAGTCACGTTAAACCAAAAATTTAAAAAAAAAAATAGGTTACTATTGCTATTCATTACCTACTTGAGATTAATTACATTCCTGATACTCGTACTGGCTATTCTTAAACTCAGGCTGGATGAGGTAATCCGGGTAGCAAGTTTGTTAGTTTCCTGCGACTCGAAGGTAAAATTCTATGTTAAAAATTTCCCCTGTTATCGAAATGTTTGGCAAAAAAATTCATTTTTTCGTATAAAATTTTGAATTTATTTCCGCACACACAGAATCTTGTTATCTCGAGTTCTGTGGCTCATGCACAGTGAAGACCTTTTGTCATTGTGACATCATCAATTTCAAAGCCATGCTAAAATTTCAATTTTTTTATACACCTCAATATTTTTTTTTCTCAATATGCAGACACCGCGGCCGAGTGAGTTAGCGCGCGCTAGGCATTGCACGCACGGTGACCTGGGTTCGATCCCCAGCGGGGCAGGTTTTTGTCTGCTCTGTACTTGGGTGTTCCGAGTCCACTCATACCTCGTGACGACCAGTTGTGGAATTATAGGAAAAAATAAGATATTGGGATATTCAAGATATGGAAATGTCCTATAATTCTGCGCTACCCACTAAATTGTGATATAAAACCACAAAGAAACACATTTATTTTATTTTAATTGTTTATTTTTATTTTTTATACACCTCAATAAATAATTTATTTATAAATTTTAGATTACTTAAAAACAATTAACTTTAGAAAAATTTCTAAAATTTAGAAATCGGAAGTGTTGTGTTCGTTTTTGTGAAAAAAATATTTTCTTTGACACCACAAAAAAAAATACGTTGCGTGAACTTTTTTGCTGGTTTCCTCATATCTGGTAAAAATGGTTCCCCAGAATCAGAAAAGGAAATTCATCCCTGTACACCTGATATTCCTGTGCTGCCTCCTGACAGAGATGTTACAGGTAACTATGGAAACTATTTATTTATTTAGTAAATTGACGGGAGCTACCCATACCCATTATACAATTAAGACCCTAATTTAACCTATCAAAAATACAATTTAAAAGAATCAATAACAAGTAACATTTAAAAAAACACTGCCAATTATGGACACAATACTTCCTCGTGATTGTTTTACATTGTGTACACGTGCGAATTTTGAGTTTTTATACTAAATTACTTATATCTCCGAAACGGCTGAACCGATTTTCTTCAAATTTGTTTTATATGGTAGAAAACCGTTTTTTATACATTCTAGATTCTACAAAAAATTCTGTATCGGCAAGTCGTGCTCCTTATTTTTTGACTTTTTTGTCCAAAATTTCGGATTGTCTTAAATATCAGAGTCAAATTATAATTAATTAAAAAGAAAATATAAAAAGCCTGTGTCAAACATTAATATGCATATATATACAAAATTTTATCAAAATCGGGTGTACCGTTCACGAGATATAAGCATTTAAGTAAAAAGTTAGTGGTCAGGCGCATGGTCTCTTTCACCCAGAGCCGCTAGTACGAATTCGATGAATTAAAATGGGACCATCTACAGAATGTCTCCTAGATGTGTACAAAATTTCATCAAAATCGGTCGAGTAGTTTCCGAGATTTGCGCGTAACAAGGAATCGTTTTAACAGACCGACAGACCGACAGACCGACAGAACGACAGACCGACAGACAGACACAAAACCAAATTTGCTCAGGAGGTTATGAAACGTCCAGAAATATGAAAAAAATTGAAATCGGAGCAAAAAAATATTTTTTTTTACAAAAACGAACACAATACTTCCAATTTCTAATATTAGAAATTTATCGGAAGTAAAATATTTAAATTAAAATTAAACGTTAAATGTACTTAATACTACTAAAAGAAAGAAGAACACTCCTAGTTCTGGTACAAGGTGGACAGAGCGGAAAGCTTGAGTTTTAGGTTGTCTGATGATGTTGAAAAGAAAACCATATCAACTAATGACGTATAAGGTATATTACACTAATAACGTATAACATATCTTACAGGTAACCATGGAAACTAATAAAATATATTACAGGTAACCATGGGAACTACTAAAGTACCTATATTACAGGTAACCATGGAAACTAATAAAATATATTACAGGTAACCATGGGAACTACTAAAATATATTACAGGTAACCATGGGAACTAATAAAATATATTACAGGTAACCATGGAAACTAAGGGCCGTATTATGAAACAGGATTAGTAAATCCAAGTACACCCTTAGATTTTATCAGCTGACTGATAGGTAGGTACTTTAAAACAAGATTTTCCGCCACGAAGGCTGGCTACAGATCGTATACGTTACAGAGAGAATATTTACAGCTACAAAGCTCGGTTTCGATATGACCTCTAGAGTTGTTGTCAAGGTGAAGGTTAAGTGATAGTGTCTACTAAGATTAACTTATTCTGTTTCATAATTTGGCCCTAACAAAATATACTATAAAGCCATGCTTGAAGTTTTTTGATTATTGACCTGGCCTGGTACAGTGTTGCCTTCTGATAGAGTGTTAGGTAATTGAATAAGAAAAAAAATACATCGTGTTCCGAACCCTTGACTCATCACTACAGCACAAAGGGCCGAATTATGAAACAGTAAAAAATATTCTTATTATTTTTTAACACTTGGTAAACCACATGATACATACATAGGATATGAAATAAAAAAGAACACAATAGGTTATGTAGTGAATCAAGGAGCGAGGTTAAAGCCTGTGGTTTCTCTTCTACCGAACCCCAAATATCTAGGATTTGTTAATCCAATCCACGATCACTTAACAGCTGATGTAAATTCCCACTAGATGGCCTTTAAGGCTTAGCTTTGATTGTGATGAGTTTTTTTTAAAACAGATGAGTGTTTCACAGCTTGTGGTCCTCACGAAACTAACATAACATAAGAGTTGGGTTGAAGATTTTATAGGCAATAACCCCGCTCTTTAGTTAGGACATAATGTTTCTATAATATTTTTCTATTATTTTTCCTTTTTATTGTATACAAATATTGTTTCCATTTTCTTCGTTGTTAAAATAATTCTAAGTGTTGAATAAAAATAATAATAATAACTTATTTTCCGTTCTGTCATATTTCAGATAACAACATCAAAGCCGATGCTTTTGGGTAAACAAGCCGAAAACATGACAACTCTTAGCACAAGTCTCATTGGTACTGATGAGAGAGAAGCCTTTCTCAAAGTGGTTGATCCTATTCCTACATCCAAGATTAGAATCCCAATGACTGAACTAAATCGCAGATACCCAAACCAAGTCGTTTTGAACAAGGAACACTCTAGGTTGAAAACTATAACATCACATTTGCAAGATGAATATGGTTTGTTTTAAAGGAAGCACAAGAGAAGATTAACTATCCATAAAGTGCTTTAGTATTAAGACATTAGTATGAGTATATTATTTTTAAAGTATAAGTGCTTTATTTAGAATGTCAAGCAAGACAAGTAGTCCCAGTTTAACAAACTCAATCTATATTGAATTAAACTTTTTGAAACCAGTCCCCAACCCACCGGTATTTATGAATCATCCTAGATAGGGATTGAGAGGATGAGATACAGCAACTCCATATTTTTTGAGGTTCTGATTACGAATTTGATATTGACATTTCATTAACTGTTACCATTGAGTCACCAGTGGCAGAAACTGAACGCTCTTTGGCGACCGTGGCAACGCGGTTAGTGATATCGAAAAAAAATATTAAAGTTTACCCCTCTTTCTATCATTTATTAAACTCCTGTTTGTTGCCAATTTTTTTAAAAAAAAAAACCAGTGACGAAAATCGACTTTTTTTCGAGGGATGGAAAGTTGTGTGATGTACACGTCAGTTTATTTTCTATAATTTTATTATCTCCTACCGAAATGTTATGTTCTAAAGAATTCGGACACACAGAGGTACAAAGTCTGGCCGTGTTTCTCTTTTATTTACAGGATGTCACTGAAAACGAACCTTTTAACCAGGTATAATAGAGCTAAAATAAAGGTTATTTTGCTCTTTAAACGGAAATAAACCATATAAGAGGATCACCCATAGTGGGTAGGTACCTACTTTAACCTTAAAATTGAATTCTTAACCGATTGACTTTATTTTACTTCCGAAAAATTTCTAATATTAGAAATCAAATGTATGGTGTTCTTTTTTGTAAACCAAATATTTTTTTGCTCAGATTTCTTTTTTTTTACATGGCGCCTTCTTACATTATAGTCCCATGCGTCAAAAATTTGACGTATTTGGCAAGGGAATAGCTGACTAGAACCAACTTCAAGTGGTCTTAGCTCCGTTAGGAACGTTTCTGCACCCATGTTTATTGAGAAAAGTGACCTATATTTTAGCTCTAGTATACAAGGTTTATAGGGGACACCCTGTATATTTTTAGGTAGGGTAGAGATAGAGATTCAGTATGTTATTACTTATTAGGTAATTATTACTATGTACTTTTATTTATTCTATAAAATTACTTTTAGTGATTCTTACTGATTATATACATAATATACATACTTTTATTATGCAACCACAAAGATTGGATGGAAGAGCTCACAGCGTGAAAATCCTGAAGTTAAAGCCATAAAAAACCACTTTCTGGTTACAAAAGAAAAAACGCCCCACCCAAAACAATAGTACAAAAATCTACAAATAAAGTAGGGGAGACCGCTGATGTTCGGGACACTGACATGTTAGGGACATGCTTGTTTCCTCTGGTTTGATGAGCACAGTAGGCCTGTGCGTCGAATTACACCATCACAATTCAACACCGCTTTATTTCCGGTTGAGATTCGAAGGATAGGGGTTCGGCTTTTTCAGGTAAGACATTTTTTATGTTTTCGATGGTGCAAAGTTTTTTTTTTGCATCCAAGTTTTTTATTTTTGTATTTTCTACTTTTATTCGCATGTGTTTAGAAACTTATAAAATGAGTTTAAGATATTCTTGTGGTGCTTTAGCGTATAGTGATTCATTTTAAAAGATATTTATTCAATACAAAAATTGTTTTATGACGTGATGGGTAGTGAATCTATGTTAGGGACACTATGTTAGGGACAGCAAGGAAAGTGTCCCTAACATCTCCAATCGAAATTGAGCAGATGTTCTTGTCAAGTATTTAATCACTCGATGGTTTTTATCCAAAAACTTTAATATTGTGTGTCTTTTCATCGTTTCAGATAGACATCATCAAAATGCCTAATCGCCGGTATAAGATGAAGACACAGAGGGTCTCAGTTTCTGTGGATGCATATTTGCATATATTATGTGTGTGATATCTGTTGTTAAACAGATCATATCTTGTTAAATTTTTGTTATTTTTTGAGAAAAATCAGAGATTCTATTTTACCAATTGATCTCTTATTATTTTGTTTTAAATTACAACTTTTTTTGGAAAAAATAATTTTTGCCTTATCATTTATATTTCCTATCTAGAATAACAGGTCCCTAACATCGTGGACGGTGTCCCTAACAACACAGCTCCTACGATGTTAGGGACAAAAAAGTTAATGAGGGAAAATGGAAAAATCTCTTTTTCACTTATAGTTAAATTATATTATGTGTTGCCTAAATGTGAAAAACTAAATTTTAGATCTATGGTATTTACTTTCAACAAGAAATCTTTGAAGGAAAAAATTATAAAAATCCTAAGAAAAAATCGTCCCTAACATCAGCGGTCTCCCCTATATCATTTTGGAAACAACATTGCCCTCTCTCGGTCTCTCTCTTTCTATTTCTCTCCATTCGTATATATTATGCATTTACTAATCTAAGTTATCTTTATCTCTCCTTTTTAAGTGTCATATTCTTTTAATTACCTATAAGTACTTCTTGAACAGTAATAAAAACTTTGGGTTTTCTCGATACAAAATTCAAACTAGTCAAAGATAATCATACCGCAACCGCCAGTTTTTATTGCCATTCAACCACGAAGAAGTGTTTTTGGGGGATATCAATAATTTTTGTACGAAAATCATTATCACAACATTGTGAATAAAAAAAAGTAAATAAGCTGGAAAAATGTACAAGTATCAAGTTGGCTTACATTGTAATCATTATTAGATGTAAGGAACAGTATGTCATATTATTATTATTATAAGAAATAATTTAATAATAATAATGTAGAACGTGCGAAACTGCAAACTTCACTTGTTTTTTACCAGTAAATTTAGGTTCACCAAATCTCCTTCTGTCACTGAAGTTAAGGAACGTCCAGCGAGGTTAGTCTTTGAATAGGTGACCATTCAAATTCAAAACCTTGTGATTTTGGCTATTCCCAGGCCTACTTAGGCCATGTAAGGTTAAATTTAGTACCAAATTTGTAATTTTTTAGCAAATGGACAAAATAAAACCACTGTCGTGATATGATCATGCAGTTGAAAGTGACGTCAAACTCATCACTGATTAGTGTTAGACACTATTATCTCACATCTAAGTTCTAAGTATCCATCATTTATGTCATATAAGCTTTGTAAATAGATATATGTATATGAGGGAGACCCGTGGTACAGGCTCTCATCTGGTATTTCCCCGTCTTCTAAGAGGTTCATTGATGAATTAGTACAACACAGAATAAGAGTTTTAAAAGGTTTATTTTATTTACTAAAAATGCATAGTTGGAATATTGGATATGGGTATTGGGTATACACTATAGTGTAGATGTTTTGAAATGGCTGATGGGATGACAGATGACTTCTGATATAATACGTTTGAATCCGCATTAGTAGCAAACTACGGACATCTGTATTAATTGCTAAATCCCCAAAGATGAAGGAAGTATTTTTTTATTTTTTTCTTAGAAAACGTTAATAAAAAATCTGGTGTAAACATCACACGACTTTCCTTATCATATTAGGAATGGAAACAGGACCAAAAGCCACTGGTGACTCAAAGGTATCAGTGAGCTAAAAATCAAAGCCAAATTCGTAATCAGCACCTCAAAGTCATTGGATTTGATATGTCACAAACCCCATCTAGGATGAATAATAAAAAAGTTAGTCTGAGCGGGTCCCCCCCAAAATACCGGTAAATTGGGGCCGAGGTCCAAAAAGTTCAAGATATCAAAAAAATGATAAGAAGAGACCCCCATTATTTTTTTAATCTAAGAAAATGTTGTTCTGTAATTTTTTTTGTATCTTTAACCAATTCATAGAAGCGGCGCTTGCGTCCAATATTTGCGGCCCTGCGGCCGCATTTTGCGGCCGATTGCAACCAAAAGTTTCGTGGTTTGTCTGGTGTATAAAATTGATTTGCATACCAAATTTCAAGTCTCTAGCTCTTACCGTTCTTGAGATATCCTGTTCACAGACAGACAGACAGACAGACAGACAGACAGACAGACGCACGGACCAATGGCTGAAAACAACTTTTTTGGTATCCTGAGGCTATGATTCGTCCAGAAATGTGAAAAACTGGGTAGGTCAAATTTTCGACGAATACAATACTTTCCTTATTATAGGATAAGGAAAGTAAAAATACAATTATAGTATTTTACTGTCAATAACTATGTTATTATATGACTTAATGATAGGAATGGCAGATACCTGAATTAAATTTATATGATCCGGAAAACCCCTCAAGATTTTCCTAAAAATAATCAATCAGATTCTTTGAATGGAGTTCATAAGGTTATCACAAACTACAAAATAATCGGTGATTCGAACAATGGAAAATCCGATTACTAACGAGTCCTTTATGTTCTTTAATATCTCTCTTGATTTATGCTGTCGATAAATTAATTTGTGTTTTCTGTCGTCAATAAATCTTGTCAAGATGATTCTAAGATACGAGGTATGACAGCGATTGTTAATGATCTTTGTGGTACTGATCGCCATATAATGCTGTTTCTAGAGCATTTGTAGCATAGATCCTGTAGAGCCTGATCAGTAGTATAGATAAGGGGTTCAAAGTCGCTAATACACCGGCCTTTGAAAAGAGGGTAGACGTCGGCCGAGGGAAAAAAAAAAAAAAAAAAAAAAAAAAAAAAAAAAAAAAAAAAAAAATTCAACTCAATTTTATTCCACAAGAATATTCCAGCACTATCTTGTTTGACATATATTAAGGGTGAAAACTCTTATTATTTGTCAACACTCGTAGTACAAAAATAAACTTTTAGTGGATGACTTAAAACAAAAACTATCAGTAGTGTAATATGAAATATTAATTATACAAAACTTACCATTTACAGGATCAATATTACTGAACTAAAAACGCGGAAGTCTAAGCGTGAGCAATAGAAAGCGCGGAGGTCTAATCGATCGTGAAAAAAAAAAAAAAAAAAAAAAAAAAAAAAAAAAATCTAATCTTCCTCGTCGGAAGATATAATAATGATAGATGATGACTCGAAAATTTCCAAATCATCTTGTGGAATTGGGGGAGAAAACAGTTCGAACACGTCTCCTTCACTAGTAAAAGAACCCCAATCTGGTGTTGTTCCAAACATGGAAGAATCATGAGTTGGATCAACATGATTATTAGGTTCAAAGACTAGTGGAGGAGTAGAAGAACTCCAATCGCGTGATGTTTCTCCAAGCATAGGGGATCTATGAATTGGAGTCCACATACACATGATTATCAGGTTCAAAGACGTGTGAACCGGTAAAAGAATTGAAATCATGTGGTAACATTCCAATCACAGGGGAATTTGGAACATCTCCCCCCGGTGATGTTTCAAATTCGAGAAGACCCTGATTTGGAACATCAGACCCTAAAATATTTATGTTGAAATTTTCAACCCCATACAACTCTGAAAGGTGTGTTTCATCAGAATCTGTGTCTGATGAAATGGGGGAATTTTGATTTTCGATTTCATCAGACACAGGTGAATCCGCCACTTCAGTATGACTTTGAAAATTTTTGCCGCGGTATAATTGTAAAATTTGTGCTTCGGATAAACTTTCCCGAAGCAGTGTTAAATTGTCACGAATTAGCGAGATCGCTGTCCGTAACCGATTGTTCGACAAAGCTGTAGAACTCAGATGTCTAGGAGTTGGTCGAACAATACAAGTTTTTTTAGCTGATGGATTTCTCGAATTTTCACTCATTTTCGCGTAACTGACCTAACAACGTAACACTTGAAAGTTAAAAAATTGGTTTCAAAATTGGTCGAACTCTACTCGCAGACTAAAGCGAATATATTTTTGGTTGCAGTTATTATACCAAAGATATCTCGAAAGTTGTTTGGAAAAAAACCAGAAGTGGTCCACTGACTCGATACAGTATGTGTCAAAATTTAACCGACCATGATTAGTTTATTCAAAATAATTATGTATCATCTTTACTTCTGTTATGGATTAATGATTTAATATTAATTATTTATAATATATAAATATTTTCTCTACTACAATTTATATAAGAGTTATTCTACAAGCATTTGAGCTATATTAATCTAAATAGTTCACTCATACCTCATGAGGAAATTACTTGAATTAGTAACAACCATTGGTCACATTACCAGAGTAAAAGAAATTAATGTAATAGAATTCAAAAAGTAAAGGAGGTTCTTAGTAATGCTGCATTACCCACAAAATTGTGAAAAGACTTTTACAGTAAATTTCTACAAGAGTAAATCTACAGATATTTTAGCTAACAAATCTGTAGACCATTACACTGCCTGAGCAGGATCGACATTGTTCAACCTCATGGTTGAGGTTGGTTGGTTTGACACATTTTTGAAGGTTCGATACCCTTCCTAACGCCAACGATTCTATTTGATTTAACGTCTTGGATAAGGACGAGGGTTTTACCCTTCATTCGTTAAAAATCATACCAGCTACCCACATTAACCTCACCCAGCATTATTATTACTATAATTTACCCATGGGAAATAAATATCTTTACAAATATTACCTCAAACCAGCCTCTATTTTTATAGCCTTCTTATTTTTACAGTTTCTGTGAAGGATATTTTTATAGCTTTTTTATTTGAAAGTAAATATCAAATAAGGTTACAATCTTAAGCAATAATGTTACCGAGACAGACAGATCAGCAATAAATAATTAAGGTGAAACCATGATTTTCAATGCAAGCAGGTTGTTAGTTGTTGTTAAGGCTATTGAATAAACTTTCAAAAATGGCAAGATCCTGTTTTTGCTGAAATGCACATTGCAATTAAACGTTATTTGAAAAAAGTTGTTCTTAACCCCTAACTGTATGTTTTTTCTTTTCAGTAAAAATTATATGTTTTAGTTTAACAGCTCTGGATAAAGGGAAAAAATTCAATTTCCCCTAAACTGGTTTTACTTAAAAGCAGTAATAATTGTAACAAATCTACTTACTAATATAAAAATACTCGCACATTACTAATGGAATTACTAATATAATAATAATAATATCGTCTTATTTATACTGTCCGATTAGGACTATTTAAAGTTCAATTATTCCAGCAGTGAGCCCAAGACATGTTATTCTGTAGTAAAAATCACAAATGGGAATATAACTTAGCATGTTCTGTCTGGGTTTCGAACCCATGGACTCAGGTCTCGTTGGATGTCCTTTCTAACGCCAACGATTCTATTTGATTTAACGTCCCGGATTGGGACGGGGATTTTACCCTCCATTCGCTGGGACTCATACCAGCTACCCACATTAACCTCACCCAGCCTGGGTAGGGTCAGAAATGCAAGCCTTACATGATCGCATGGAACATTTTTTTTTCGATTTTTTTTCGAAAAGTCTGCCCCAGCCGGGAGTTGAACTCGAGAACTCTAGACTACGGTCACTAGTCACAACCATTACGTCATGGAGGCTGGTACAATTTAAATAGTTGAAGAAAAAAAAACTTTGAAAGCATTAGAACCATCAAAAGGTTAATCTGTAGCCGAGGCATGTCTGACAAATTTACATTCTTATTCGTCGGGAGAGAAGTACAATCTGACCTTAATCTGACTGTCTGGGGCAAGCCGAGGCCGAGCTCCAGACAAAAAATTTTTGTACAAGCATATGCCAATTAATCTGTAGATACAGGACGGATGACAAGTTCATACCTTTTAGGAACGATACATACCTTACATAATCAACTTAAAGATGAACTTATGGATGTGACATATGGATGTAACATTATGTTTAACTGGTAAGCCATCACCCGCTTTGAGGACCGAGGCATGGCTGTGAAAGCAAAAAGTTCTTTTTCACCAATGGCAAGTGTTGTAGTGAGAATTTCGAACAATCCTGTCTTATTGCACATCTAGACTATAAGACAAAGCTACCTATCAAATTTCAGCTTCCTAGGACTTACCAGTTCAGAGAAACAGTGATGATCAGTCAGTCAGTCAGTCAGTCATGACTTTGACATTTATATATTAAGATTTGTAGAAATAATTTAACTTGTATTTTTAAATTTATTTTATCATTAACATGGTATTTGTAATGCTAAATTTTCCTAGCAATATGACCATCCTGTATGGAGAACCTCTACACTTTGTCCGTGAACGATAAATTTTAAGGAAATGGAATGTCCCCCCCATCTCTCGTAACCTCCAATT
The DNA here is from genome assembly GCA_024516035.1 of Bactericera cockerelli. Classification (NCBI taxonomy): domain Eukaryota; kingdom Metazoa; phylum Arthropoda; class Insecta; order Hemiptera; family Triozidae; genus Bactericera; species Bactericera cockerelli. The sequence continues at coordinate 20,478,701 of CM044962.1, read as the reverse complement.
ATTACTCTTAAGACTATTTTCTCTATACAAATTTTCCTTTAAATACTGACTGAATTGTAATGTTTAATCACAGTTTAACGATTGTGTTTCAAGTTTAAACATCACTTTAAATAAACATCACTTCAATTTTAAATAAATACCTAGTAAAAGTAGAAAATGTCTACCTCAATTAAATTACAAGTTCGTCCTGAGGGAAAGCAGGACCTACCAAATATTGGATACTTCATCAAGAAAAACTTCGTCGGATCAAAGGTTGGTGAGTTTTATTTATTTTCATAACATAAATATATAAATAAATTTATTTATTTATTTATTTCTTACAAGGGTGGAGTATACTACTATTTCACCCAGAAATGTGTTTCTTTGTGTTATTATATCACAATTTTAGTGGGTAGCACAGAATTATAGGACTTTTCTATATCTGTTGAATATTGTATTCATTAAAAACGCCTATTCAATTTCGTATATACAATGTGCTACAAATTCTAGGTTCATTGTTTGTATTGTAAAATGTTAGGTTAGGATTTTTTTCCTTGTAGTAGTGTGCTTTTCTTTCCAAAATATATTCATTCATCTCGTCGCAATAAATTGCCCATTAATTTTCGCGAGTTTGTCTTTACTTTTTTAGTTTTAGTTATACAGTCCACTAATACCGTACAATATCTTTAATATCCCAATATCTTATTTTTGCCTATAATTCCACCACTGGTCACTGCTAACATTAAAGCAGCTACTCATTTTTCCTCACGAGGTATGAGTGGACCCTGAACACTCAAGTACAGAGCAGAAAAAATCCTGGCCCGCTGAGGATCAAACCCAGGTCACTGTGCGTGCAATGCCTAATGCGCTAACTCACTCTGCCACGGTGACTACTAATTTTCAAAATCACCTATCTCAGCTAATAAGATTGCTCAGAAACAAGACCATTACGTTATAGCTCTGTTCCACGGCAATAATTCCTTCTTAAGAAATACATTGATACAGCACTCCCATAAGGCTTAGTGTACATAAACTGAAGTCATATTTCAAAGCCCCCATGTAGGTTTAGGTACCAGTTGATAATATAGAAAAAGCCTCCATGAGGTCCTACGGTGCTCAACATGTTAACTATCAGGCTGTTAGCCGCTGTAGTACAGAGCAGAAAAAATCCTGGTCCGCTGGGGATCGAACCCAGGTCACATTTCATAATTGGTCAATTTTCAAAATCACCTATCTCAGCTAATAAGATTGCTCAGAACAAAGACCATCACGTTATAGCTCTGTTCTTCTTCTTCTTTTACTCTGTCTTATCCCGCTCAAGCAGGGTCGATGTTGTTCAACCTTATGGTTGAGGTTGATTGGTTTTAGCACATTTTTTACGGCTGGATGCCCTTCCTAACGCCAACAATTCTATTTGATTTAACGTCCTGGATTAGGACGGGGGGTTTTACCCTCCATTCGCTGGGAATCGTACCAGCTACCCACATTGACCTCACCCAGCATGGGTAGGGCCGGTAATGACAGCCTCACGTGTTTGGATGGAACAGAATTTTTATCGAAAAGTCTGCACCAGCCGGGAGTTGAACTCGGGAACTCTGGACTACGGGCAGTAGTCACAACCATTACGCCACGGAGGCTACGTTATAGCTCTGTTCCACGGCAATAATTCCTTCTTAAGAAATACATTGATACAACACCCCCATAGAGGCTTAGTGTACATAAACTGAAGTCATATTTCAAAGCCCCCATGTAGGTTTAGGTACCAGTTGATAATATAGAAAAAGCCTCCATGGGGTACTACGGTGCTCAATGTGTTAACTATCAGGCTGTTAGCCGCTGTAGTACAGAGCAGAAAAAATCCTGGTCCGCTAGGGATCGAACCCAGATCACCATGCATGCAATGCCTAGTGTGCTAACTCACTCTGCCACGGTGACCGCTAACATAAATATATATTTTTTTTCTAACATAAATTTATAAAAAAAATTATTATTATTATATTTTATGTTTATTTTTTCATTATTATTATTATTTTTTTTTTTGATACAGAATGTTTCACTATAGTTGAACATCTTAAATACTCAAAGTGTTTTTGAAAAATAAACATGTTTCGGGTACATCCTAATTATACAATTTCTATCATCCCAAAAAAAAAAAAAAAAAAAAAAAAAAAAAAAAAAAATTTATAGTAACGAACTATTTGTACCGAGCGAGGCACAAGGAACTCAAGGAACACAAAAAAAAAAAAAAAAAAAAAAAAAAAAAAAAAATTCTTTTTTTTATATAGTAACGAACTATTTGTACCGAGCAAGGCACAAGGAACTCAAGGAACACAAAAAAAAAAAAAAAAAAAAAAAAAATTTATATAGTAACGAACTATTTGTACCGAGCAAGGCACAAGGAACTCAAGGAACACAAAAAAAAAAAAAAAAAAAAAAAAAAAAAAAAAAAAAAAAAAAAAAAAATTCTTTTTTTTATATAGTAACGAACTATTAATTTGTACCGAGCAAGGCACTAATTATACAATTTCTATCATCCCAAAAAAAAAAAAAAAAAAAAAAAAAAAAAAAAATTTATAGTAACGAACTATTTGTACCGAGCGAGGCACAAGGAACTCAAGGAACACAAAAAAAAAAAAAAAAAAAAAAAAAAAAAATTCTTTTTTTTTATATAGTAACGAACTATTTGTACCGAGCAAGGCACAAGGAACTCAAGGAACACAAAAAAAAAAAAAAAAAAAAAAAAATTCTTTTTTTTATATAGTAACGAACTATTAATTTGTACCGAGCAAGGCACAAGGAACACAAAAAAAAAAAAAAAAAAAAAAAAAAAAAAAAAAAAAAAAAAAAAAAAAATTTATATAGTAACGAACTATTTGTACCGAGCAAGGCACAAGGAACTCAAGGAACACAAAAAAAAAAAAAAAAAAAAAAAAAAAAAAAAATTCTTTTTTTTATATAGTAACGAACTATTTGTACCGAGCAAGGCACAAGGAACTCAAGGAACACAAAAAAAAAAAAAAAAAAAAAAAAAAATTATAGTAACGAACTATTTGTACCGAGCGAGGCACAAGGAACTCAAGGAACACAAAAAAAAAAAAAAAAAAAAAAAAAAAAAAAAAAATTCTTTTTTTTATATAGTAACGAACTATTTGTACCGAGCAAGGCACAAGGAACTCAAGGAACACAAGAAAAAAAAAAATTATAGTAACGAACTATTTGTACCGAGCGAGGCACAAGGAACTCAAGGAACACAAATTTTTTTTTTTTTTTTTTTTTTATTTTTTTTTTATTTTTATAGTAACGAACTATTTGTACCGAGCAAGGCACAAGGAACTCAAGGAACACAAAAAAATAATAATAATAAAAATAAAAAAAATTACAGGATGATTTTATTATTATTTATTATGTTTAATTTTTTTTTTTTTTTTTTTTTTTTTTTTTATTATTATAGTAACAAACGATTTGTACCGAGCGATGCACAAGGAACTCAAAAACTTTTTTTATTTTTTTTATTATTTTATTTTTTTTTATTTTTTTTTTTTTCGAAAACTGAATTTTTGTTGGACACCTTGTATATTAATTTAATTTAATGTTCTGTTTAAATTCTAATTTCAGAAAATTAGCCAGGGAGAAGATTGCATAATCTTCTCATTACCGTACCCAATTGGGAAAGGCCTAATCAACAAACGGCTGATCCCAATATCAAAAATAATTTCGAACATTGATGTTGAGTACATCCAACTCAAAGAAGACGAGGAGAGGGATCTCGGAAGATTCTTGATCCGAATGAGAAGACCGCGATCCCGATCAACATCTCCCTCGTCATCTGCTTCTTCTTCTTCTTCATCCAACTCTTCAGTTGAAGATTGGGTAAAGAAGAAGAATAATTCGAATCGTGAAGTAAAAAGTGTAACAGGAGTTAAAGCTCCTGTTAAAACAAGTGATAATAAAATTGAAAAGAAACATTATAAATCTATAAAGAAAATGAAAAAATGATAATATCATAAAATAATAAAATTTAAATTAATGGCGAACACTCCCAATATTAACAATAATTTTAATATATTTTTTTAATTAAAGTAGAATTAATTAATTTTTAATTAAAAGCCATAGTTCTTCTTTGACATGTTCTTATTTATTAGAAATAAATTTTAATAGTATTTTTAAATTTTAATGGTCAAAACTATATTGAACACTGATGTTGGGTACATTCATATTAGAGAAGACAAGGAATTATCCAATAGGGAAAGGCTTAATCACCAAAAGGCTGATCCCAATATCGAAAATAATATCAAATATCGATGTTGAGTACATCCAACTGAAAGAGGACGAGGAGAGGGGTCTTGGAAGATTCCTGATCCGAACGAGGAGACCTCAATCCCGATCAACACCTCACTCGTCATCTACTTTTTCATCATCCAACTCTTCAGTTGAAGATTGGGTAAAGAAGAAGAATAATTCAAATCGTGAAGTAAAAAGTGTAACAGGTAAAAAGTGTAAAAAGTTAAAGCTTCTGTTAAAACAAGTGACACTAAAATCGAAAAGAAACATTATAAATCTTTGAAGAAAATGAAAAAGTAATTGGAGTGGAATTAATTAACTTAATATTAAAAGTCATAGTTCTTCTGTTAATAAATTGCAGAGAAATGTTACGAAAATTGAAATTTTGTAAGAATTGTAAGTTGTATTTCTCAAAAAGAAACCATTTTAATGTATGTGAAAATTTAAAAATGAATTCTAACTGTGAAAAATTGATTTCAGCATTAAAAAACAGTATAGTTGTTTATAACATAAAAAATTCAAAGTATAAGAATGTTGAACTTTTTTTAAGAAAGTATTGTAAAAAATTTTTTTTGGACAAAACAGCAGAATTATTAAAAGAAAGGTATAGTTTCAAATTTAATGTTTATTTTATATGTCATTACAAAAAAATTGGTGATTTGTATATTCAAAGAGAATTTAATTTTAAAACAAAGAATTTTATTATAACAAAAAGTGTTGATTTAGAGGAGACATGGTTTGAAATTGTAGATAAATTAAAACGAGAAATGGTAGACTTTGAGGTTCAAGGTAGTGGCTGGACTTTGAGCTCTATTGATTCTCTTCAGCTACGGTATTCCGTCTATCAACCAATTAAAGGTAGTTCATATATCCCACTCCCCAAACAAATTAAGAAGACACGATCAATAATAAATTTTAAAAATAGAGATGATTTTTGTTTTATATATGCCATCCTCTCCAAACATGTTAAAAAGATTAAATCAAAAAAAAGCTTTGAACCATATATGAATATGTACAACTGGGATAATCTTAAATGGCCTATGTGTGTTGACAACATAAAAACATTTGAGTGTCAAAATCCTCACACTAGTGTTAATGTATTTTTTATTGAAGATGATGCATATATTAAACCTTACCGCTTGTCAAAAAAAAACAAAACATGATCATTTTGATTTGTTACTATTAATTAATCAAAATAAGTCACACTTTACATATATTAAAAATTTTGAGAGATTAATAGCTCCACAGCTGCCTATGAGTATTAAAAAATTAAAAAAAAAGATACGTGTGTGTAAGAAATGTATTTTACCCTTCTTAACAGAAAAAAGTTTAGTTTTACACAAATGTTTATCAAAAACTATAACAAATTTTTCAATAAATAATACTATCCCTATAAAATTAAAACTTTCAAGATCATTATTCATATTTGAGTATCCAAATCATTCTTTTAAAAATTGTATTTTATATGGCTCAGACAAAATGTCTAAAACTTATGATTGGACTGGTCTGGAAGAGTATTCAACAATACAACAAGTTGTGAGTTTTGAAAAAAAAAATGATATATCAATCAACTTATTCGGTCTTGATGATAGAAAAAAAAACATTATTATAATAAAATCATGTTTACTGGAAAAGACAGTACATTTTGATCTTCTCTTAACAACAAATGATGAGGGTATTTCATATTTCTCATATATAAAAGACTTAAATAAATTTCTTTTCCGTTTTATTTCGAAATCAAAAAACAGAAAATATATTTGTAAATTATGTTTTAGTAACTTTTCTAATCCAGAGTATTTAGATTCCCATAAAAAAGATTGTATATTAAATCCTCCGGTAATTGCACAGATGCCAGTAAAAGGTGAAAATATTTTAAAATTTAAAAATTTTCAAAACGAGCAGCATATCCCCTTTGTCATATATTTAGATTTCGAATGTTTGTTATTGAAAGTTGATACTTGTGAACCATCCCCAAGCAAATCATTTTCTGTTCAGTTTCAAAATCATAAACCGTATGCTTTTGCATATTACATAGTTAGTACTGATGAAAAAAAAAATAAATTTGTATCATACACGGCTGAGAGTGAATCGGATGATGTAGTACAAATCTTTTATGATAACATTGTGAGAGATGTTAAAGAAATAGATGATTACTATCAACAAGTTCAACCCCTCAACTTAACAATTGATGATTATGAAAGGTTTGAAAATACAACAAAATGTGAGCATTGTTTTTGCTCCTTTAATGAAAAAAAATATTAAGGTTCGTGATCATTATCATTTTGATGATGGTAACAAGACTGGACGTTTAAGAAAAATTCTCTGTCAAACATGTAATTTGAATTTTCAGAGGGCAAAATTTGTTCCAATATTTGCTCATAATCTTTCCGGTTATGATGGACACTTATTATGTAAAGGATTAGGTTATGATGATAAACCTATTCACATAGTGCCAAGCACAAGTGAAAAATACATTTCCTTTAGTAAACGTATTACAAATAATATATCCTTACGCTTTGTGGATACTTTTAGATTCATGGCAAGCAGTTTAGATGCATTAGTAAAAACTTTACCAAAAAATAATTTGAAACATATAAACAAATATTTTCGTAAACCGAAATATGTCAACCTTATGATGAGAAAAGGAGTGTTTTGTTATGATTACTTAGATGATTTTGAAAAGTTGAATGAAACGGAACTTCCAAGGATAGAAGATTTCTATTCTAAACTCTATGATCAGAATATTACAGATGATGATTATCAACATGCTTTGAATGTTTGGACATGTTTCAAATGTAAAACATTAAAAGACTACTCTAATTTATATCTTAAATCTGATGTTCTACTGCTTACTGAAGTTTTTGAATCGTTTCGAAATTTATGTCTTGAAATTTATGAGCTAGATCCTGCTTGGTACTATAGCATACCGGGATTGGCTTTGGATGCTATGTTGAAAAAAACTAATGTTGAAGTTGAACTTCTGACTGATATTTCAATGTATATATTCTTTGAACGAGCTATCCGCGGAGGAATCAGTCAATGTGTACATAGGTATGCAGACTGTAATAATCCATACTTAGGATCAAAGTATGATGCAGAACAGGCAAATTCATACTTGACATATGTCGATGCTAACAACCTTTATGGTTATGCAATGTGTAAAAAACATCCTCAAAAAAAATTTTGAGTGGCTCTCCGCAAGTGAGATACACACAATTGAAAAAACAATCTATGATTTGAATGAAGATGATGATATAGGATACTTTTTAGAAGTTGATGTTGAGTACCCATCACATCTTCATGATATGCATAATGACTTACCATTTTTATGTGAAAAAAAGAAACCAATGAATTCGAAGAGTGACAAATTACTCACAACATTAGAACCTAAGGTCCGATATGTAACTCACTATCTTATATTACAACAGGCCTTAGAAAATGGTTTAATTTTAAAAAAAGTTCACAGAGGATTAAAATTTTTTCAAAGTAAATGGATAGAACCATATGTCATTTTAAATTCGGATTTGCGCAGGAGGACATCTTGTGAATTCCGTAAGAGTTTTTATAAGCTAATGGTCAACTCAGTGTTCGGAAAGCTCATGGAGGGGGTAAGAAATAGATTAAATTGTAGATTAGTTACAAAATGGGAACAGGTTAGAAGAATAATTGCAAAACCCACGTTTTTAGATTTCACCATTTTTAATGAAAATCTTGTTCTTATGAAAATAATGCAGCAAAAAATAAAGTTTAACAAATCTATTTTCGCAGGAGCATCAATATTAGAACAGAGTAAAATTAAAATGTATGATTTCCACTACAATGTTATATGTAAAAAATTTGGTTTTGACAAAGTCAAATTATTATACATGGATACTGACAGCTTTTTTTATAAAATTGAGACTGAAGATATTTATAAATCATTTAGAAAAATAAAAAAACATCTTGATACTAGTGATTATCCTTCAGATCATTTTAGTGGTCTTCATAGCAATAAAAATAAAAAAGTTGTTGGAAAATTTAAGGATGAACTTAATGGTGCTATACTATATAAATTTGTTGGATTGGCAAGCAAACTTTATGCATACAAATTGGAAGATAATTCTGAACACAAAAAAGCCAAGGGGGTAAAAACTTACATAACCACTCATCATATTAATTTTGAGAATTACATTGAATGTTTAATTGAGGAAAAAGATATGTACAGAAAAATGAATAATATTGTTTCTAAAGAACATAATATAATGACAGTTACAACAAATAAACGAGTACTGTATTTTAAAGACGACAAACGATTCCCCCTTCCTAACAAAATTGATACATTAGCTTATGGTCACTATAAAATTGATAAATATATGAACAGTACTTCATAAAAGCTTGTTCAGAAGAGACGTTTGTTTCCCAGTCAAGTATAATATAAAATAGAATAAAATATTGTTTTATTAATTTGAATAGTATAATTATCACAATTTAACCAAACTCAATTTTTATAACAACATGGAACATTACATTTTTCGATTGAATTCTTTCAAAAATCATGAAAATAAATTTAAAGTAAAATGTGAAGATTTAGCCTTAGCAGGATTTTATTATTCAGGAGTGAGTGATGAAGTTATATGTTTTAAATGTGGTTTAAGACTTTTTCAATGGAAAATAGGTGATGATCCAACTGCTGAACATGATAAATATAGTTTAAAATGTTTTGATACGGGCTGTTGTAAGGAAAGTGTACAAATTTGTCTAACAGTAACTAATTTCAGTAATAAACTTGATCAAATACGTTTTATAAGAAGAATAATGCAGAATGATAACTATCGAGAGCTATTCCATCAAGAAAGTAGAGAAGCTTTGAATGATACTTTTGATAAAGTAATGAAGAAAATGGAAGGTAGAATATTGAACTATGTGAAACATAATCATATAGTTGGATTATGTTTACTTGCAAATTGTAACAATCATAATAAGTCATACCCTCTTCCTTGTAATTGTGAATGGCTAACACAACGAATTAATCTCATTATCTATCACTTGGGAAATTACTATCATTATATGATGAAAGAGAGGGATGACTATTATGATATATAAATGTATCACAAAGCTTTAAGTTGTTAGTTCTCTTGTTTACCTTAATCATATTGTGTGACAATAAGTAAATCGTTTTTTTTCTTCCCCTTATAAAATGATTGTTATATGTGATGTACAATTTTTTAGAAATAACGATAAGTCCATTATTTTAAAGAGTTTTTCATGTTGCGAACTATTTAATAGTAATGATATTATAGATCATTTTGTGTTTAAACCACCATTCCCGTTCAGCGATCTTAATCTTACAAGACGGGCTGAGGCACGTCATGTAACACATTTTTATCATCATATCAATTGGGATGAAGGTTTTATACCTTACAATGATATGTCTGCATTACTTCGATCGTATTTATCTAATGCTACAGAAGTAATTGTTAAGGGTGATGAAAAAGTTAAATTTATCAATTCTGTTCTACATAAAAATTTATGTTATGATGTTGAAAAAACTAAATTGTCCTAAGTTGAAGGATTTGAAAGCTGGATATTCCTTCTTTTCATCACCACCTGTTAGCAGTTTGAATGTTAAGGTTCTAAGAACCTGGTTGAATAATTTGTTTAAAAATTCAATGGAACGAGTTGATTCTTCAATAAAATCGTTTAACTCCTCTGAACTATCACTCATGAAAAGTCATGATATCTATTTCTTACCAGCTCATTTTCTTATCGATAAAATGGAGAGAGATAATTTGAAAAATTGTTTGAAATTTTTACCACCCCATTTGGCAAATGATATTTCCATTAAAAAATATGTTTACTCTGATGATGGGTGGGATGAACCAGATTTGAATTGGGGTTCAGCATGAAATCATGTTAAAAAATGTTTCTGTTTTATATAAACTAGAATTGTTTAATCATGTTCATACATGTTTATTTCATAAATACGTGTAATCTTCTTTATAACATATCTCTTATTATCTTTGATATTAAGAAACACGATTGTTCAAGGTTATTGTATAGCAAAGAGAACATGTTAAAACATGTTTTTGCTTTAAATAAACTTGTATTGTTGAATAATCATTTATATACCTGTTTTTCTATAAACATATTTTATCTTGTTTAAATTCTATCTTTTTTATCTTTGTCATTTAGAATCATGATTGTATATATAGTCAATAAGAACATAAACTTTTTGTTTAAATATTAATATTATAATACTATATTCACATTCTAATCATAAAAACATGTTTTTCTTTACATCTTAAATTTTATTTCAGATCTGATATAGGTAGCCATTGATTTTCATCATTGTTAAATCCTAAATATTTAACTAACACTTTGTTCCCACGCTTTTTTAAAATCTTTTCAATTAGATATACATTGGCATGGTTGGTTGCTAAAAGTTCTTGTTCATAGAATGCACCTTTGATGGGATTTTTTTTTAGATCTTCAATATAATATACCCGTGGAAAAGTTTTACCAACTTTTATTATTTTAAACAATTCATTGCTCCAGTTTGGTAAATAACCTTTATCAAAAACTTGTTTCTGTTTTGAAATTCGAACAATACTACCAACATTAAATTTTGGTTTACCTTTAATTACTTGTTTTGGTTTATTTAATCGTAAGAAAACAGAAGCTTCATTATGATTATTAACATCTTTGGGTGCTAAATTTATTGTACGATGTCTGGAACTGTTATAAATATTTACCAATTTTGGAAGTAATTTAACCCATTTATGATTACCTGAACACCGAATTCAATCCACATCTTTGATTTAAGTGTACGATTGAATCTTTCAACAATTGCAGCTTTGATATTACTGAAAGTTGTATAATGAATGATGTTATACTTCTTCATCAACATTTGAAAAGGTTTTCCCATAAATTCTGTTCCATTGTCTGATTGAACATGCTTTGGTATTCTTGATTTAGATAATTTTTTTAAAATATTTTCCATCTCCTTTGCAACTTCTACAGATGATTTCGATTTTAAGGCTGAACAATAAGCAAATTTTGAGAAACAATTTATGCAGGTAAGTATATACTTGTAATTATTATTATCATTAGCATATGGTATCATTTCAACTAAATCAACTTGAAATAAATCTGACAATCCTCTTAAAATTGTGTGACGTCTTGGATATATTCTGCGAGCAGGAGAATGTAATTCTTCAACAAGTTTTCTTTTCTCAATTTTCTTCATTATCAATTAACCAGAACCAGAATATTGTTTTCTAAATTCATTAGTACCCATATTTTTATAGTCTACAAATGGTTTTACAATTGTCGGTTGTATTTCCGTACCCCCAGCAATCATATCAAATGAAGTTGCAAATTCCATGTCTTCTTCAGATGTAATATCTTTCTTCATAGGACTTTCATTTTTTATATTATCTTTACTTACACCACTAATTTTTTTATTGATTTCCATGATTTTACTATTAAGGGTATTAGTTATTCTAACAGCTAGATCATTTATTTTTTTCTTTTCATTTTCAACATGTTGATCAATGGAAGATTTTAATTGTATATAATCTTCATCAGTTTTTTTACGTAATAAGTAAATATCCTGGATATTTTTTTCGATTGATTTTTTAATGTCACCGCTTATGAAAATAATGTCATCCAACGAACTGGTTATTATATTTATTTTACTTTCTGAAATCTCCCATTTCTCTTCAAATATCTTTTTTGAAACATAACGATTTTGAATATCATGCAAACTTTGCATAACATTTTCATTAGATGTAGTTATATCATTTTTTATGTTATTTAATATTATATCATTTTTTTCTTTTTCTACAAAACTATTTTTATATGCTTTAGAAATAAAATGATCTTTCAGTTTTTCTATTTGTCCATTTGATGGAATTTTTCCATAGTCTAATTTAATATTTTTAACTTCTGAAAATAATTTTTGATAGTTTGAAATAATTTCAGAAAGCTCGTTTGACGATTTCTTTTCCAAGCTTTATTAAATGTATGATGGAGTTCACTTTCCCCAAAGTAGTTTCTTAAATGTTTCATAACTCTATTAATGTATAATAATGATAGAAAACGCATACTTTTATACTTATTTATATATTATTTTTATTTCTTGTAACTATCTATTACATTACTTTTTGTATAGTATTTGTTAAAGGATACAATTTAATTAATGAATCATGTATTATTAAAGCGAACAGGGTTGTATTGTCTGGTGCTTGTTTTGCAAGTTCATATTCTACACGAATATCAACTGTGCTAGAATGTTTCCATAATTCTGATTGTCTACTTGTATCCACAATACATAATGGTGCCTCATTTTTAAAACTTTCAAAATCTAAAAATGGTTCCCCAATTTTATTATAATATGATTCTTGAAATGAACAATACATGAGGTATAAAATTAAGTACCTACTCTTATCCATATCTAGATTTAAACTTTCATATGGATATGAATCTGAATTAAGATATACTTTTAAATTTTTCAAGTTTATATGATCAAATTTGGAGGGGTCTTTTTTAAAACTATTCTCTCTATCCGTTTGAAATCCAAATATAATATAACGAGGTTTTTCAAGTTGGTTTGATGTTTTGATTTGCCAGTTTCCTTCTGTTGTTTTGGGTATATTTGGATAGTAATTCAAATTCCATTTCTTAAATGCTATATTGATTGGAATATTCTTTTTATACTTTGATAATAACTCAAGTCTGAGTGAATCATTTACTTGTACGTGTGGCATTTTCCATAAAATTTTGGACAGTATAACTTTAGCATCCGTAACACTGGTTGATAACAACGCATCCTTACAATTCTTGGCTCTCATTAAAATTAAATCTAAACGTTGGTTTAGAATTATCTTGTCATAGCTTTCAGCGAAACCAAGTATAAATTTTAATGGTATAAAACCGCTGAAAGAAAAGTCTGATTTATTGAGGAGTTTATTTTTTCCCCAACCTAAAACTTCATATTTTTTACTCTCATTCTGAGAATAAGAAGGGTATGCCTTTAATGTTGAAGTTATACCAACATTTTTACAAGTATCAACTTCAATTGAGTTAATTTCAAGTCGAATCTCATTAAACAAATAACATAACCCATTATTAGTGAAATCAATTGCAGCATTATTGTCTAATGCTGAACCATCTTCTTTAGTGATCTTTCCTTCCAAGTAAATTCCAGATTCACTCACCAAGAGATATGCAGACTCCTGGTTAATATTAATTATAACATTATCAGCAGAGTCAAGACTAATTGTTGTGAATGGACCATAGGAATGAACTTCATATCGTGTTATTTTTTCATCAAAATTGACGGTACTGTTAATATTTAAAATATTGTTATTCATTTTTTATGTTTTAGGGTATATCCAAGGGTTTTCAATATGTAAATACTTTTTTTGGTTAGATTTAGTGACCTCCTTTTTTTCAACGTATGTACCTTCCTTTCCACGGTTTGTATCTGTTTGCTCTCATAAGCTTCTAACTGTTTCCTTTTATTTGTTTTTTTAAAGGGTATCACAATCATGCTAATTTCAGATGTAGCTCAATAGATATCTCTTCACCTCTAAAATTTATTAAATTACGATCCTCATCAGTAAGTTTTATACTTATATTGTCTATTTCTTCAACAGTTATAGGAAGATAAGTTATATTCATAGGTGAATCCACTATTCTGAATCCAGGTGGTGTTGTTATAAAACATTTATATACACAGTTTGATGGTACACCATTATTGAATGATCCTGAAACTATATTTACCTCAACATTTATCGTGTTGATGCGTGATATTTTCAATAACTCTTTCGATACGGTAATTTTCTCAGGTTCAATTTCTTCATGAGGCATGCCGAATAAAGTTCCGATAGTATTTGATGTTGTAAAATCTACTCGATTTTTGCACCAGAAAACGCATTTTAATGTGTTAGGATTTGGTATAATACTAACCGAATTTTCACCCAATTCCTCTTTTAAAACATCTTCTATATCTGCTAGTTCGTAGGTACCTGTTTCAATATTAATATTTTTCCATATTCCTTCAAATGTTTTATATTTAAAATTACAATTATTATCATCAACGTTTGGTATACTATTGTATACTTGAAAATGAGTTAATCCAAGTACAGCGTTTGATGAGACTTTTAATGGAGGAAATATTTGGCAGGTGAATTCAGAAGTTTCACCTGTCAAATGAAATACTCTTCCAGCCATTATGTAAATAACTTTTTACTTTTTTCTTTTATAAACTTTAAGCACAAGTGTCCACAGTTAACTGAATCATATGTTTGATTGGATTCATAATTATATAATATTTTACAGTTGGTAAAATATTTTTTTAACTCTAAAGGTGGTTTTAAATTTCCAAAGCTATCATAATAATATACATAATTGTTTTTCTTTACATAAGCTACCCAATGTGTTCCACCATGATTTGAAGTATCCAGATTCACAATTCCAACTTCACGTTTCATTACCCTCTTCGGTATTTGATTTCTGCAAAAAACACCTCTGAAGTATGGTATCTGAAGGAATTTAACAGCCTCATTCAAATCATAGTCGGTCAAAGCTCTCCGAGGTAGCTCAATCAGTTTTTTTTTAAAATGCCATAACCATTTTTATAAGGTTTTAAGAATAACCCCTTCCCACTGGTTATTGGTATAGGAGACTTTGAATTGCTATTTCTTTTAAAATCATTCACTGCTTTTGCAATGCCAGATATTCCTCCAACGATTGATCCTAGTGCACTTAGTCCTGCTAAAACTGGTATAGCTGCTGGTAGAAATCCTCCAGAGATTGATGGAATTTTTAAGATTCTTGGATGCGGCTTAATTTTTTTCCCTCTAATTTCCTTACGAGCTGCTATTAATGCAAATTTTGACATCAAATTGATACGATCACTATTTGATTTCTTCATTCCTTTACGAGCTGCGTTTACAACTTTTCGAAAACCTATTTCCCTATTTTTTTTCTTTTTCATACCAGCTCCAAGCTTACGTTTGATTTTCATTGCGTTTGTTACAACCCAGGCGGATGCCTTTTCAGATAATTTAGCGTCCTTAGATTTTACTCTTTCCCAAGCAGAGTTTTCAAGTCTTTTATCAGCTTCTGCGCGGTTTGTTAGAGGATTTGCATAAGCAATATCATGAATTTTACAAGCATCATCTAGTGGGTTGATTCCTGTTTGATTAATTCTCTTATTTAATTTAGTGCCTGGACCGCAGAATCGATATTTTGGAATATGTATTTCCACCGGTAACTTATCAATAATATTATTTATAAGACCTTTACCAAGTCTTTTCATCGTCAGTACTAACATTAATACAACAGTTACAACATATATATATATAATAAGAATAGCTTGAAAATGTTATTGAAATCATTCGAAAAAAAATTTGATGTTGCAAACTATGACATTGAAACCTGTAAAAATAATAAGAAACATGGAATTTTATTTCCAAATTCAATCAGAGCAATCATTTGTGGAAGATCTAACTGTGGTAAAACCAATTTACTCATTTCATTTATTACACATCCAAATGGTTTACGATTTGAAAATATTTATGTTTACTCAAAATCATTAAATCAATCAAAGTACAAACTTCTTGAAAAAATCATAAAGGGTGTTCCGTCTATTGGTTATTATACTTTTTCATCAAATGATGAAGTACTATCCCCAAGTGATGTAAAACCTAATTCTCTTATGATATTTGATGATGTAATATGTGATAAACAAAATAATATAAAAGAGTTTTTTTCTAGAGGCAGACATTTTTCTTGTGATAGTTTTTTTTTAGCTCAAACATATTCTGCAATTAGCAAACAACTAATTCGGGATAATGCAAATTTCATTGTACTTTTTAAAATGGATGAAAAAAATTTAAAACATGTGTACAACGACTTTGTTAACACAGATTTTTCTTTTCATACTTTCTACAATTTATGTGCCAAGTGTTGGAACTCAGATCCTTATGGTTTTCTCGTTATTGATAAAGATGTTGAAATAAATAAAGGGCGTTACCGTAAAGGATTGGATACATATTTTACAAATATATTATAGTTTGTAACATTATATTTCACCTCATTAACCATGGAAACTTTGAATGTTAAAAACCATCAAGAGATTGTGAGAAAAATAAAAGCTGCTCAACAAGATATTCGTAAAAAAACATTAGCTCTCAAACTGGGGCAAAGTGATGTATTATCTAATATTGAGGACAATCTAAAACCTGTGATTGAACCTCTTGAAAAACTTGTTAAATTAAAAGAGGAAAGAAGATCTAAAACAAATGGTGTAGAAAACAATAAATTTTATAAAAATACACCTAAGAAACGTGCAAATACTACATTATTAAATTACTCTGGAGAAATTGATAAACCTCAGGATTCTATAGTAGTGGATACACCTGAGTGGGACCCCTTTCAAACAAAATATAATACGCCTGGTGCATCACAAATCCCCACTTTAAATTCTGAAAGTTGGAATGAAATTTTTCATACTACCATTCCTGAATATAGAGAAAGCAAAGTTATCGAAGTAAAAAGACGCGAATCTACAAGTAATTTAGATTATTATTTGAACATGTTACATTCGGGGGATACTAAAATTGATAAAACGAGTGGTGTTACATTTAATGGAGGCAATTACTATCTGAATCGAAATCAGGTGAAATTTAGTACTCAGAATAAAAAAAAATTTATCGAAGTCGGAAGAATGAAAATGAATTTAACACCTGGAATAAACGAACTATTGTTCATGAGACAACCCAATGAAGATCTGATTACAAGTTTAGATGTGCGTAATTATAAAAAAATAGCTGATTCGTGTGGATTTATTGGTGATAAAAAGTTGAAAACTCAGAAATTACAAACATTCCTACTTGGAAGGGGGTTATTTATAGATAGTAACATGAAAAAAGATTATGTGTACTGGAACGATCCTAATGAGTTAGTGACACGTCTAGAATTATTACATGCCTCTAAAAGTGCTGGGCATACTAGGCATAATAATGAAATTGTATCTATAGAAGAAGAATTAAAAGAGGGTGGTTATATACAGTAATTTATATTTGTAACATATATATTATGTTCATAATTACTCTGACAAATCATACTTAATATATGTCAAACAAAATAGTGCTGCAATATTCTTGTAGAATAAAATTGAGTTGAATTTTTTTCCTCCCGCCGACGTCTACCCTCTTTTCAAAGGCCGGTGTATTAGCGACTTTGAACCCCTTATCTATACTACTCTGATCAATTGAAGGTAATTTTAAAATTGAATTAGTCACCTTGGCCTAGCGGTAGCATGATGGACTTGCACTCCAGGTGACCCGGGATCGAATCCCGGCGAAGTCGGAATTTTTTCGGCTCTGTATTTTGGACCTCGGGGCCTACCCTAGCCTCGTGAGGACTATTGGAGTAGTTGTAGAGTGGGAAACAAACACTGGCGGCATTACAAGATAGATATTGGAATATGAGCATTAGTTTTTGTAATATCGTTGCTACCCACTAACAATTGTGACATAGGTAATAACTTACAAATAACTAGCTCTCTCTCTCTCTCAAAAAAAAAATGATTTTAGCCACAATAAGACAGTTTCGATATCGATGCATGTAAGAAAATATTACTTTTAGGCACTCGCGAAAAAGTTTATAAGCTACCAATTGAACTTTAAAATGCCAGCGTCGATGGCATGTTGAATACACCGGTTCCCTTCAGAACACCGAAGTTAAGCGACATCCAGCGAGGTTGAGACTTGGATGGGTGACCATTCAAATTCTAATTCTCGTGACGCTGGCTTTTCCCGGCCCCACTCAGGCTGGGTGAGGTCAATGTGAGTAGCAGGTTTGTGAGTTTCCTGCGAATGGAGGGTAAAACCCCCGTCGTGATATGACCATGGCAGTTGAAAGCGACGTTAAACCCCACTTAAAAAAAAAGAACTTTAAAATACTTCAATTTGTTGTGACAACTTTACTTTCGATAAATTTCTAGTCTTAGAAATCGGAAGTATTTATTAATTTCATTTGTACAAAGTTTGTAAAATGTAATTAAACTTGATTTGATGTTAAGAAAATAGTTTTCATATCTGCGTAAATCAGTTTAATCAGTATAAATAAAAAAGTGAGAAGATGTACTAGATGTGATATCACAGCAACTCAAACTTGCTCTACTAAATCTACGCTGAAACCGGGATTTAAACCACCGACCTCCAGGTTACAAGTTCACCACAGCCTTGTCGAACAAGCTACTGAGGTCGGTTGATTTGATTATTAATTTTCAATACATACATCTACGCAGAGGTATTTCCAGACCTGGAAATGGGAGGAGACTAGATTTTAAGAAAATAACGCGTAAAATTGTTTCTGGGTTGAATACCCAGTAGTACACAGCAGGTATTGCATTAATTAATCTTTCAGTCGACATTTTTCGTATTAGGTAAGTAGATACTTGGTGTATAATGTATGCAGTAGGTACCACCTGATCTGAGTATATACTTTTCTATAATATATAATATTATGTACAGTCCAGGTATGTTCTAATATTCATGTACATCTAGTTCAACTTCTCACTTTTCTGTTTATACTGATTAAAATAGAGAGGTCAGTTGATGGCTTGGATATTCAGAACTATTACCTGCTGATGAGAGCAAATAAGCTCGAAACAGCTGTCCAGGTATGTTCTAATATTCATGTACATCTAGTTCAACTTCTCACTTTTCTGTTTATACTGATTACTGATACTGATACTGATTATGTATCGATTGTGTTGTACCAGCTGATCATTATTCACTTATCCAGGTTACCCATACAATGCGGTTGTATTTTTTACCACCAAACAATTTTCCTACTCACCAAGGCCAAGGTCGGAAAATAGGTCTTACGCTATAACAGATATAACTGATTGATCAATCTGATCACAGGCTCACCTTAGAGCTCTTCCCTAAGAACACCCACCACAAGGGAAGAACTCTTTAGGTAACTATTTGATTTTTAAAAATCAAGAACAAAATGGTCCGAACGGATCCCCAATAACAATTATTTAAATTGGAGATTTCGAGAGCGAGAGTTTCAAGTCTCTCTCAAAATCGTTCAGTCCGGTCACTTGTGGTAATTGACGTGCTAGGACCTGCTAGGTACACTCTTTCTTCTTGTGCAGGATAATTACTATCTACTTTCCATGTAGAGAGAGAGAGAGAAAAACAGTGTGAGAGAGAGAGAGAGAGAAACAGTGAGAGAGAGGTACCGTATGGGTCTCTGATCACCGCTGAGGATTGCACCTTTCCATTTCACTTAATTGTTCATTAATTGTTCTGGTGGTGATAGCACTGGGCCAGTTGCCACGTCAGTAGACGGCTAAAAGAAAGTTTGTATAAAAAACGATACTATACAATAATTATTATAAAACAAATTTGAAGAACATAGGTCAAGCAATTTTGTAGATACAAGTTACCTATTTAGTATGAAATCTCCAAATTGCCACGTTGTATTGTGTCCATAATTGGCAGAGTATTCTTTTGCTTTCCTCATTTAACCTGTGACCGGTTTATCAATCAATTCTTAATATTATGATGAGTTTTTTTTTTTATTTTTAACGTATTTATAAAGCATTTTTTTTTTTTTTTACGAATTTACGAAATGACATATAAACTCTGTTTCGTCTTATAGGCCGGTTGGC
This sequence comes from Bactericera cockerelli, assembly GCA_024516035.1. Classification (NCBI taxonomy): domain Eukaryota; kingdom Metazoa; phylum Arthropoda; class Insecta; order Hemiptera; family Triozidae; genus Bactericera; species Bactericera cockerelli. The sequence goes on along the minus strand of CM044962.1, from coordinate 20,458,762 downwards.
TGGCGCTACTTGCGAGCGCTCGCCCGCCGGCGAGCTAGATGCTATTCCAATTTGTTTGGTTTGGTTGGTATTATGTTGACTTTGCAACCGACCCATGATGATTAGCTCGCTTCATACCTCATCACAATTAACGTCAGTAAGGTGTCGGACACTCCGGTACATTATCAGAAGTCAGCTACATACAGAGGTACCTACATCTATACAGAGTGAACGAAAAGACCCGGGACGGATTTTTATCTTTTCAACGACTCAAGATAGAGACTTGAATTTTTAAATGAAAGTCGAACGCAAGACTTCTCATATTTTGGTGGAATCGGAATTTCTACAGGGTATCTCAAAAGTATTGAAACTGGCATCAACTTTTGATTTTTAAATAGAATTTCCTATTTTTTCTTTTTTGATATTCAAAATTTACGTTTACTTCTACACCTCGTAATTGACTCCTCACTCGATACTTTGATCAAACGGATCTTTGATTAACCCAGTGGAACCATGTGTTTTTCTTCGGGGAAAAAAGTGTTAAAACCTAAAGTGTGATACATCAAATCAGTGTAGTTTTTCATGCTAAATCACCTAGTGCAATTGGTTTTTGATTACTTTTGAGACACCCTGTAGAAATTCCAATTCCACCCAAATATGGAAAATTGTGCGTTAGAACTTTATACAATAATTCAAGTCCCTATCTTGAGTTGTTAAAAAGATAAAAACCCGTTCCGGGACTTTTCGTTTAGTCTGTATACAAAGTGTACGAAAAGTCCCGGAACAGGATTACACAGTGGTTTTGCTTGGCATAATTGCAGCCATCATGCGTGGCTATCTACACAATGATTGCGCATGATATCAAGAGAGTAATTATAGTTCAATTAGGATTCTGTTAAATGTAAATAATATTTTTAGATTAAATCGGAAGTAATATCTTCGATAATAATAATAATAAGCGTGCGCTTGCCATGCGAAAGGTCCCGGGTTTGATCCCCGTGTCGACGAAAATTTGTATTCTTAATTTGGTTACAATTGTTTGTAAGGAATACCTTTCGGTGCGCTCGTGTTGACCCAGCACCTAAATGGGAAGTATTGTGTCACTTCTCGCCCATCAGAAGGGAGGCAAACTACAAGATGGGCAGGCTACAACACAAACCACAAGCGTCTACAGTAGCTCCTGTTTCATGGCTACGAAATAAAAAAGGCTGTGAAACACTCAACTTTGAAAAAAAAAAAAAAAAAAAAAAAAAAATCGGTGTCCTTAAGATAGGCACAGGTACTTAAATCACGGTGATGAGAGGATTCTGTGGACGCCCAGATCCAATGTCTATTAAGATCCTTTCATGTCCATTGATTCTACTTGATTGTCAGGACGAGAGTTTTAGCCTAGATGTGCTGGGAATCGTACCAGTTACCCACATCAACGTCACCCAGCCTGGGTAGGGCCGAGAACAACACTCTCGTGTTCGGAGGGAACAGAATTTTCTGTGTGAAAAGTCTGCTCCAACCGGGGATCGAACTCGGGACCTCTGGAGAAAGGCACAAAGGCTGTTACCTACTTATCAGAAGTACCTAATATCGTCATGTTGATCTTGTCTGAATTTGTGATTTTAGAAGGATGACATACCTACTTACCTAACATAATAGAGTTAAACTTGGCCACAAGAGAACTAGGTATGAGACAAGCCTCGATAGTATAAGAGAACAATTTCCAGATCAAATTGAACTCTCTATAAGGGAAATTAACCTCTTTACATGGTATGTTAACTTAAAATATAACTTTTCAAAGCAAGTATGATAGAATTATGATAAAAAGTGTAGACACGCAGGCTTATTACCTGCTTTTGTAAGAGAACTTTTTTCTCTTAAACAGGTAATTGTGCCCTGGAACCGCATTTGTTCCCGAGAATTTACTTTTACATCCATGCCATTCCGGAAACATAAGCACTCGCTCATAATTTAGCGCTCCGGCCGGGGATTCGAACCGGCAACCTCCGGGTCAGCAGCCAATGCTCTTAGCCATGGAGGTCGGCCCAAAGAACTTTATCCACCTGAATCCGGATATAATATCTGGTGAGATAACTTAGAGGCACACCTCTCAGTATGTCTGCATGCGGTTCATAGATAAATAATCAGAGTATACGGATATAGTGTGGTGGTCAAATCAGCGGGTCGCTCGGTGTATAAATAGCCACCGCAACTACCGGTGACTAATAATAGCGGACATCGGTTTACCTGCGACCACTGTGTTTGCCTCAATAGACTCTGTACTTGTGTAGGTATGACTATTTGACTACGGGCGAATGATTGGTCTTGGTACTGTGCACTGGTATAGTCAAGTAGTTAACGCGCTAGTCTGGTAATTCATCAGGTAGCGTAGGAATTCGTTGGTTCAAATCCCACCCAGTGCATGGATTTTCCCTCATTGATTTGAGTTTTTGACCACATAATAATGAGACTCTGAGGGTTAGGTAATAGAAAATGCTTTGAGAATTAACCTTGCCTGGTGGTGGCGCACTACCACTTTTACTCTTACGGTTACATCTCGTGGACGGTACACACGATTTGCATGTTTATGCGTATTAGTGTTTTAAATAGTGCGTTTATATTTTTTTTTTACTTTTTCTAAATAATAATAATAACACTCTTTAGTGGAAGGTAACCATCAGGCAAGGTTAATGCTTAAACAAACCCAAATTAATGAGGAAAAATTCATGCACTGGGTGGGATTTGAACCAACGGATCCCTACGCTACCTGGATTACTAGACCAGCGCCTTAACCACTTGACTACCAGTGCACTTTATAGAACTTAGCCGTTCTATATAGAACACTTTATAGAAGGAAGAGAATGCCGTTGGCATTAGCACCGCCATTGATCAAGTTTTGTTTTGTTAATTTTAATTCCTATGTATGTATATATTCCATGTTATTTTCAAATAAAACTTGATCAAATATGTTTTAATAACTAAGTATGTGCCAAAAATATTATTCTACAATTTAGGTATAATTATAAAAAATAAAGAAAATCGGTTAAGTGGATTTGGAGATACAGGTAATTTAACATAAATCTCAAAATTACAGTTAAAATAGCATCCAAATAAATGTGAGGTCATGACCAATACAGTGTGAACCATTACGAGGAAGTATTGTGTCCTTATTGGCAGTGTATTTATCAATCATAAGACCGTCTAGATATAATACTATCTTACTGCATTATTAAGCTACATCTTGAATGACTCCATCTTCATTAACTCAATTACCTCAATCACACAGAACTTGAATAATTACACAACAGACTATTACCTACTTAATATAATCACAATGGCTACACTTTGTTTTCTCACTGTATAAATAATGTACTTTCGGATGGATCGAAACCCATTCGTGTAACTTTTTCACGTCTCATACAATGCTGTTTAGGTGTAACCTCATTCGGTAATATTGTGAGAAAAAATTAGTTGCTCTGATTTGACAGTCTAATTGGGGTTTGTCTGACTACCACCTACACCTATAAGCTACTTTGGGAAAATAATTTTAATCAAATTATCATTGTCTTCTTAATTTTTTTTTTTTTTCAGATTCTCATTTTTACTTTCCTTATCCTATATGCACAGAGGAAAGTAATGGAATCACCCAAAATTTTGGGTATATTTTTACAAATAAAATATTATTATTTAACATACACTAGCCAAAACAAAATAGGGCCCACCTGAAAATTTTCACGACAGCGTGTATAGGACACCTTAAAATGAAACTTTTGGGTATTAACATGTCCTAATCTTGTTTATTGATACTATGAGACAATTTGTATAGTTTCATTTATGGATATCACTGAGTAATTAGTCTTTATTTACCTTTTCTAGACATAGTGCTCTTTTCTGACGGTAAAGTTAATTTTGAATGGTTGTTTTTAATTTATTCTTAGACCAATAATTTTCAATAAAAAGTCTTTTCAGGTGTTTTGTATCTTTTTTGTGACACTATCCCGGGTATTCGTCGACATTTGAATGCAGAATCTCGTTCTCGTGCCATATCCTTGCTGGGAAATGGAGCCTACCAGAGATTGGTCGCGAATCGGCTTCGTGTGTCCCGAAGAGCCATAAGAAACTTTTGGAACCGTTTTCAAGAGACGGGTAGTGGTGAAAGAAGACCTGCCTCTGGACGACATCGCATTACTTCGGAGCGGGAGGACCGTTTTATTCGAAGAATTGCCCTACAACAAAGATTTGTCTCAGCTTCTGCGATACAAAATCAATTGGAAGCATACTGAAACGTTCAAGTAAGCGACCAAACCATTAGGAACAGGCTCAGAGAATCTCAGGTGAGGTCAAGAAGACGTTTGGTGAAGCCAAAAATGACAGCAGCTCACCGCGCGGCAAGATTAAGATTCGCGGGAGATCACATGCAATGGGGTATGGACAACTGGCGGTGGGTGCTCTTTTCGGATGAGTGCAAGATTAAGTTTCATAGTGATGATAGACGGATTAGAGTATGGAGACGTACAGGAGAAAGATTTTCTGAGCCCTGCATTCACGAAACTGATCGGTATGGTGGCCCAAGTGTCATGGTATGGGGAGGGATAAATTTAACCGGTAGAACAGAGCTTGTAATTTTCCGTGACAGCAGAGTAACCTCGGACAGTTACATTGAGGAAGTCATCGAACCTCAGGTGATACTATTTGCACATCGTTTGGGCCCGAATTTTGTTCTGATGCATGACAATGCTCGCCCTCATGTCGCGCGCGCTACCAGGCTAGCTCTTTAGGAGGCGAATATCGAAGTAATGGACTGGCCTGCAATAAGCCCCGACCTAAATCCGATCGAACACGTATGGGATCAACTCAAAAGGAGACTTAAACTACAGAGATTGGCCATTGGATCTCAAGAAGAACTCATACGGGCCTTGAAAGTGTGTTGGGACGAAATTCCTCAAGAAAACCTTGTTAATCTCATTCAAAGCATGCCAAACAGAATAAAAGAGTGTGCAAAGAAGAGAGGGAGACACACTCAATACTGAGAATTGATAATCACCAATTAACAGCTACTCAGAAGACTTTAAATAAAACCTCAATAATTAAGGTAAAAACGACAGTTTTGTCAAAATTCTTTTAAAAGGTTGAAATAACCTTTTTTCCCTTAAAATTCTGTCACGTTTACTTAAATAAAATGAGTTTACCTTAATTAAATACATACCTTGACTTTCTGTATAAAAAAATAATACTTATGCTTTTTTATTCAGAAAAAAAATGGGTGGGCCCTATTTTGTTTTGGCTAGTGTATTAACGGGGTGAACCCACATGTTTAATTTCTTTTCACCTCACACCATGGATATGGAATTGTAGCCAAGACAATATAAAATTAAATGACTTCTTTGCCATTGTCGATGTCACGTTGAATGCACCGGTTCTCCTAGGATCACCTAAGTTAAGCAACGTGCAGCGTGGTGAAGAATTCGTGATGCTGGCATTCCCAGACTGGGTGAGGCTAATGTAGGTAACACCCCCGTCGTCATATGACCATGCACGTGAAACCCAAATTTCAAAAAAAATAAATATTCACCCGAAAGATTTGTTTCTTTTTTCTTTCGATTTGTGTTTAACGTCGCTTTCAACAGTATACACTTATACAGTTACTGTATAATCATATCACGACCGGGGTTTACCCTCCATTCGCAGAAAAATCAAAACCCTGCTACACACATTAAACTCAACCAAATCTCAATCACCCAACAAAGGGTTGGGTGGAAGAGATTGCCACAGACAATAACCCCACCCTTTAGGTAGGACATTAACTTCATTCTCTTTTTTGTTCTTGTTTCTTTGCTCAATCTATTTATTTTTTCTTTATAATTTCATTGTATTTTACTGTATATATTTTTGTTTTACCTATAGTAAAGCATACTATAATAATAATAACCAACCGGAATGCCAGCATCACGAAGTCTTCACTTCGCTGGACGTTGTCTAACTTCGGTGATCCTACGAGAACCGGTGCATTCAACGCGCCATCGCGCATCGTCCGTCACTGATGGCTAGTGTCTCACTTTGACTTTTATTTTTCATTATTCAATTTGAGATTTATATATTTTTTTTTAAATATCATTTTTTAAAACTATTTGAAAAATATAAAAATCCCTCCAAGTCTGAGGAACGAGGCACTGGGCCCATCACGGCTGCCGCATCTCCTGTAATTTCTATTCGATTTCTAGTGCTCACGGTGGTCGTTTTTCTTCTCCTTCAACTTGGTCATCTTGCATTTCATTTGTGGTTCTTTGTTCTTTCCTTGTTGCCCAAGAATCTGCGCTTCATTTTCCGCATCTTATCCTCAACTAGAATCTATTCCAGACGGCTGGACTTCGTGTGGCCGTGAACTGGGAGAAAATAAGATGGGTATTTTTTTCTTGCTTAGTTATTTTATCATCTCTATTTTATTCAACTTTTTTTGCGGTTTGATGTTGGATGGTTGAACCTTGCAAAACTTCAAGGACAATGCAATATGCCAATTATAATTATACCGGGTGTTACAGGTTTTTCGATTTGAGGATTTTTAGCGATGTGGTTACTGAGGTCATTTTCAGAATCCAGCGAAAAGCTAGTTTCACAACACCAAGAAGTAAAACAAAAATACTGAGCGTGCTATATGTGTACCTTTTCTATCCGATGCCAGAGTTAATAGCGCGTTCAATGAACCGTTTCTCGTAGGATCACCGAAGTTAAGCAACGCGAAGCTAGGTGAAGACATTGACCTCACCCAACCTAGGCAGAGTGAGGTTAATGTAGGTAGCTGTGAGTTTCCTGCGAATGGAGGGTAACACCCCTTGTCTCGAGATGACCTGTTGGAAGGGACGTAAAACCCAAAGAAATAAAAAAATCTATTCTCTAAACATGACGTGTGCAGGAATGCTTTAGTTTTATTGTAGTTATTCTTTTTTTATTTTTATTATCATAATTAAGTATAAAGAGTATTAACAGAAAAAGTGAAAAGTTGTACTAATAGAGCTGCATGAATATCAGAACATAAAATAAAAATTGATAAAAGTTAGCGGGAAGTGAGCAAAAACAATAAAACAAAATACATAGTAAAATTATAAACTCTGTTTCGTGTTAATATAAGCCTCTTTTAAAATTATTAATATACCTAATTATTTTAAAAATATTAAGTTTGTTATTTGTTTATGCTACTTTTATGTACATACTTCACATAGAAATTAGGACTATGTGGGGCAATATCTGACAGATATCATATGCTTTGGTTATTTGAGTGAGAAACATGTAATCAGAATAAATCTTGCTTCTCACACATATTGTTAAAAATATAGCTGAAATCAATGGTGACTTGAGTAAGGTGGTTTTTATTAGGGACTGGTATGTTATGGATGTATGTATATTATATGTATGAATGAGAGAATGACTTCATTAGTTATTGCTTGTTAATGCTTAATCGCTTAACAAGTGTAAACGCTTAACAATATAAAAAAAGAAGAGTGTATTGTTGGTGCGTCATAAGCGAGGATTTGTGTGTTGTATAATCGACAGACATGGAAAAGGCTGTCAAGAAATATCGACCTCACTTAATTGAGTGGGAAAAGACGTAGAAAAACAAGAAGATTATTGTTGAATTTTTAGACTGATTTTTAAACACCCTGAATATATTGTAGGGAAATATAGAGCACTTAAACAAAGATCGCACGTATTTTTTCTGCATGCTGTAGGTAGGTAATAACGTAATTGAGGAAAACAAAAAAACAAACATCCTTCTCAGGTTTTTACTCCAAAGTTTATTTATAGAATGATGAGACATTGGGATCAAAGTTCTCTATTTTTTTCTAGAACGTAATCTTCATAAATATTTCTATGTTATTACTATTACCTAACAACAAAAAAACACATTAAATTTTATTGAAAAATCATGTCGAAAAATCTTTTTTTCTCTCTCTCTTTTTCATGGAAATACCCATCAGGAAATAAAATTGCTGGAATATTATCCATTTTGAAAAAGTGATCTCGTTTCTTATTTGTTTTGCTTTGATGTTTTTTTTTTCAGATAGATTTTTTTCTTGTTTTTCTTATTTGAAGATGTAATCTACTTTTTTATTATTGTCTTGTTTGCATGGGACAATAATTTATTCACATTTATAGGACTCATTAGATCCCTATTTTATGCTTTGACGTTCTCTGATAGAGTGTTCTTTCGATCTGTACACTTCATTTTTTTACTTCCGAAATTTCTAACATTAGAAATGATATAATAGTGTTCGTTTTTGTAAAAAAGTAATAACATTTTTTTGATGCACATATCCGTGGCGTGTCAGTGCCGCGTCCGTGACGTGATCCTTCCGGCGAGGGAAATCAGATTCTCCTAGGAATTTGAAGGGCCCTATTCCCACTCGCCCGGCAAGTGACCGTGACGGTACAAACAGTGTTCCTACCGTGATCCGGCACATTACTTACGGACGATATTTTTCGATTTTCACGACCGTGAATTTTTTTTTTTTTTTTTGATTTTCCCAGTGTTTCTCCGCAATTTATTATGAACGAAAGTGCCGGACTTTGGCAATTTCGGTCACTCAAGTGCACTGCCACCGCGCGGTGCACTGACTAGTAGAAATCACTTTGGGTTCACGGCCGGTAGAATCACGGACTGGTCACGGCACTGTCACGTCACGGATGTGTGTGAATCGACCTTAAATCTAATAGTAACAGCCATCATTATCAATGTCAGCATTAATGTCCCCTGACCGGTGATTGTATAGGTCATGTTGGTATAACCACAGTATCTAAATGATTCTGAGTATTCTGACACGCTATTAAAGGAAGACCAACTTACCTAAATTACCCAATTAGACCAATTACCATGCATTAGACCAAGAAGAAGCACTGTCCTTTCTTCTGTGGCATTCATCACCATGGCAACCTCGATGTCATGCGGGTTTACGGTCCAAGGGTTCGATGCCACCTCGGACAAGGCCGATGAATATATGTAAAGTTATCATATTTGTGTTAATCACTATCGTGATATCACAACTTCTCGAACTAGCTTTACTAAATCTACGCTGAAACCGGGACTTGAACCACCGACCTCCAGGTTACAAGTCCGCTGCCTTATCGATCAAGCTACTGAGGTCGGTACCGATGAATATAATAAATTATAACCAGCACATTTTTTTTATTTATTAAAATTAAAATATCAACATTTCCTGCTCCATCTTTACATTCAACACCCCTTTTTAATTACTTCGACATTTAAAATAAATTCTACAACATCTACAATAAATTCTAAAATAAATTTAAAAAAAAATATGATAGAGTCACTGTGAGTTCATTAATAACTATGGTTAATTATGATTACTTTGTGGTCTTTCAATTTTTTTATTTGGTAGCGATTTAGACTGATGGACTCTTTGATGGCTTTCTTGAGAAGATGTCCACTTGCTTAGACTTTCAAAAGAACGGCACAAATGACCATATAACATTGCTTAAAATTCTTAATAAGAAAAAAGAAGAAAAGAAAAAATAGACAGTAAAAGACAGCGTCGATGCCATGTTGAATAGAATACACAAGTTGTCATTTAGTCACTGAAGTTAAGCAACGTCCGGTGAAGTTAGGACTTGGATGCGTGACCATTGAAATTTTAACCCTCGTGATGCTGGCTATTCACAAGTTAGTTTGCAGTGAATGGAGGGTAAAACCCCTGTCGTGATAATCACCATGCAGTTGAAACAAAAAAAATCCCCACCCCATATCGACATAACGGATCCCTACGTTTCCTTTATAGATTATCTGAAATACCAGATTAGCGCCTTTATGCATATAATTATTTTTTTTCATATTTTTTCACCTTTTTCTTTTTTAAATTTTATTGTATATTCATTTGTAATTATCTGTGTTTTATATAATTATGTCCCACTTAATAAAGTAGAAAATAATAATAGGTAGACCCGAATAATTCTACCGTAATAAGATCTTTATTTATTTTTAATAACCTTGGAACGGATTTTAAACAGTTGGTCGTGATGAAGTCATCCGTATTATAAAACAATACAGCATTGACCTCGCTAGTGATTACCTCTAAGCAGCATTCAATAGTGGCTTAGTTAAGATTTTGAAGAATCGTTTATAATCAAGCTTGCCGGTAGGCGAGCGCTCGTCAAGTAGCGCCAGCCAACCGGCCTATATTAACACGAAACAGAGTTTATATGTATTTTGTTTTATTGTTTTCGCCCACATCCCGCGAACTTTTATCAATTTTTATTTCAAATTCGTAATGAGACGCGAAAGTAGATTGTGTTTCACGGAAGCGCGAGGTTCCTACGTACAGTTAAAGTCGTTTTCTGGCCACGCCGAAAATCTTCAATTTCATAAAATTATTCATACGGGTTTTTTTTTTTTTTCAGACCAATTTTCTGTCAAGGGTACAGCAACGTGTGCTTATCGTGGAAAGACGTGAGATACGTTTTTGGAAAGGGAATTTTTATTTCTGCATACCTTTTATAGTTTTAAGTATTTATTTTTTATAGGATAGGAGATATAGCCTTTTACAAGAAAACCATATTTCTTTTTTCTTTTTTTTTCTGGTTATTTTGGAGCTGCGATTGTGATATTTTTTGAAAGTCCTAATCATAAAGAATAATATTTTGACATAACCAAAGTATTACACTGGACCAAAATTGAGTTATAGCTTTTTACAAGAAAATCGGATTTCTTTTTTCTTTTTTTTTTCTAGATATCCTAGATATGTATTTTTAGTGTTTTTAGAAAGGTCTAGTCAATGGAAACGAGCACACTTAATTTCAGATGGTTGAAACAAGTAGAAAAGTATTTAAAGCCCTCTAAAGGAATATCTATAATGAACCCCGGAGCCACGCCTATTTATCCCAAGTGGATGACTGAAAGTTCTTTCTAAAGGTCTAATTACGCAGAATTTTACTACGATTTAAATAAAAATTTAAAAAAATCACCGACAGTGTGAGACATAAAAAGAAAAAACTGAATTTTAATTTATGAGAGTAACAAAAAATCTTCACCTCACACAGAACTTAATCTATGCTGTTTACGTCCTCGCTTCATCCAAGCTGCCTACAGACCGACTTATCAGAACGGGAATAATAACGTCCTATAACTTCGTTCAAAGATTTCTACATCACGATAATATTATCATAACAATCATAATAATATTTCAAAGGTAAAACATTTCTTCAAACTCACTACTGAGAGGAAGCGTACCTCTGATATTAGTAGAAAAGTATAAATATTGGCCACTAAGATGCAGAATATTTATTAATGTAGATCAAATGATAAATTTAATATAATAAATTATTAGTCGACGATCACAGAGTAGTCCCTGTAATCGTCGACTGGTGTAGGTAAAACACAAAGTTTGCAAGGTGACCTGGGTTCGAATCCCGGCTAGGTAGAATTTTTTACTCTGTACTTTGGATGGCCGGTTTTCTGTTATATCTCGTGAGAAAAAAAAACAGTAGTTACTAGTTTGAGTCAACCTCCTATGACCGTTTAATTTCGATTGAAGTGAGTATGGTTTAACTCGATCAACATTGATATGTCACAATCTAACTATCGGTCTACCTATACTATGTATGTAACGTGATATAAGTTGCATATTTTGCCCAATCGAGCTGAAATTTTCAGGGTATGTTTCATGGATACATGTTTGCCTATCTATATCTATAAAAGAAAGCTGTCTGTATGTATGTGTGTGTGTGTGTAACCCCACTGTACCCGTGTCAAGTCGGGGGCCTGTCATCAAATGGCAGGAAGGGCGAGACGGAGGAGTAACACCTCGTTAAAAGAACCCTGGTTCAGCTGACCCGGCTGATAGTACCTTGTGAGGGTCCCTGTCTAGGGTTACAGATGAAAACCGGCCAACGGATACAGATAAGGATTTCTGAATGCGGAAGAGCCAGGACAACGGCTTCAACATTCCCAAATGATGATGGCGGATGATCCACAAGGAGAAGGCTACTCTAAAAACCAAGCTACCTTATTTGGAGCTCTACTAGTCTCGGCTGCTGAACTCACTCACAAATAGGCCTAGCTGATAGTGTGACCTGGCGCAACCATCTACCACTCAAAACAATTCGCAGCACAATGTGTTCAAAATCTCTTTTACAATATGGCAAGCACAAACACATCAGATGAACTACCCCAGGTGAGTAGTAGAGCTTGCTCTGAATCTCACCCCAGCAGTATTATAGAACTACTGGGCAATGGTCCCTCGGAGTCTGGGGAGGACCAAGTGATGCCTACAAAAAAGAGACTTAAAAACAATACAAATCAAGGAAAACTCCTGAATATTGCGACCTGGAACATCAGAACACTGCTAGATTCCAAGAAGAAAGAATCAATATCAATACCAAGAAGAACAGCAATCATTGCAAGAGAAATGGAAAAACTTAATATTGACATCGCAGCACTCCAAGAGACCCATCTCCTTGGGTTTGGTAGATTGGATGAAAAGAAGCCAGGCTACACTTATTACTGGTCAGGAATGGAGGAAGATGCAGGAAGAAATGATTACGGAGTAGCAATATGCGTTAAAACAAGTCTCATAAAGCAGGGTATTATATCAGAGCCTACCTGTCTCAATGCAAGAATTATGTACCTAGATATAATAGAAGGAACATCTAAAACCGTATTTATCTGCTGCTACGCCCCTACAAACGTTGACAATGATACCAATAAAGATATTTTTTATGACCAGCTACAAACACTAATACAAAATATACCTAAGAACAATGGCATAATTCTGTCCGGAGACTTCAATGCAAGAATTGGTAGAGATTACAAGATATGGAAAGGAGTTATGGGGAGACATGGAGTCGGTAATATGAATGAAAATGGTCAAAGATTGTTACAATTATGCGCACTACAAGAATTATCAATAATGAATACCCACTTTCAACTCAAAGACAAACACAAAAACACTTGGAAACACCCTCGTTCTAACCACTGGCACATGATTGACTATATTATTGTTAGATCAAAGAAAAAAATGGATGTAAAAAGATGTAAAGTCATGAGAAGTGCAGCATGTGATACAGACCATCGATTAATCAGAGCTAACATTCTCTTAAAACCCATAAAATACAAACAGAAAAAATCACCATTACCTCCTCGCTATAATAATGCTTGTCTGAAAAATGAACAAGTCAGAAGGAACTTTGAAGAAACCTTATCAAAAAATAGATCGAATGATACCAATAATGTTGAACAAATCTGGACAGACATGAAAGATGCGATAGTGAAAACAGCAAAAGAAACATTGGAAAAGAAAAAACCACAAACATCAGATTGGTTTGATGAATCGGATACAATCATAATAAATCATCTAAAAGAAAAGTCCAATGCACACAAAACATTTCTAGCTCAGCCAACCAAAGAAAATGAAAAGAAATATAAACAGATTAGAGCTAACTGCCAACAAGAAATAAGGAAGATAAAAAATGATTGGTGGAGTGAATATGCCACACAACTACAAGAATTTATAAACAATGGAGACTCTCGCAGCCTATACAATGGGATCAAAGCACTAGTGGGACCCAACAAAAAATCTCTGTCTGTAATAGAAGATGAAAATGGTAATAAAGTGAAAGATACCTACAAAAGACTAGAAATATGGAGCAATTACTTCAGTAAACTATACAATCAAGAAACAGAAACAGATGAAAGTGCGATTAGAGTGTGCACAGAAGGATTACCAAGTATTAATGATGATCCACCCACTAAGGAAGAAATACGCTATGCCTTAAAGAAATTGAAAAATAACAAAAGTCCTGGGAATGATAATATCACTGGAGAAATGCTTAAAGCTGGTAATGAAGAAACTGTTGATATGATGCACAAACTACTCCATCAAATCTGGAAAGATAAAATTGTCCCCAAAGAATGGAAGGAAGCTCTAATTGTCCCCATACATAAAAAAGGCCCTAAAAGCAAATGTGAAAACTACAGAGGCATTTCTCTTTTATCTGTACCAAGCAAGATTGTCACACGAATAATATATGAAAGAGTTTATGTTACCATTAACGAAATATTGAGGGACACTCAATGCGGATTCAGGAGTGGGAAATCAACAACTGACATGATCTACACCGCACGACAGCTAGTTGAAAAAGCAATTGAACAGCAAACTCCACTCTGCATAGGATTCATAGATATATCCAAAGCTTTTGACTCCGTGGATAGAGGCATGCTCATCAAAATACTGGAAGCCATAAAATGTCCTGATAACTTACTAGGAATCATAAAATCCCTTCATAGTGAAACTGAATCAATGGTCCAAATTGAAAATGATAAAACACCATCATTTCAAATTAATACAGGAGTACGGCAAGGCTGTGTTATTGCCCCACTCTTATTCATCACCTACATGCAAATAATCATGGAAAATGTAGCCCAAAAGAACATAGGTGGAATAGACCTACACTACAGAAATGACTCCAACATGATAAATCGAAGAAACCTCAAAGCAGCAACAAAAACTAAACCCTTGCACATCTTGGATCTAATGTTCGCCGACGACTGTGCACTAGTAGCTGAGACACCCGAAATACTACAAAGCGTTCTAGACACATTCGCATCAGAAGCAAAAAAGCTGGGCCTAATCGTTAACGAACAGAAGACTGAAGTCATGTATATAAACACCTCCGCAGAATGTATAACCATCAATAACAAAGAAATCAAAACTGTACAACATTTCAAATACCTTGGATCAATAATCCAAAACAATGGTAAAATTGACAAAGAGATTCAGAACAGACTAAATAGTGCCAGTATTAGCTTTCGCAACCTATATACCAGAGTGTGGAAACCTCATGAAATAAACCTCAAAACAAAATTGCGAATATACGAAACGGTTGTATTGAGCACGCTACTATATTCATCTGAATGTTGGACAGTGCTTTCAAATGACATCAACAAGTTGAACGGTTTCCACATGAAATGTCTGAGGACAATTTGCAGAATCAAATGGACGGATAGAATATCAAATGAAGAGGTACTCAAGAGAACAGGAATGATGCCAATCAACTATATCATTCAAAAGAAAAGATTGAGATGGGCTGGTCACGTAAGCCGCATGACTGAAATAAGAACTCCACATCAAGTAGCCTTCTCCGAACTCAAGAAAGGAAAACGCCCACAACAGAAGCCAAAGAGAAGATGGATAGATCTATTAAAACAAGATTTCAATGAACTCAAAATTGACCCCAATAACTGGAGAGCTGAAGCTACAGATAGATCAAAATGGAGACAGAAAATCACCAGTAAAGCAGAATCTAGTCTCACTACAAAAGTAAATAATATGATCCAAGATAGACTACAAAGACACAACGAGAGAAGTCAATACCTATGGAAGTGCCCAGTGTGTAATATTACTAAAGAAAATGAATCTGGACGCCAATTTATCTACAGGCACATGAAAGAAGCCCACAAAGACTTAATAGAAATACCTGATACAACCACTATATCAGATCTCAAATGTGGCATATGTAACATCACATATAAGACCAAAAGTGGACTCCTAAGCCACCAAAGAAATAAACACAGTAATATAGCTCAACAATCCAATCTGAGACCTATAAAAACAATTATCTCAGCTGAATCATCAAGTACTGGAATAAGACAAACAACTCAACTTACTTCACTCAACCCACTCGTGTGCACAGCATGTGGTAGAACCTGTAAAACACCAGCAGGACTCAAAAGCCATCAAAGAAACGTCATTTGCAAGGAGAAATTGAACACAATGGATGCATCGGACACGATGAACTCCTAGAATCATGTGTGTGTATGTATGTATGTTCTTTATACAAATCCACACCGTTTGACCGAGAAACCTGAAATTTTGCACATAGGTCCGCTTGGATCAGGAAATTCTTCTAGGCTAGATTATATCTCCCTGAGGTTAAGCTACAATGAGTAAGGATAAAAAATAGATGGGTGACGCAAAAAAAATGCACGTTTTTTGACATAAATGACATTTTTTCTCGAAATTTGTCGCGACGACCTATCAATTCAAAGCGAGAAAGTTTTAGGCAAGGGCTTGAGTTTTCAATTGACATATCGATCGCGAATTTCTGATGAGCCGTTCTTGAGCTACGCCGGGTAAGGTAAAAAAATGGATGGGTAACATGTAAAATATTCACGTTTTTTTGACCTAAATGACATTTTTTCTCGAAATTTGAAGTGACGACCTATCAACTCAGAGCGAGAAAGTTTTAGGCAAGGGTTTAGGCTTTCATTTGACATATTGATCGCGAAATTCTGATGAGCCATTCTTGAGCTACGCCGGGGAAGGCCAGAAAATAGATGGGCGACAAAAAATATTCAGGTTTTTTTTCAAACCTAAATGACATTTTTGTGTGTGTGTGGTGTGGTGTGTGTGGTGTGTGGTGTGTGTGGTGTGTGTGGTGTGTGTGTGTGGTGGTGTGTGGTGTGTGGTGGTGTGTGTGTGTGGTGTGTGTGTGTGTGTGTGTGTGTGTGTGTGTGTGGTGTGTGTGTGGTGTGTGTGTGTGGTGTGTGTGTGTGGTGTGTGGTGTGTGGTGGGGTGTTTTGTGGGGTGTGTGTGTGGTGTGTGTGTGTGGTGTGTGTGGTGTGTGTGTGTGGTGTGTGTGGTGTGTGTGTGGTGTGGTATGTGTGTGTGTGTGGTGTGTGCGTGTGTGCGTGTGTGTGCGTGTGTGTGGGTGTGTGTGGATGTGTGTATGTGGATGTGTGTGTGTGGGTGGGTGTGTGTGTGCGTTGTGTGTGTTTGATGGGCTGGCGAAGCGGCGGGTGTAACCCGCTAGTTAATTAATAATTATTAAATGTATACCTAGCCAGCCTCCGTGACTTAATGGTTGTGACTACTGCCCGTAGTCCAGAGTTCCCGAGTTCAACTCTCGGTTGGGGCAGACTTTTTGACGAAAATTCTGTTTCATCCAAACACGTGAGGCTGGCATTTCCGGCCCTACCCAGGCTGGGTGAGGTTCATGTGGGTAGCTGGTACGATTCCCAGCGAATGGAGGGTAAAACCCCCGTCCAGACTATCTCAGTCAGGACGTTAAAACCAAATAGAATCAACTGGTCACAATAGATCTAATTAGGTCGCAGTGTTAATTGTAAGGGTTTCATTGGAAACCCTGCAACCAGGTCAGATAATAATAATAAAAATATATAATCTAGAACAATTTCTTACTTTTTCTGTTTATACTGATTATGCTGAAATGACACCATGTTTAGCAACTTACCGACCTCAGTAGCTTGATCGATAAGGCAGTGGACTTGTAACTTAGAGGTCGGTGGTTCAAGTCCCGGTTTCAGCGTATATTTAGTAAAGCGAGTGTGAGTAGTTGTGACTTAACTTTAATGTTTAGGAACTTGAAGTTAGGCAAATATATGGGTCATAATTTCTTAAAGCCATAGTAAGAAACAGTTTCAAACAATCGGACGGTTTAGGGAAGTGTAGATTATGTAGGTAACTCAGTTAATAAACTAGGAAGTGGAACTTCTAATTTATTGAAACACTAGCGGTTTACACCCGCCGCTTTGCCAGCCCATCACACATACACAACACACCACACCACACCACCACACACAAATCACACACACACACACACATCACACAAAAAAAACCTAAAACTTTCTCCCTTTGAGTTGATATGTCGTCACTTCAAATTTCAAAAAAAAAAAAAAATGTCATTTAGGTCACAATATTTTACGTGTTACCCATCCATTTTTTTTTTTTACCTTACCTGGCGTAGCTCAAGAACGGCTCATCAGAAATTCGCGATCGATATGTCAATTGAAAGCTCAAACCCTTGCCTAAAACTTTCTGGCTTTGAGTTGATAGGTCGTTGCGACAAATTTCGAGAAAAAATGTCATTTAGGTTTAAAAACGTAAAAAAATTGTGTCGCCCTTCCAAATTTTAGGACTCGCCTTTTTCACCGGGGCTGGATATATTTAAAACCAAAACACCTAACAAATTTTGTGAACCGAGATTTATATCCTGTACACGTTCAGAATGCAAAAATGTGAGATTTAGTTAGTATACTGAATGATGAAAGAACCCGTGCTTTTGTACTTGGTTCTTAATTACTCAAATCCACTATTCCATTTACATCCGCTCTCAGAATCTCAAAAACCAAGTACAAAAGAACCTGGGTAAATACTCGGTACTTTCATGTAATCGTTTACTGAAGTACCGGTTCTATGAAATACTCGGTCTTACCCATCTCTAATTATTGCCAACAATACTGAAACGGGGTACTTTTCTGTTAGTGAATCTAGCAGTGGGTTTCAAAATTTGAAAAGATCAACAAAATTGCTGAGCGCTATTTAGTGTCACTGAAAGGATCACACTTGTTATCTCGAGATTTCTCCTCTCTTCAGAAAGTATACAATAAAATTTTCTCTCAGCATCTTTCTAAAGTTTCTTTTTTTGTTTGCGGGGCTTGGTGGAAAAAGGGCGTAAGTCGATTTACGCCCTTTTTGCATCACTGATTGAGGAAAATCAATTAAATCAAAAAGTAGTGATATCCCCCAAAAACACTTCGTGTAAAAATAGTCGTCAAGTGTTGGAATAATTAAAAAGAACTGATATCAAAAACGTCAATTTTCTATGTTTCAAGGAATTATTTTTCACGTAATTAGTCACACAACAAAATAATACTCTTGAAAGAACCATGTTGTATAGTTACAAAACCACGTTCTTGACTACTGCACACTGTTTTGTTAGCAGATTACTACACATAAATTTCAGAACAAAACAGTGTGCAGTAGTCAAGAACGTGGTTTTGTAACTATACAACATGGTTCTTTCAAGAGTATTATTTTGTTGTGTGACTAATTACGTGAAAAATAATTCCTTGAAACATAGAAAATTGACGTTTTTGATATCAGTTCTTTTTAATTATTCCAACACTTGACGACTATTTTTACACGAAGTGTTTTTGGGGGATTCACTTAAAATACAATTATATTTCATAATTTATACTTATTTATCAATAGTTTCATTTATCCTATATATGTATTTTGTGTATGTCACTCTTTAGTCAATATTTTTTGATTTATATGTATTTAAATTATGTATTTTGTGTGGGTATGTCACTCTACAGTCAATGCTTACATTCCTTAAATGTTAGATTTGAGTGAGTAGGTATGTAGAAATATGTATTTATTGTATAGACATATACTATAAACGTACTATAGGGTCAAGGGGGGTATTTACGAACAGGGGGTAATTACGAACAGTGGTCATTGTACCTAAACAGGATAAGATATTTCGAATCTGGTGGTTGAATACTATTATTTTGAATTGTTTTTACAGGTTGAACACGAGTTTTCGATAGTATTTATTTTCAGTTGTAGTTAGTAAGCTAGTGAAAATAGATCTATCAAAAAAATTGTTTTTTGAAGTTTTTGATTTTTTTAAAACAATTTTTTAGGTAAGTGTTACTTGAATTTTTATCATTATTTTACTTTTAATTATTGATAAGCATGTTTTTGGTTATTATTTTACAAAAATAATTGTTTTAACCATTTTTTAAGTTATACTTTTTGGGTGTTCTTAATTACCCCGCATTTTTTTGCTATGGGGTAATTACGAACGCATATTTTGGGTGTTTGTTTTACCCTTTTTTGTATTTATCAAAACACTCAGAATGACCCGGAACTACAAGATGAAGAAACCACCTCCTTTGTATACAGAAGCACAAATGATATCTGCTATCGTATTAGATGTTTTTAATGGCAACCTGGCTGTCAGAAGAGCAACGGCAGTGTTTTGAGATTCCGCAAACCAAAGTAGAATTTTCCAAACGTAAGGCTCAAAATCCTGAAATACTGGGAGGTTGTAAGAAGTACCAAGATATTAGTACCCTAATGTATTGGACCCAATGAAGGTATTTGTGTACTTGAACATAGCAAAAGAAAGGAAGAAAAATGAAAGTGTAGAAAACGAAAAGAAATATAGGGGGAACAGTTTCAAAAAAGAAGAAAAAAATGAAGGTAGAAGAAGACAAATCTGAGATTGACAATGACCTAGAAACTATTGATCAGACCAAAATCTGTAAAAAAAATTTAAAAAATATAATAAAACACCTTTCAAAAGCTCTCATAATTAACTATTACTATTATTATGCTTTTATTACCAGCCTCCGTGGCGTAACGGTTGTGACTACTGCCCGTAGTCCAGAGATCCTTAGTTCGATTCCCGGTTGGAGCAGACTTTTCGCACAGAAAATTCTGTCCCCTCCGAACATGTGAGGCTGGCGATTCCGGCCCCACCCAGGCTGGGTGAGGTTAATGTGGGTAGCTAGTACGATTCCCAGCGAATGGAGGGTGAAACCCCCGTCCTGCCTACCTCAAGTCAGGATGTTAAAACCAAATAGAATCAATGGGCATGAAAGGAGCCTAGACATTGGATCTGGGCGTCCATATAATCCTCTCACCACCGTGATTTAGGTATCTATACCTATCTCACGGACACGAAATTATTATTATTACTATTATTTGCAAGATAGAGATACCCTATTTGATAAGAGCTGACTACCTTCGTGGTTAGGATTCAAACCACTATCCTGTGTGTCCATAAACTTTGCATATTGTCATACAGGTGGCTAAAGACACAAAGTACAATTTTGGTGTATTATTTGTACATAAAAAGCACATTTTGCAATTAAAAAGTTCGTTTATAATATTGTATAATGTGTTCGCATTTACCCCCGTCAGGCGGGGGTAAATGCGAACAGGCGGGGGTAAATAAGAACACCACTAAACAGATACTACAGTATGCACAAAACTATTGCTAAATAGTTTTGTTTTTAGAATGCTAAATAAGTCTATATACCAAAAAAATCACAAGACATGGATTTTACAAAAGCAACTCAGGGTTACAGATATGTTTATAAAATGTAGCTCAAAATCGTTCGTAATTACCCCCCTTGACCCTAAGTATACTACGATCGGATGGCTGTGAAATACTATAAATAGTATCTATGTATAAATATAAATATGTGAGTACGTATTTAATTGAGTACCTACTTATGTATATAAATATTTACATGATTTACTTTTGTGGATTAACTGCCAAACATCTCTTGCCTGGTTTGGATTAGTTACTTACCTTGTTACCTAATCTACTGTGGTGTGTCTCCAACTTGTTTTTGGTTGAACATTTGTTGGTCTGTTCCATAGGTAGCTATTTAAACTATGCTGAGTAAACATACATATAAAAATGTGTGCTGTAGAAAAATACAAAAATACCCATCATGTTTTGTGGCGCTTGAACATTAGTTGAATTTTATTATAAAATTTTAACCGGAAAAGCAAGAACATATATTTTACAATTTTAGGGCATTTGATTTAGAAGAAAATATAACAAGGTCATTTCAGAGATCAACAACAGATGAAATTTCTATAATCAGACATATATTGTGTGTTGTGTTGGTCTTCTCTGATTGGTTCTTAACTCATCTCATTTCAAAAATAAATTTCAGAATAAATCAGTATAAACAGAAAAGTGAGAAGTTGTACTAGATGTACATGAATATCAGAAGCTTATTATAAACAGCTGTTTCGAGCTTATATAAAAGGCTGTGAAACACTCATCTTTAAATGAAAAAAATATCACAACCACTCAAACTCGCTTTACTAATATTGTACGCTGAAACCGGGACTTGAATGACCGACCTCCAGGTAACAAATCCGCCGCCTTATCGATCAAGCTACTGAGAGTACTGAGGTCGGCACAGCTAATAAATCATTTAATAATAATAATAATAGGTATAAGGTAACATATTATAATACAGTGGGACCTGGATATAAGAGAATTCATGCATGGGACCGATATTTTTTCTCTATTATACCCAAATTTCTCTTATAAAGAGGTACTTAGAAGCTTTAGCTTAGGAAAAATATCTCTGTATAGGTATATTATCTTGCTATTTAAAAAAAAACTAACTTATCGAGAGGTAATATGGACCGGTAAACTGTGTCTTATATCGATGTTTTCTTATATCCAGTTCTATAACATTCACATTTGACTATATACCTACCTATTAATTAGGCATACAATTGTACACAAGAATGAGAGTTCACAAATGTTTTATAGAAGTTAAGTACCTAGAAGTTAAGTATATCTTTATACAGGGTCCGCTAAAAAACAGGAGCCACTCGAAATATCTAGAGAACCAATTTAAATTTTGAGAAAAACTAATACAGGTGCAACATTACATTCAGAGATAAATCTTTTCTACTAGGTTTTGATTTTATATGAGTTAGTTTTTCTCAAATTTTAAATCGGTTCTCTAGATATTTCGAGTGGCTCTTTTTTTTGGCGGACCCTGTATATTAGGTTCACCTTTCAGTCTGAAGATGCCCTTGTGAATAAAATCTTTCCATCGAGTGAGCTAAATGTCTTGGGAACCTTTACATTAACAACCGAGGCCACGGTGTGTGCACTACATAGTTTCTCATCCTCACTTGTCAATTTTTATTATTCATCATCAGTGAAATGAAAATCATGAGTAGCTGATCATCATCATCAGTAGCTGATCATCATCTTCACCAGTAGCTGATCATCATCAGTAGCTGATCATCGCCAGTAGCTTATTATCATTATCATCATCATCTCTATATATAAAACAGAAAAAAGGACTACCTACCTACCTACCTACCTATGTTTGTTTGTTTGTCCGGAGTTGTTTAGCCAAAACGGTAAGAGATAGCGAAAAATGTCTAAGAATTGACCCCCTCAAAACCATTATCGCTTTGTCCAGAAAAGTTATAAAAAGTTCAAAAAGGCATTGCTGTCCAGCAGTACGGCCATGCCTTAGTAAATTTGAAATTTAGTCCCGTTGCAAAGCACGGGCAAACGGCTAGTATAAGATATAACGGAACCCAGCGGGATAGAGCAAAAATTCTGAGATTTTTTTTCTATTACCTATAAAGAGTTTTATAATACCAATAAATAGCAACATAAGCAACTTTTCCATTATATCCAGCTTCGACGGTATTCTATAGTGATGCTGTCTCGTAGTTCCGACCCCACCCAGGCTGGGTGTAAAGGATTGTGAGTTTACACCGAGTGTGAAGGATAACGAATACTTGTCTCGAGATCTCAAGTAAACTCCTGTGATCAAGTGACGTTTCAAAACAACATTTTATACTGATTGAGATCTCTTTGACTCTGGACTAGACCTAATAAGTATCTTCAGGTACCTTCACTCGTGTATAATATGTACTTGCTATTGGATTCAGCCTTATAAATTACCTAGTCGTCACAAACCTCATGTTTTCTATTATATACAGGGTGTACATTGTGTACAAGTGGTCAGACAGACAGACAAACGAAAGCCAAATCGTCCAGTACAAAGTTAAAATAGAACCTTGCTTGGTCAAGTCGAAAAATGGTATCTCTTGTGAAATTTGTAACCACTTTTTTTTGGTTTTAACGTTGCTTTCAACTACATGGTCATATTATGACGGGGATGTTACCCTCCATTCGCAGGAAACTCACAAACCTGCTACCCACATTTACCTCACCCAGCCTGGGTTGGGTCAGGAGGCCAGCATCACGAAGTATTTACCTCGCTGGACGTTCCTTAACTTCAGTGATACTACGAGAACCGGTGCAGTCAACGCGCCATCGACGCTGGCAAATAAATCTTTATTGCCCTCTAACGAAAATATTATATGCCTCAAATAAAAGCATAAATGATCAAAGTCAATTTTAGTCCTAAAATGTCCCCTAGAATGGATTATGAAATTTTCTACAGAAAAACTTGGTCACACTGTATTGCTTGATGGTATTTAGTCATTTATATATTTATTTATTCATTTATTTATTTAATTATTAGATTTATTGACTGGTTCATCAATCCATCACTGCCAATCCATGATCTTTGATGATCCTGATCCACATAAAATTATGATGCATTTACCTCGAGTACACCTGGATCATTATCATTTTTATTAGGTACATAAAATAATTATGTATTTATTACATAAAAATATGTATGAACAAGATGCCCAGGCGGGCAAAGTGCCAGTGCGTCTAGCATGCTTATAAATGATTCATAATTGTCATTCAACTGCTAAAGTGTTTTACTAGTAATAATATTACAACAAATAAATAGTCTTTCCAGTACTTTTTAGGATACAACCATCTTCTCGCAGTACGTATAAGGAGATGTTGTGACATTTTATTTTCTTTTTTCATGAATATCGTAACACAACTGGAAAAGACTTAAGCGCCAAATCTTGATGTCTTCTTATTATTCTAACGTCTTTTTTTCACAAAAAGTGACGAAATAACACTTTTTTTGTATATTGGTATGTATGGTTTTATCTGTGGTGAAGCACAAGGCCTCTTCGCAATTTTTGTGGGTAGCGCAGCATTACTAAGAGCTTCCTTTACTTTTTCGGATTATTCTATTACATTAATTTCTTTTTACTCTGGTAATGCCGCACCACTGGTCGTTACTCATGCAAGTACCTACTCATTTTTCCTCACGAGGTGTAAGTGGACCACGAACATCCTAGTACAGAGCAGAAAAATTCCTGTCCCGCTGGGGATCAAACCCAGGTCACCATGCTTGCAATGCCTAGCGCACTAACACACTCTGCCATGGTGAGTTGGTGACACTTTTTTATTTTAAAAAGAAAAGAATGAAGGAACTCTTTCTCACGTCGTGATAAGACCATGCAGTTGAGAGCGATCTTCAACACAAATGAATAAAAAGTCCCATTTCAATTTTCTCAGGAATCGTTTCGTGTATTCAGAACTTACAAACGACCACAAAATATTGGTTAAAGTGTCTAATTGAAAGATATAAAAAGAAATCCAACGTTTGACCTAAAATTTTACAAAGTTCCTAGGCTCGGCAAAAATAAAAAAAAACATGGAAATTCTAACGATGAACTATTTCCTCTTCTTCTTTTACTCTGTCTTATCCCGTTCAATCAGGGTCGAAGTTGTTCAACCTTATGGTTGAGATTGATTGGCACATTTTTTAAGGCTGCTGGATGCCCTTCCAAACGGCAACGATTTTATTAGATTGAACGTCCTGGATACTGGATTAGGACGGGAGTTTTACCCTCCATTCGCAGGGAATCATAACAGCTACCCAAATTAACCTCACCCAGTCTGGGTAGGGCCGGAAATGCCAGCCTCACATATACATACGGAGGGAATCAAATTTTGGTTGTGAAAAGTCTGCTCCGACCGGGTATCGAACTCAGGATCTCTGGACTACGGGCAGTAACATAAGGCAGGACCAATAAAAAATATCTAGGTGCAAGTGATCCATGGTGTATACCTACTGTATAATTATCTAGGTGCAAGTGACCAGAGCTGAGAAGATAAATCAATTTATTATTATTATTTCTACACAAGTTAAGTATATAAATATTAAATAATAGATAAATCAATCACCCAGAGAAAACTTGTGACTTTAGCAAGGCACGAAGCACAAGTTAAGTATCTATAGAAGTAAGAATAAATAAATCAATCACCCAGAGAAAACTTGTGACTTTAGCAGGGTTTGAAGCGTGATCACCGTAAATTGTTCTGTTGGTTTTCTATTATAAGTGGTAGTGGCCAGGCGTGGCCAGTGCTAAGGAGATGCGGCACTGCAGCACCCCCAGACACAAAAGACAATGATGATTTTCTCAAGTCCTAGCTCGTACTCAATGAAAATAATCACACATTTCTATAATGACTAATGCATATTTTTTTTTTAATGCATGAGACTGCTTTCAGAATAGAGAGTTGCCAAAAGACACAGTATAAGACGTCAATAATCCAAGATTACATATTTTTTCTTCTTATTATTGATTTTTTTCCTTTCCTTTCTTTTCTTCATTTCTTCTTTGATGATGTTGTTAGGATCTACGTTGAGAGAAAATGTGATTGTGTATTGTTTCAGTACTAAGTATCTTTGATAATTGATAAGTTAAATGCCAGCCCCATAGGTATATATATATATAATTGGTAAGTACATACTGTTTATTAAAAGGTACCTACATGTATTCAGAATCTTACCTTGATTGTATAGCTCAGACACCTTCTCTAGAAGGAAACACGACAGACAGGAATTTCAGTACGAAACACTCTTTTCGTGCAAAAATTGAACACTTCAAAAGTTGAGAATTTACTGGATTTATGTTTTACTTGAATTCATACAAAGTTTGCTGCCAATGAGTTCAATGACAAAAGAAATTATTAAAGTTGAGGAGTGATTTAGCGATATTAGGTACAATGCGGTTAAAAACGAAGTTTAACTTTAAAAAAAAAAAAGTTTAGGAAAACGTTTAGGTAATTTTAGGAATGTTAGGTTTTATTAGGAGAACGTGAAATATTAATTTAGAGAAATGCTGCCGTAAATATTCAGAGTACACTGAAGTGTTGATTTACAAAGTTTTTGAAGAAATGCGTAAAAACATTTTCCACCAAGGCAGAAAAATAGTGGTGTTAATTTTGTAGTTTCTTCATACAGAATGTGTTAAACAAATTAATTGCGATTTCCGAATACAGTTTCAGGTGCATGTTTAATTTTTCGAGATAAAAAAACTTCGGAAACAGCAATTAAATAGGTGTTACTTCAGTCCATTAGTGAACTTAATTATTAAAAACACGCGGGGAATCATGTTGAGGTGTTTATTTAATTTAAAAGTTATTTATTTTATTTAATAAAGGTATAATTATGTTGCTTCGCACGGGATCCTAATATTATGTTAAAGTAACGATGTTGACAGGTCAGACAGTTGTATATTAACGAGAGTTTAAACTGTAAATTAACCCGTGAATGGTCGACTAGAGGGAATTTTACTCACCCTGTTGGCAAAGATGTCCTAACTAAAGGCAATAACTTGGTAATTATTGGCTCCTACTTGTCGGGTCTCTCAGTAGCTTTTCAAAATATGTTTTACTTTGTGTAATAAATTCAAGTATTGAAATCAAAGAAGATTACGAACAAATTCTTTGTAAAAAAAAATCAGTTATTTTTTTCGAAAAGAAAGGAAAACACAGCAAAATACAGAGTGAGAAAAAGTCTCTATAGTGGACCGTTTGTGTTCGTCGGCAGAACGCGAACACTCACGGGTTAAGTAAAGTATGTTATTAGCTACACGTTGAAAATTTAATGTAAGAAAGTGTTGAAAACTAGGTATTATATATTTACATGAAATACGAAAAATGGCATAATTTGGTAATAAATAATAATCTAATAGGGAGATAGGTATGTCATTGCAAAATATGTTCTTGTCCAGACAAGTTTAATGAGCGCTTTGCCATGTACAGAGTTTCCCAACCTCGCTAAACGTTGCTTAAATTCAGTGACAGAACGAGATCTTGGTGTATTTAACGGGGCTGAATGCTGGCTGAAAAACTAGTTTTTTTAGGAGTTTAAATTAAAAAACAAAGAAAAAAGAAAAGATAAGTGTTTCACAGCCGTTTTTTTTTTCGTAAGCATTAAACAGGAGCTACTGTAGACGCTTGTGGTCTGTGTTGTAGCCTGCCCATCCCGTAGTATGCCTCCCCTCTGATGGGCGAGAAGTGACACAATACTTCCCATTTAGTTGCTGGGTCAACACGAGCGCACCGGAAGGTATTCCTTACAAACAATTGTAACCCAATTAAGAATACAAATTTTTGAACGACAAAACGGCAATTTTTTTAACTTTTTCAACCACACTTTCAACTGCAGGGTCATATCACGACGAGGGTGTTACTTTATATTCGCAGGAAACTCACAAACCTGCTACCCACATTAACCTCACCGAGCCTCGGTTGGACCGGAATGCCAGCATAACTTCACCTCACAGGACGTTCCTCAACTTCGGTGATCCTACAAGAACCGCTGCATTCAATGCGCCATCCACACTAGCATGGTATAAACATTGAAAATGGCATGATCATAAAATTGTTCGGATCGGATCAGACAACTGTCGAATTGGTGAGGTACCAAAAGCGAATAGATAAAGTGAAGGGGGACCGGTGTCTGATTCAACCTTGATGTCACCTTACCCAGGCTGTGTCAGAAAAGAATGATGAGATAGAAGTCATCAAGGGTCCACGAAGATGGCCCCCGTTCAATACACCAGTTCTAACTTTGTAAATTAAGTTAAGCAACGTCTAGTGACGTTAGGACTTAGATGGGTGACCGTTCAAATTCAAATCCTCGTGATGCTGGCTATTCACAAGTTTTTTTTTTTTTTTTTTTTTCATTGTATTCTCAAACGATATAATATATTTCTTTCGACAACACGTCTTCCTTCTTCAGTGTGCTCATTACTGATGCCACATTTCCTCTTTGTATCGCGAAACTCACTCTTTGACGGAAGTACTCCCCTGCACGTCTCTCTTTCGTTTCAAGTACCAGAGACTTGGAAATAGAATTGAATAGTTCCAAGGCATCTGGTCCAAAAGATCCGAAAGTTTCGACGGCAAAGGGAGAGAAAATGCATTGGGAGTGAATTTCGCGATAGGTACTCATCTTTTTTTAATTTTTCAGCGTGTTTCGCTGCTTCCCCTGGACCTTGTAGTGAATTCACAAGTTAGTTTCTAGCGAATGGAGGTTAATATCATCACGACGTCGCTTCAACTGCATGGTTAATTCCCCTTAAGTTAATTCCGCCCTTATTCTTTGGAGTAAAAATTCCACGCACATGGGAAATAGTAAACATATTTTTACGTTCCTACAATGTGTACTTGTTAAGTAAGTATAGCTACAATAACTTTAGGTACTATAATTAATATTATTTGTATTACACATTAGGCAATACAAAGATAAAAAAATGGATTCCAGTAAATCACGACCTAAAACAGAGAAACTAACAAAAAACAAAATTTCAGCAATCTAATGATTCGTCTCAATGTTATGAAATTGGAATGTTTTTTTTTAATGATACTTAGGTGATTAAAGCTTAAAGCATCGTATTATTTAAGAACTTGTGATGAAAGTACGATGTCTTCGGTAGATATCTGGAAGAGAAATAATTTTAGAATTGCAACAAAAAAAAATACACTGCTTTACAAAATAAAAACATAATTTTTTGATAGAATATTTGTGTTTATCACTTTCGTGATATCACAACTCCTCAAACTCGCTTTACTAAATCTACGCTAAATCCGTGACTTGAACCACCGACCTCTAGGTTACAAGTCCGCCGTTTTATCGATCAAGCTAATGAGGTCGGGTTAAAAACTTGAATGACATCACCAGGGAAGCCAAGTGGACTTGGCTCCCGTTCCAGAAAGCACTCTCACTCTCACGATCCCCAAATTGCTCTTGGTCTAATCAAAATGGTTTCATTTTTTCCTCTGATCCCTCCAAATCGTTATGTCCATTTGCACACAATTTTCTGGTTCATTAAATTAATGAACCAGATGGTCACAATTTTCTTCATTGCAAAAAAGCGACATATCATTTGTGATGATGCAATAGCAAAAAAGGGATTTTGAAACCGATGTTAATTTTACGATGATGTCAAGGAGATGGGTTCACTTAGTTAGGACTTAAGTAAGTTGTCATATGTGCGTCAATCACTTGCGTGATATCACAACTAGGTACTCAAACTCGCTTTACTAAATCTACGCTGAAACCGGGACTTAAACCACCGACCTCTAGGTTACAAGTTACTTATCGATCAAGCTACTGAGGTCGGGTTAGGACTTCAGTATTTTGCACCTCAGGATTGTTCATCACCCCTGGTATTTGATTACAACTAAACTCACTCCCTCAAAAAAATAATAATAAACCCTAGACAGTGATGATTTTCCTATTGAACCATTGAGTTTCTCCAAAAGCTTTGAAACTGCTCAGAAAAATGCGCCTCTATCGACGATGGCATTTTCGCGAAGAGATTCTTGAAAGATTTTCATTCATAGTGATAGTCATAATTAAAAAAAAAGTAACATCTATTTGTGTTGATCACAAACGTAATAATTATCACAACTACTCAAACTCACTTTAACTAAAACTTTGCTTAACTTGGGACCTGAACCATCAACCTCCAGGTTACAAGTCCGCCGCTAAATCAATCAAGTTACTGAGTTTGGTATATTTATTTATATACTGGCATTCAAAAAAATTCTGCTTTAATACAATAATATTTTTTAGGAAAATATCTACAGATATCTCTGAAGGAAATAGAATTTTCAAAGTGAGAAGAAATACCTACTTTGGATTGGTCGAAAAAATCTTCACTGAAGGGTTAGTTTTGGAAGTGAGTCTAAGGTAATAAAAAAATTGTCACAAATGATAGGGTATTAGGTGTAGTTATAGGTGAACTTTTTTAAGTCTATGTAATAAAAAAAAAAGCGTGACAAAGATTTGTCTTTATCCTCAGGTTTAGTTAGGGTAACATGATTAGGTTTAGTTAGAGTACCTAACAGGGTGTTAATGTATTTTATTAATTTGACGAATGGTCTATGAATAACCTGTCAGTAAAACAAAAATCGAGGAGAGAAACGGTTAGAAATCAAAAGGTAAACAAAAGAAAATTTATTAGTTAGAACTGTAATTATTTTTCCGTCTACCGAGTTAAATACACGGCAGAAAATCGATTTTTAAAACCAACTTGGTGCGCGAAAACGATCGCAGAGCGAAGCGCAACCTCAAGTTTCGGCGCGATGACGTTACGAAATAAAACAAAATATTCCCGGAGAACTTTCACCAGATCTGGCTGGAATCGAGCGACGACCACTCGCGGTGTGGTTCAGTGATCAACTGAAATGCCAGAACCATTCTCCCAAACCAATCTGGCGAACTCGGGCCGAGAAACAATCGAAACGAATAATGAGTTGGGTTCCCAGCTAGATCGACTGCCAGCTCCTTAGATCGGTTTCCGACCGAAGGCAAGTGATAGTTGGTAATCTCCGTCGATTTCAATGTTAGCATTGGCGAATCGTTCAAACAGAACTGATTGGAGAAGCCAACGCTACTGGGTGGTTCAGACCATGGAGTAAGGCCCGAATTATGAAACAGGATTAAATACCTATCTATTTGTTAATCCAAAAGGTTGGGTGGAAAAGATTCCCATAGGCAATAACACCGCCCTTTGGTTAGGACATCTGTATATGAATGACTCCAAATCGAAAGGGCCTAGTGACCAAACATCAAATTTTTGGAAAACTTAAGAAAAATGATTTGCATATTTAGCTTTTGCAGTAGGCAAAAACTGTCAATATGTGTGTAAAGTACATTTTCTAACATACTTAATTAATGTAAAATACGATTTTTTACGTTACAAAGTAATAGTTCTTAACCATTTCAGGTTTGGAATGAGGCCCGTTCTCTTTGGAACACTACTAGCATTAGGCTAGTTTTCTAGGATAAAATGCACTAGTAAGATAGTACAATGAAAATATACTCAACAACAAGCTATTGTATGTTAGAAATAACGAGAAAAGGTGTTTATTTTTTTATCTGATAGATTATTCATCTACACTGTTGGCCACTCTACAATCTCTTTGTTGGAATTCATGTAGTCCTCTGGAACATATTGTAAGCATTTTTTTATATCATCAATTTTGTCTTTTTTAACTGGCACACCTCGGCCATAAGCTTTTTGAGTAGGAATTCTAGAGATGTTGGAATCGAGTAGGGATGTGTAGAAGGTCTTTTCTGCGTGGAAATATAATTATGAATTAATATGTTGATAACAAATCCTTAAAATCCCGATTTCGAAAATTTGGTCACTAGGCCCTTTTTCTTTGAATTCATTTGTATTCATGTATTTTTTTTTTTTTTTTCTTGTGTTTTTTACTATTATATCCATTTTGTAATTTATTTGTTTTCATTGGTTGTTTGTATGTGTGTTTCTAATAAAGTATTCGAAAATAATAAGGGCCGAACTATGAAAGAGGACTAGGTATTGAATCACTGAGTTATCTTGATGGGAATTGCTCCTGTTACAGCACCACCCAGTAGAAATGGCACATCTTGATTTGCCACGTGAAGGTGCGTGCATATTACCAAATTAATCAATGCTAAGATACCTATACAAGAAGCGAAACATCCATCCCATTCTAATTAGGTATTGCTGGTAATAGATTCCATCATTTAGCGAGGCAGGATTTTTTCTGCTCTGTACATGGATGTTCGGGGTCCACTCATTCCTCACGAGGAATGAGTGGACCCCGCGACAGGAATGAAAAATTCCTGTCGCGTTGGGGATCGAACCCAGGTCACCGTCCATGCAATGCCTAGCGCGCTAACTCACTCGGCCACGGTGACTTCAAGTTCCTGAATAATAAAAAATTCAAATCAGGAACATTAACAAGTTCCTAAGAGCTCTAGGTGTTCCTGCGACATTAGTCGTATTTTTCTTTCTAACTAAAAAAAATTTCCTGGTTAGGTTTTTTCCAAATATTTCCATTTTATTCCAAGGTTAACTTTGGAAGTGGAAATTTTTCCTCTTCCAAAAGAAAAATGACTTGCTCCCAGTTTGGTTCATTTTATTCCCATTTGGTTAACTTTGGTTAGAAAGAAAAATACGGCAATTGTATATGTATAGTGTATAACTGTATACAGGGTGGACCAAAAAAACGTTTACACCCGTTAATGGTAGATTACTGACGACATTTCTAGGACGGATCTGCAATCCGTTTTTCCGGATTCGCCTTTATAACTGCACAAAGTGATTTTTTGCATCTTTCTGAAAAAGTCCGACTTTGGCTTATTCTTCAGGTCAGAACTTTTTTCCTGTTTAAGATGAGTTGATTCTGAACATTTCTGCAGAAAGCCAACAAAATTTCGATGTTTCTAGCTACACTACTTTGTTTTTTACCGTTTGGTTTGGCATCTTTTTTGACACCTGAATAGAAAAAAAATTCTCATGTAAATTTTTTACACTTTGAAACACTCAAGATTTGCCCGAGCAAATTTTGGCACAGACATGGGCAAGTTTGATAGAAGTTGGCGGCACACCCAAGGATGCTAAAAAATAATTTTACGATTTTTTATCACGTGATCTTCTGGGTAAACAAACCAGGTAAGTCTCAAAAAATGATGTTCAAAATCTTAAAAGTGTTGACCGTGTAGGGTCGTCTTGTACTCAAAGAGTAATTAGCTATTTATGTCTGATAATTATTTTCCTTGGAATTAATTAAAGGCCAGTCAAATGAATGATTGTTTGTTTCTCGATGATAGTTTTCAAGCATATTTTTCTGCATTCTATGAAATATTATCTTTAAACTTCTTGAGTTTTTTTAGTACAAGTTACATTATTATAATTCGGATGCTGAAATAGCAGATACGCATTTAGCATATGGAGTTGTCAACAGGAACATTTGGGATCACGTGAAAAACATAGTTTACGAAATCTGGTAGCAAGAATCCTGTTGGCATTCGATGACCTGACAGAAAAACCTGGAATCTTCCGCAACATTCGACGGAACATGATGAAGAGGTTCAACCTTTGCATCCAGAAAGGTGGACGCCACTTCCAACAGTTCCTCTAAGGGAATTGAGAAGGGAAGAGAGAGAGAGAGAGAGAGAGAGAGAGAGAGAGAGAGAAAGGCAAGAAGGTAGAAGGACACTTCTGAGTTA
Source organism: Bactericera cockerelli (assembly GCA_024516035.1). Classification (NCBI taxonomy): domain Eukaryota; kingdom Metazoa; phylum Arthropoda; class Insecta; order Hemiptera; family Triozidae; genus Bactericera; species Bactericera cockerelli. Next base: position 20,425,230 of record CM044962.1, on the reverse strand, counting down.
GAACTAAGAAACTAAAGTCACCATTGGTTTCAAAATTTGTGTGAGGAGAATCCATAGTGTGTAACTATGGCTAAATAAAAAATGGCAACAGTCTTTTTTATTTTGTAGTCATGAATTTTTTGCTGGCTCTGGCGTTCGGACCGGGTGGACTAGCTTACCACTGAGCTAATCGTGCGCGTCTAATCGTTTCTCATTGAACATACTAACACAAAATGTTTTTTTTTTAAATACCTTTTTGTTTATATAAAAATAGTTAAAAACATATTAAAGACTGCAAAAGTTTATTAATTTTCCAAAATATTATCTTGTTTTTTTCAAGACTTCTATTAAGAGTTGGCAATCAGTAAATATTTGTTATTTAATTAGTATTGTTTATGATAGAAGAACCTACCTACATATTTACCTGGATTTATTTCATAAACTCTATTTTCGTTTGGAAAATTCGCTAGTTTTTTTTTCTCTCGTAGGGAAGCATAAGAAAAACCATCCTTACATTATCTCAGGGGCTTACATGAATAATAATTATGTGTATTGTGATACCAATAGTATCTGATATAACTCAATTTACAGATGGTATTACCCCCAAAAAAACCATAAGTTGTTGGTGTTACAACAGGTCAGATACAGGTATGAATAAAATATTCCATCAGATTTTTTTGATCATTAAAATAATATTGACCGTCGAGAATTGAACCTCGGTCATGAGACCAACACTCTTAGCACTAACACATCTAGCTAACACCACTGACAATCTGAGAAGCACGAAATTTATCATTTGAATTTTCCTAAACTGGCTGATGAAGGCATGTGAGACCGCGGTATTCAAAAAAAGCAATGTAAACAATTTTTGTAAACAATACAAGACCCCCTTACACAGTCTACAGCTAGAAAACTCTTAGGATTTTTGAAGAGTTTTTGGCAAACATCTAATGATTTTTCCCAGAAGATCACGTGATAAAAAATCGTAAAATTATTTTTTAGCATCCTCGGGGCGGCCGCCAACTTTTATCAAACTTGCCCATGTCTGTGCGAAAATTTGTTCGGACAAATGTCGAGTGTTTTATTTAGTAAAAAAGTTTTTTTGGGTGTTTTTTTTCTGTTCAGTTGTAAAAAAATATGACAAACCAAATCGTAAAAAACAAAGTAGTGTAGCTAGAAACATCGAAATTTTGTTGGCTTTCTGTAGAATTGTTCAGAATCAACTCATCTTAAACAGGAAAAAAGTACTGACCTGAAGAATAAGCCAAAGTCGGACTTTTTCGGAAAGTTGCAAAAAATCACTTTGTGCAGTTACGAAGGCGAATCCGAAAAAACGGATTACAGATCCGGCCTGGAAATGTCGTCAGTAATCTACCATTAACGGGTGTAAACGTTTTTTTGGTCCACCCTGTATACCTATGTATCAGTAGAACCTCGATTATCCGGTCCTCGATCATCCGAATGTGCAAAAATTCTGATGAAGAAAAAAACACGCTGTTGAATAGGTCGTATACAACTATACATATTATTAATATTTATAAACGCTGATCTCAGAAGTGTACTTTTTATGTTTCATCAAATTTGTTTATGTTTCCTTTTCAATGTGAATGTTTATTTTATAGTCATCATCCTGTTATAATATAAAATATTAAAATACATATACCTGTTTTTACAAAATATCAAAATTCTTCTTTATTTTTTGGTTTTTTAGGTCCTCTCGATTATCTGGACTTTTAAATACGACTTCGCTTATTCGGAATACCTCCAGCAGACATTAATAATATTCGAGGGTCTACTCAAGTTTTTTCCCCATGTTATGAAATTAGGTTAAAACTATTTTGTATAGAATTTTTGTATAGAAGCCGGCACATGTATGAAAAGCCATGCCTGTCATGCATGCATGAGCGTGTGTGCCTGTCATGCATACGTGAGCGGGCGTGTCTGTCATGCATACATGAGCAATTGAGCATGTGTGCCTGTCATGCATACGTGAGCGGGCGTGTCTGTCATGCATACATGAGCATGTGTGCCTGTCATGCATACGTGAGCGGGCGTGTCTGTCATGCATACATGAGCGGGTGTGTCTGTCATGCATACATGAGCGGGTGTGTCTGTCATGCATACGTGAGCGGGCGTGTCTGTCATGCATACATGAGCGGATGTGTCTGTCATGCATACGTGAGCGGGTGTGCCTGTCATGCATGCATGAGCGTGTGTGCCTGTCATGCATACGTGAGCGGGCGTGTCTGTCATACATGCATGAGCATGTGTGCCTGTCATGCATACGTGAGCGAGCGTGTCTCTCATGCATACGTGAGCGGGTGTGTCTGCCATGCATACATGAGCGGGTGTGGCAGAAAAGTGCCATGAGCATAAAACGTTTATACAGCCTGTTACCTGTTCATGCATGCGTGTATGGCTTGTAGGTGTGTGGCCGGTTGAAGAGTCATCAAAATAATGATTGACTGTCCCGGTAGCTCAGTGGTGAAAGCGGCACTCTCTGAATCCAGAGATTCCCGAGGTCGCGAGTTCGAAACCCAACCGGGACATGACAAGTTATCCATTTGGGATTTTTACCACATAATAATGTCTTGGGCTTACTGCTGGAATAATGAGTAGTCCTAATCGGGCAGTATAAATAAGACAATATTATTATTATTGACCAAAATGGTAGTCACCGTGGCTGGCACACAGTGATGTGGGTTCGATCCACAGCAGCGCTGAAAAATTCTGTACTTGATGGATGTCCAGGGTCTACTCATACCTCGTGAGGAAAAATAAGTGTCAGTTTGTAATCAATAATAGAAACCAGAGGCAACATTACGAAAAGCAAAATGAAGATTTGTTTTTCACTTAGATTAAGAGGAAGCAGATACAAGGCTAGAAGTTTCAACATGGAAGATGGAGCCGGGGTGCCTTACCATGAATTTTCAAAACTACATTATGTTATTTTTAATGTTATAATACTTTTAATATACAAAATATAGTGTTATACTTACAATTAAAAAAAAAAAAATAGATATATATGAATATTTGATATGGAGATTGGTAATTCTGAGATAAAATCACAACAAGTGTGACAGTAAAACCACAAAGGCTATGTACATTAATATACAAATACACAGTTATGTCTTCGGTACATTGATCAAATATAGTTCAAAGAGGAATCCGGCGATTGACATAATAATTTACAGATTAAAACGTCTAATTGGAGCAAAAAATAACTTTTTTCCATTTACAAAAAAAAAAAAAAAAAAAAAAAAAAAAAAAAACTTATCAAGTCAAGTACCTACTACCTAAATAACTCATATGAAAAAGCTGTTGGCACACTTAAAAAAAGAGAATTAAAAAAAAAAAAAAATAGATATATATGAATATTTGATATGGAGATAGGTAATTCTGAGATAAAATCACAACAAGTGTGACAGTAAAACCACAAAGGCTATGTACATTAATATACAAATACACAGTTATGTCTTCGGTACATTGATCAAATATAGTTCAAAGAGGAATCCGGCAATTGACATAATAATTTACAGATTAAAACGTCTAATTGGAGCAAAAAATAACTTTTTTCCATTTACAAAAAAAAAAAAAAAAAACTTATCAAGTCAAGTAGTACCTAAATAACTCATATGAAAAAGCTGTTGGCACACTTAAAAAAAGATAATTAAAAAAAAAAAAAATACAATACTATCCTTATTTAAGAATAAAAAAATACGGTTCCATTTTTTTTTTTTTTTTTTTTTTTTTTTCATTTCATGCAAAAATTCATTGCAATCCGTTGACTGGTTTCTGATATTAATCTGCGACGAATGAAAATAGAGGAACAGACTGACACAAAATCAACGTTACATAAGAAGTTACATGTCCAAAAATAATAATTTGGAGCATTTTTTTTTTTTTTTTTTTTTTTTAAATAGCAAACACAATATCTGCGATATTATTACATGTAAGTTATTGGAACATGTAAAATTAATCCAGTTTAGTTACATCTATGTGTATACGTATGTACAGACTAAAAGACTTATTCCGTAACATCAATTTTAGAAATTATACGACTCAGAACAGCCCCAATTCTAATTTCACCTCCACCGTATCCTTGTTTTTTTTTTTTTTTTTCCCCCCGTTGGGCGCTTTAACACCACTGGTGTAGTGGGTCGTTCGCGCCGATTCCTCAATGAACTAAATCAGAATGATTAGTTTAGTTTTTTTTAGATACTCCATGAGGGAGTCAATAGATGAGCAGTCACCGTATCCTTACTTATCGCCAAAGGGGAGGTTCATATAATGACATCCTACATCTCGGTACTTGGATATTTGGGGTCCAATCATACCTCGTGAGGAAAAACGAGTCGCTGCTTTAACACTTAGATGACCGGGTGTACCACCGGTGGTACACGGGGTCGGTATAGCCGCATTATCGCCGGTCCCACAAGAGAATTCACGAAAAACCATGCCGGTCGTCTAAGTGTTAATGTGAGCAGCGAGCATGGGCAAATTATGGGCAAATGAGTCACACAAAAAAATCCATTTCCAAAGTTTCTATCCAAAAAAAATTCAGACAATTAAGACGATTATTTAATTTCTGTTCTTTCATATCAACAAAATGAAAAGAAAAGACTGTGTGAATCACTCGTCAAAAAAGAATTCGAATGAAATAAATAAGGCTCAGAAAAAGCTGAAATTGTCAGCGGCTGTAGCGCGTTGAATCCACTAGTTCTTTTAGGATCATCGAAGTTCAGCAACGTCCAGCGATGTGAAAACTACGTAATGGGCTCTTCGGTTACTTTCGCAATTGCTAAATTTAAGAGTCAAACTTGTGTAATATACCTAATCAGTTAATGGCTAATATAAGATTGTCTTGGATTTTGTAAATATGAAATTATTAAAAAAAAAAAACAAAAAAATAGGTCCCCATCTTGAGTAGGTAGAGGGATATACTCGTACTTACTCAAGATATTTATTTATTTATTCTGACGTGAAAAAAAAGTCAAGATTTAGATAAATGGATTTAAATTCCTGGACAAAGAGTCAAGAACAATAAATTAGGTGCCAAAATAATCAATCCAAAAGTGTACCAAATAGGTAATCCAAACTTAAAAAAAAAAAAATCTAGAGCACCATAGTTTGTTCTCAGATGTAACTCTATATTTTATGGATACTTGTTTATCATTGTAAAGCTCTAAGCATGTACATAGAAAGTTATACAATTCTGTTTTTTTTTTTTTTTTTTTTTTTTTTTTTTTTTTTTTTTTTTTTTTTTTTTTTTTTAAGATTTACACGGAATATCTAAACCAGGTAGTTAGAGATAAATCCAGCATCACGAGAGTTCAAATTTGGATGGTCAGAGGTCACCCAATCCTCGCTGGACGTTTCTTGACTTCATTGACTAAATGAGAACGGGTGTATTGAACGAGCCATCGACGCTGGCTTTACATGTATTTAAAAAAGTTATCACATTTCTGTTAATCACAATCGTGCTATCACAACTACTCAAACTAGCTTCGGTAAATTTTAGCTTAACTTGGGACTTGAACCACCGACCTCCAGATTACAAGTCTGCCGACTTATCGATCAAGCTACTGAGGTCGGTTATAAGTACGTGATTAGCAACACAGCCAAATTTAGTCGATAGAAATTTGTAAAGCTCCAAAGCTATCGGAATCCCCAAGTGAGTGCAAGTGCAAGCTGAATGCGCCCCCCACTTGCCCCCTTACCCCCCACTCGTCTCCTCCCCCCAACTAGCCCACGGTGACTCCTGACTCATGTATGCACCTATGCTCTTGATGATAATTAGGATCAACATTGTAATTTTCATACAAATAAACAATGACGGCAATAAACAATCAGTGAATTAGTGGCGTTCAAATAAACAATCAGTAAACTAGTGGCGTTCAAATAAACAATCAGTGATTGTTAGTTCAGGTTGTCATCTTCATGCACTCTAGAAATTGCAAGAGAAAATAATGTTAATCAAACATAATCTGTATGCACCGGTTCTCGTAAGATCACCGAAGGTAAGCAACTTACAGCGAAGTGAAGATTTCGTGATGCTGGCATTGTGGTCCAACCCAGGATGGGTGAGGTTAATGTGGGTAGCAGATTTGTGAGTTTCCTGCGAATGGAGGGTGACACCCCTGTCGTGATATGACCGCGCAATTGAAAGCGACGGTAAACGCAAATAAAATAATCTGGTGTAAACATCACGGAGGCTCGTAATTACCCCTGACTTTTTTTTAAAATTTAGGCTTTACGACCGACGCTTTTAATTGCATGGGCATATTACGACGAGGATGTTCTACTCAAATTGAAATTGCTCAAACTCAAATTTCACTGCTCAAGCTCAAATTTCACTGTTTAAACTCAAATTTCACTGCTCAAACACAGATTTCACCGCTCGAACACAGAATTTACTACTGAAACACGTCTCGGTGAAGATTTTTCACTCTGGCCTGGCATTCCAGTTTTGGAGTCTCCCGAGCAACCCAGGCTTGGTGAGGGTAACGTGGGATAGTTTTCAGCGGACGTACGATAAAACTATCGATTTGAATGACCTATCATAATGACTATAAACAGGTCGTAGACCAGCATTGGTTTGGTTCTGGGGACCCTTGTCAATTATTAGCCTCCTTGTAAAGACAGTGGCAGAAGTGATGAGTCATTCCGCCACTGTCTGGCTACCATCGTTCACGATGACGCCACCCCATGATGATTGTAAACAGACAATAGTACCAGACACGCACAGAGAGGAACCTCCATTCGAAAAACAAGCATTTTTGGTGTTACCGTTCACGAAATACAGCAATTATAAAAGTGAGTGAATCATTTCACGTATACAGGATCCGACATTGATTATATGATCAATAAGTGGGTACTTCGAAATGTAAAATAATAATAAGCACATAATAATAAGTTTAGTTCAACCAATAAATGCCAATTTGTTTTCTAACATTCCACCAAAAAAGTCTTTAGAAGCTTCAGTTATGAAATTATAGGCATTAAAAAATGATTCATGAATCAATGGTGTATAATTATTATTGATACAAGAACTCACGATTTTCGTACATTTGGAACCAAACTCAAGAAGAAGGTAGAGGAGGACAAGGCCACAGATTTGCCATTCTCCGAAAATCCTTCGTCATCAGTACCTACGTACCGAACGGAACTTTGAAATATATACCTATTATGACCTGTGTAAAATGTCAATTAAGTGGGAAAAAAAATTGCTCTCAATGTAAATCATTGGTGGTATTGGATGAAGTGAAGTTCATTTTTTTTACTTTACTTGTCCTATAATAAGGAAAGTATTGTATTCGTCGAAAATTTGACCTACCCAGTTTATCACAGTTTTTGTTTTGTTGTTACAATAGTTAATAAGGTAGCGTGGGGCAATTGGGGCATGAATCCGGTAAGGGCAAAACTCCGTTCTCCCTTTCCGTAGGATGAAGTGAAGTTCATTATTATTGTTGTAATTGTACAATAGTATGAAAGAGATTGCCATATTATTATGCAATACCCCGCCCTTTAGTTAGGACATATGTAGGTATATATTTTGTTTTTCTTCTTTTTATATTATTAATATTGTCAATTTTATATTTAATTTTTACCATTCTTTGTCTGTATATATTATGTTCTACTAATAAAAAGTTCTAAAAAAGAAAAAAAAAAAAAAAAAAAAAAAATAGTCTAGCGTGGGGCAATTAAGGCATGAAACCATGAGGGGCAAAACTACATTTACTTTTTTTGAAAAATCTGTCATAGTTAACCTGTTCAAACATGAATCGTACGATTATTTATATCATCATAGGATTGCGTCATCGTGAACGATGGTAGCCAGACAGTGGAGGAATGACTCAACACTTCTACCACTGTCTTTACAAGGATCTTCTAATTATAAAATAATAGATTCTTGAGCAAAATCACCCAAACGACTAAAAAAGTAAGTCCTGCCACAATCATTTTATGTACCTAATAAAAATACTTTTTTGTGGATCTTACTCATAATTTATTTTTTTTTACAAAGAAACAACATCAAACATAACAACAGGAGTAAACACAGGTAGGTATGTACACAGTTATACACAGGTATGTACAGTTATACATAGGTATATAGTTATGCATACCTATGTATACGTACATAGGTATGTACAGTTGTATAGATATAAATATATGATCTACATTTAATAGAATACAAATCTCTTCTCTTTTTTTGTTTGATGGAAGTTATTGCCTTTGGTAATCTTCTGAGATTTGCCAAAGGCAATAACACCGCCATATATTTATTTATTTTTTCTTCATTTTTTCCTCTTTTTACTTCTTCTTATATTGAATATTATTAATTTGTAATCATCTGTCTTGTATATTTTATGTCCTTAATAATAAAGTGTTAAATAATAATAAAACAATGTTGACAATGCTTGGGACATTACCACATGTCAGTGGTACCTATTGACCAAGTTTACAATTATTTTTTTTAAGTACAACATAGTAAAGAAATTTCTTTACAATTTTATACATAATTATGGTTTGGAAATACCAAATTTCAAGAAATATTTTTTTTTTTTTAAGTCGTTTTCGAGAACATCAATTTTAAGTAAATACTACACAATACACCTATACTACACACTGGACACGGAAGGAGCCCAGACTACTGTTTCTGAGCGTCCAAAGGATTCAATACCCGTATCAATCCTTCCACCACCATGATATTACACATGGGCACGGAAAGTAAAGTAATTATAAGTTATCATACTTATGTTGATTACTTTCGTGATGTCACAACTACTCAAGCTCGCTTTAATAAATCTTCGCTGAATACAGGACTTGAACCACTTGATCTTGATTCAATTGTTTATAATAAAAAAAAAACACCGACCTCCAGGTTATAAGTCCGCCGCCTTATCGATCAAGCTAAAGTAAATACATTTTACAATAAATAAATCGTCTAAAGACTACTTGGAAGTTATCCAGTGATAAGTTTAACAGTTGGATAAAGTTATTCGTTGATTGATGAAGGCACCCTTTCACTACCAACTGGTCAGTGATCAAAGCCCAGCAGACTTTTGCTTGCTCCCCTTTCACTACTAAACGGCTGAACTTCTGTTTAGTGCTCAAACACCAGACTTTTGTCCCTTTCACTACCAACTGGTCCACTTATGTTCAGCGCTTAAAGCCCAACAGACTCTTGCTTGCTCCCCTTTCACTACCAAACGGCTGAACTTCTGTTTAGTGCTCAAACACCAGACTCTTGTCCCTTTCACTACCAACTGGTCCTCTTCTATTCAAAGCCCACCAGATTCTTGCTGGCTCGTCCTGGCTTGGGCTTGCACGTGGCAAGATATCATAAAACCAGCTGTATGTTCTCCGTGGTGAGGAATTTGATAATCAGGACATCAATGGGTTCATCTGCCCGCGCGACCTGCGGGACAGAAAGGGTTAATAATAAATAAAAATATTCAACGTGTGTCCAAGGCTTTACAAAGAGGCAATGCGGCCTGTATAGAGGGTACATTGCCTCCGTCTGATCATCGGATTGAAGTGTTTCATTTGTACATCGTAATATAAATAATGATTTTATCGCCTTATTTATACTGCCCAAATAAGTTCCATAGGGAAGGATAACTTGTCATGTCTTGGCTGGGAATCGAATCCGCGACCTCTGGATTACCAGACAGACGTCTTGACCACTGAGCTATCCGACCGTGAACATGTGAAGGGAAACATCATTAGTTCAGCTCTTTTTGGTGGAAAATGCCCTAGGCATCAACTCCACACTTAAAATTTGTCTAACTAGGGTTGGGTGGAAGAGATTGCCACAGGCGATAACCCCGCCCTTCAGTTAGGACCTACATAACATATGTTTCTATATATTCTTATTCATTTTCATTGTTTATATTGTTTCCATTTTTTTCATTGTTAAAATAATTATTTGTACAATTGTACTGTACATATTATGTCCATTTATATCTCATAAAGTGTTAGTTAAGTTATAAGTTATCATATTTGTGTTACTCACTTTCGTGATATCACAACTACTCAAACTCGCTTTACCAAATCCACGCTGAAACCGGGACTTGAACCACCGACCTCCAGGTTACAAGTCCGCCGTCCTATTGGATATCTCATAAAGTGTTGAATAATAATAATATCGCCTTATTTGTACTGCCCAATTAGGACTATTAAAGTCCCATTATTCCAGCAGTAAGCCCAAGACACTTTATTATGTGGTAAAAATCCCAAATGGGATGATAACTTGTCATGTCCCGGATGGGTTTCGAATCCACGACCTTTACCATTGAGCTACCGGGACAGTGAATAATAAGAATAATAACTAGCCACGTGTGCTTGCTTACCTGTCGTTTGATGGTCATCTTGAGGTCCTCCTTGGCTCCCTTGTCCACATTGCGAGTCGTCACCCGCCTCTGACTGCAGAGTAAACAAAGTCAATACATTTACTTCCGAGAATCAAACATCAAACACCTCGAGGTGTGAGAACAAAGTTAATACATTTTACTTCCGGGAATCAAACATCAAACACCTCGAGGTGTGAAGAACGTCCTAACATTTTTTTTTTTTTTTTCTTCACATTCACCACACATTATTCTATCATTGTTCTTGTAAGTGAAGCGCTAGCAAAATTGCTTCGTTAAAAAAATACTAAGAGAAGGAAGAAAGAGACATAATATATTTAATATTAAACTTTTAAAAGATGAAACATTAATCATTATCAATTATAAAATTTTGAAAGAAACATTATGATATTTTTCCAACTGTTTTTGTTTCCTGTAATCAAGGGTGGTGTGAAAGAGAATGCCGAAGGCATTATCACCACCCTTGATCAGGCTTTGTTTATATTTATTTCTAACTTGTTACCGTGCTCATTGTATACAGGGTGGGGCAAAAGTCTGGAAACCCCTGAATAACTTTCGAATGGCTTCTTCGGTAAAATTAAAATTTTGTATGGTAAACCGGGCTAATAAGACCTTCCTTTAGAGTGGAGTCGATTTTTGTTACCGGCCCCCATGTCGGGGCCAGGGGGGCCAACTTCATTTTTTTAAATACGAACCCCCACCTTGCGATACATTTTTGGAGAGGGCTATAAATAAGAAACACATTGAAGCAAATTTTATTTTTTAAATATTAACTGTTTGTAAATGGCGTCCAACTTTGTGTATGCAGAAAAGTCTGGAAACCCCTGAATATCTTTCGAAAGGGCTTTCTCAGTAAATTTAAAATTGTGCACGGTAATCCTTGGTAATTAGACCTTTTATTAGAATGGGACCGATTTTTTTTACCGGCCCCCCATGTCGGGGCCAGGGAGGCCAACTTCATTTTTTTAAATACGAAACCCTACCTTGCGATACATTTTTGGAAAGGTCTAATCGCTCCAACTTACCGTGCACAGTTTTAAATTTACTGAGTAAGCCCTTTCAAAAGATATTCAGGGGTTTCCAAACTTTACTGCATACACGAAGTTGGACGCCATTTGCAAAAAATTAATATTTAAAAAATAAAATTTCCACCAATGTATTTCTTATTTGAAGACCTTTCTAAAAATGTATCGCAAGGTGGGGGTTCGTATTTAAAAAAATAAAGTTGGCCCCCCTGGCCCCGACATGAGGGCCGGTAACAAAAATCGACCCCACTCTAAAAGAAGGTCTTATTAACCCGGTTTAACTTACAAAATTTTAATTTTACCGAAGAAGCTATTCGAAAGTTATTCAGGGGTTTCCAGACTTTTGCCCCACCCTGTATAAAAGATGTAAATAAAGCTTGATCCAAACGTTTATAAATAAAAAAATAAATAAAAATAAAAAATATGATATATCTAAAAATGAAATCTATATCTATTGAATAGAAAATCGCTTAATAAAAGTTATCATATTTGTGTTAATCACTTTCGTGATATCACAACTACTCAAACTGGCTTTACTATATCTACGCTGAAACCGGGACTTGAACCACCGACCTCCAGGTTACAAGTTCGCAGCCTTATCGCTCAAGCTACTAAGGTCGGTAAAAAATCCCTTGATATTAAATATTACCTACTCGAATTGAGGAACTACTTATTGCATTTATACCTACCTATCTTTATCTACAGTTGAATGTTAATAATTAGGATGTTGTAATCTTTTCTTGGAAGCTTTAGCTTAGGGAATTATATAAATTCCTCTTATTATATAAATTAAAAATAAAAAAATACTAGATAGCGGAAGTAAAGCGAAAGTGATATCACAACTACTCAAACTAGCTCTACTAAAATCTACGCTGAAATCGGGACTTGAACCACCGACCTCCAGGTTACAAGTCCGCCGCCTACTGAGATCGGTAGAAAGCGGAAGTATCTATCCTTCCTCCTCTACCCCCTTCTGTTTCTTCCTCTTTCTCGCGGTTCACGGCAAATAAAAGAGAGCTATCTTGTTTAAGCTATTTTGTTCAAGCTTGAACTATTTTCTTTTAAGTTAAGTATTGTTTTCCTTTAATAATTTTTTTTCTAGATTGTATAATTTCTATATTTCTATAATCTCTTTAATGTGAAACACATACTTTTGTATTGAAAATTTTTCACAATAAATAAATTGTATTGAATATTGTAAATAATAATAAATAAAATCTTCTCACCTGAGCAGCTGCTGGTTGGAGAGCTTGCACAGCTCCAGGCGTGGACTCCCCTCTCCCCCCGCGCCATGAACATAAACTCCTCCAGGATGTCTACCTGCACCAGATAGGCGCCGAACAGGTCGTAGCTGAACGCGCCTTTCTCCCGGATGCGCGCGCACAGCGACGCGATGAGCGGCCGCTCGGCCGGCCAGTCCAGCTGGGATAGTACCATGAGGTGGCCCATCAGAATGTCGAGGTTCACGAGAGAGGTGATGTGCAGGATCGCGTCCTGTCGGGATAGTAAGAAAAGTGACAAAGCTAGGATAGTACCATGAGGTGGCCCATCAGAATAATGTGCAGGATCGCGTCCTGTCGGGATAGTAATAAAAGGATTGGGTGGAAGATATTGCCACAGGCATCGGGATAGTAAGAAAAGTGACAAAACTGGGATAGTACCATGAGGTGATGTGCAGGATCACGTCCTGTCGGGATAGTAATAAAAGGATTGGGTGGAAGATATTGCCACAGGCATCGGGATAGTAAGAAAAGTGACAAAACTGGGATAGTACCATGAGGTGATGTGCAGGATTGCGTCCTGTCGGGATAGTAAGAAGAGTGACACAGTCGAGATAGTGTCAGTTGGGTGGAAGAGCTTCTTGAAGGAGAATCCTGCCATATAAAAGAAAGCCTCCCCCCCCACCCCCAAAAAAAAAGAAAAAAAAAAGATAGTACCATGAGGTGGCCGATCAGAATGTCGAGGTTTACGGGCGAGGTGATGTGCAGGATTGCGTCCTGTCGGTATAGTAAGAAAAGTGACAAAAGAAAGATAGTAAAATAGTAAGAAAAGTGACACAGTCGGGATAGTACCATGAGGTGGCCCATCAGAATGTCGAGGTTCACGAGAGAAGTAATGTGCAGGATTGCGTCCTGTCGGGATAGTAATAAAAGGGTCGGGTGGAAGATATTGCCACAGGCAATAACCCCGCCCTTTAGGTAGGACATTTTTCTCTTCTTTTTCCTTCTTGTATATTTGTTTAATCTTTTTGTTTTTCTTTATATTTCATTGTGTACTGTACCTATATTTTTTGTTCTACCTAATAAATCTTTAAAAAAAAGCGAGAATGTTAAGATAGCAAATAGCGTCCTGAGAAAGTTGTAATAGTATCGTCCTGTTGAGATAGTAATAAAAATGAGAAAACATGGGTTATATTTTTTATACCCATTATTTAAAAGTAAAATAAAGCTGGGATAGTACCTTGAGCGCGTTGAAGAGCAGACGCACGCAGTAGTGGAGCACGGGGAGACGACTGAGAGGCAGGAAGTGCAGGTGTCGTGCTCTGGCGGGTGGGCTGGGCGTGGGCTGGGTCAGGGTGAGCTGGGCGGAGAGGTGCCCACCTGGGCGGAGCTTGTCTATGTTCTTCACCACCGCAAACACGGACTCAATGCACATCTAGGGGTGGGGGGAATTGTGAGTCACGTTGAATACAGCAGTTCTTTTTATTTTTATTTATTTTATTTTTAAGCTTTATGAGGTAGAACCAAAAATATATACAGTAGAACACAATGAAATATAAAGAAAAACAAAAACATTAAACAAATATACAAGAATGAAATAAAGAGAGAAATTTCCAACCTAAAGGGCGGGGTTATTGCCTGTGGCAATCTCTTCCACCCAATCCTTGTTCTTGTTCTGTTACTGAAGCCAGCCTCCGTGGCGTAGTGGTTGTGACTACTGGCCGTAGTCCAAACTTCTCGAGTTCGACTGACGGTTGGGACAGACTTTTCAACAAAAATTCTGTCCCACCCAGAAGCTGGCATTTTCCGGCCCAACCTAGGTCTGTCCCACCCAAACACGTGAAGCTGGCATTTTCCGGCCCTACCCAGGGTGAGGTTAATGTGGATCGCTGGTAGGATTCCCAGCGAATGGAGGGTAAAAACCTCCGTCTTGACTACTTCAAATCAGGACGTACATCAGAATTAAAATAACTGGTCACAATAGATCTAAATAGAGGTTGGTGTGATATCGCTGCTTCATTTGTGGATCTCTAACCAGTCTATAATAATACTGAAGTTAGGCTACGTCTAGCGAGGCTTGAGCTTGTAAAGGTGACCATTCACATTTGAACCCTCGTGATGATGGCAATTGCCGGCCCCACTCAGGCGGGGTGAGGTGAATTTGAGTACCTTGCTGCTTTGTGAGTTACCAGCGAATATAGGTTAAAACCCCTGCCGTCATGTCACCATAGAGTTGAAAGCGGCAACTTAAAAAAAAATCCCGAGAAAATAAACAAAATATTTTACAGAATTTAAAAAGGGGTCCACTCATACCTCGTGAGGAAAAATGAGTAGCTGTTCTAATGTTAGCAGGGACCAGTGGCAGAATCATAGGCAAAAATAAGATATATATGAATATTAAAGATACGAAAGTTCTATAATTCTGCACTACCCATTAAAATTGTAATTTAAGAACACAAAAAAACACATTAATATATGTATATAAAAAATGAAAAGAACTTATCATGTATAGGTATGTGTTAAATACTTTCGTGATATCACAACTACTCAATCTCGATTTGCTAAATTTTGCTGAATACGGAACTTGAACCACCGACCTCCGGGTTACAAGTCCGCTGCCTTATCGATCAAGCGACTGAGGTCGGTAAAAAAGCGCTTGATATTAAATATTACCTAATAATACCTACTCGAATTGAGGAACTACTTATTGCATTTGTACCTACCTATCTTTATCTACAGTTGAATGTTATGATTTAGGATGTTGTAATCTTTTCTTAGGCCGTATCGATCAAGCGACTGAGGCCTCATAAGAAAAAACAACAACTCACATTCTTGTTGCCGAGGCAGTGGTAAGTGGATGCCATCATCAGATGAGTCAGCATGCCTTTCTCGCCTGACTTGATGCTGCCTTATTTATCAAGCGACTGAGGCCTCATAAGAAAAAAAAAAAAAACTCACATTCTTGTTGCCGAGGCAGTGGTAAGTGGATGCCATCATCAGATGATTCAGCATGCCTTTCTCGCCTGACTTGATGCTGCCTTATTTATCAAGCGACTGAGGCCTCATAAGAAAAAAAAAAAAAAAAAAAAAAAAAAAAACTCACATTCTTGTTGCCGAGGCAGTGGTAAGTGGATGCCATCATCAGATGAGTCAGCATGCGCTTCTCGCCTGACTTGATGCTGCCTTATTCATCAAGCTACTGAGGCCTCATAAGAAGAAGAAAAAAAAAAACTACTCACATTCTTGTTGCCGAGGCAGTGGTAAGTGGATGCCATCATCAGATGAGTCAGCATGCCTTTCTCGCCCGACTTGATGCGGGCATGCACCTGCTCCATGTCCTCCGAGTACAGGGCAGCATCCAGCGTGAAGCCACCACTCCATGCCGGCAGCTTCATGCTCTCACTCAGCAGGACAAACTCTGAAAGTTCAGTATACAGTATGTTTCAGAAAAGGTGGCCAACCCCTCGTAACTTTTGAACGCGACGGAATTTTTCAATTCTGTAAAGTTCTAAGTATAGGAAGTGCCCTATGGCCCATCCTGTGGTCATACTTATTTTAGGCCCCGTTTGGCTCTTCCGACTTTTAGGCCATATTTTTTCATTTTTCTCGCGAATTTTAAATGGAATGCTATATTTTTTATTCCTGTCTATTAAAGTCCAAATCAGGCTGAGTATAATAAGCTTTTAAATTTTTCAAAAACCTTATCAGGGGCGGAGCTGGTAGGGTGCAAGGTTCAAAACTTTTACACCCTGTATTTCAGCGTCAGTTAGATTTTTTAGTACAATTTTTATTCACATAGGTTCAAAATATTGTTTTACAACATATGAAATCAAAAAATATTCTTGTTTACATTTAATCAGGGCCGTAGTTAAATTTTCGTAAAAGTACTTTTTTTCTCACGTCAATTTTTCCGAAAATTAATGGTGTTTTCGAAATTGGCATTTTTAGAGGTGAAAGTCTGCAGGGACATATGTTTTTTATGCTTAATATCGAAAGAAAACTTAACGGAGAAGCTATTAAGGTCATAAAAAAGGACATTTAACCTGCTAGTTTTTTCACAACAGTGTCCGGTAATGTGGGTGAATTTCGAAATTATTGGATTTTTTGTTGTTCAGGAAACACAATTGGCATAGAAAATAAATAGTACCTAATAAGGGAATAATACTTCAAATAACATAACAAAATACGAAGATGAAAATTATTTCTTCTAAATCAGTGCCGGATTTTTTATTTCTCTCTCTCTTCTCTTTAAAATAATAATTGAATTGGTTTAATTTTCACCCTCAAGTATATCGTACTTGACCTGGTATTTTTTTTTTTTTAATTTCGAGATTATTGGAATCTTTGTTGTTTTTTTTTTTTTTTTTTTTTTTTTTTTTTTTTTTTTATAATTGTGTACGGGAAATACCCATTCATACATAAAATTTCCCTAACTTAAAATTAACTTATCTTACTTAAATCTAATACTAGGTTTAATATATACTAAACACTAAAACTAATAAGGTAATCCAGATCTTTGTGACCGGTATTCGACAAATAGCAAATGTAAGTTTTCCTTCAATGTATGAGGCATCTCATTGAACAGATCAATATTGTAGGGATGGTTACAAATTGTATTACAAAGTTTCAATGATCTGATCAATGGGCCATGCTCAGCAATGTTTGTGTTGCATTTCTTTATAGAAAAAGTATCCTTATTGCGTGTAAATCTACTTCTAGTTCGGAGATTGATGCGTTGTAGGATATCAGGGCAATTGATTTTGAAATTGAGAATTTTGAATATAAAGATTATGTCAATGATATCTCTACGATGTTTAAGAGGAAGTAGATCATATTTTTCGATTAGGTCATTGTAGGAAAGGTATTGATTTGAGTTATCTTTGTGCCTTAGAATCCGAATAAACTTTTTCTGTATACTCTCTATTGCGTCAATCCAGATGTTATACTGTGGAGACCAAAGTGTTGAGCAGTATTCCAACCCTGGTCTCACTAATGAGCAATAGAGAGTTCTGAATGTGTTCGGATTTCTGAATTCTTTGGAGTTCCGATAGATAAAACCCAGATTACGAAAGGCGTTAGATGTTATTTTAGAGATATGGGAGTTAAATCTGAGGTCTTGGTCTAATAGAACTCCAAGATCTTTGATTTGATTGACACGGTTCAGTTTAATACCATTGATGAAATAGTCAAATGATAAGGGATACTTTTTACGATGGAAAGATATTACAGAGCATTTGCTTACATTGAGTTTCATGCCATTTGTCTCACACCAGGACACAAGAGTATCTAGCGCACCCTGCAGCGCCGCGCAGTCCGACGCACCACTCACCCTTCTAGCAGGCTTAAAATCATCTGCATATAGCCAGCCATGGACATCTCTCATCTCACTCATGAGGTCATTTATGAATATAATAAATAAGAGGCCAGATAGATGCCCACCTTGAGGACAGCCCGAGGGCACTTCAAAAGGGTCAGATAAAACTTCATCATACTTAACGCTCTGAGAGCGAGATGAGAGATAGTGAAAGAACCATGACAGCAGTGGATCTGAGACACCAAGTGAACGTAATTTAGAGCAGAGGATATTAATATTTACCAGGTCAAAAGCTTTACTGAAATCTGTGTTAATGCAGTCCACCTGGTAGCCCTCCTCCACCGCTGACGAAAGAAATTCATAAAATGAAATTAAGTTTGAAGTGGTGGACTTAGCTTTGAGAAATCCATGTTGAGCGTCTATTATTAGCGGAGATAAAATTAATTTTAGTTTATTGTAGACGATTGCTTCAAAGAGTTTTGGAATGAATGAGATTTTGGAAATGGGTCGATAATGCTCAACATTGGATTTCTCACCATTTTTATGAATCGGAACGACATGAGCATGTTTCCATATTTCAGGAAAATAACCCAGAGAGAGTGATCTCTGGAACAAAAGGGTGAGTGGAGAGGCAAGCTGCGCCGCGCAACGTTTTAGGATAATTGATGGTACTCCATCCGGTCCACATGATCCAGAGTTTTCCTGTTTAAGAAGTTGTTTGTAGACATCATCCTTAGATACATCTATATTTGATAAGACAAAAGGCAGGCTAGGAAAATCATTAAAATCGGGAGGACAAAGTTTTACATCAGAATAAACAGACGCAAAGTGTTTAGCAAACAAATTTGCGCACGTTTTAGGATTAGATGAAAATTCATTTTTATAGTTAACAGATCTAGGTAGCTGGTTATCCTGCTTTTTGTCTTTGATAAAATCAAATATTTTTTTGGGTTTAGACAGGATGACATCTTCATTTTTTTGGACATACGATTCATAGTCATGATAAGCAAGAGATTTACATTCTCTACGAAATTCTGAGAATTGATGATAGTAAAGTGTGTTATTGGTTTTCTTAAAATTCAAGTGACACTGTTTTTTAAGTTTTGTTTTATATTTGAGCTCATTACTAAACCATAAAGGATAGTTAGATTTAAATAATTTAGTTTTAGGAACGAAAAAATCGAATCCAATATATAAAGTTTTATAGAAAATATCTACTTGCTTATCAAGATCATGGGAAGAGTCTAGATAAACTTCCCAATTGATATTATCCAAGTATGTATTTAGAAGATCAAAATTTGTCTTACTGAAGCTAGATACTTCTCGAAAGATATTAGTGTCATGTTCTTGTTTATTTGAATTATTGATATTGAATCTAAGGATCAGTGGCGGATGGTGATCATCAACTGGAACCAGTGGGTCATCAGTTTTACATAAGTTCAAAATCTCGAAATTGACAAATATTAAATCGAGGATTCTTCCCAGCTTATTTTTTACATCATTTACTTGAGATAGCTCATAGAATGATGTCGAGTTAATTAATAAGTCAGAAAGTGGATCTGTTAATCACTTTCGTGTTAGCACAACTACTTAAACTCGCTTTACTAAATTTACGCTGAAACCGGGACTTGAACCATCGACCTCTAGGTTTCAAGTCCGCTGCCTTATCCATCAAGCTACTAAGGTCGGTGAAACGGATAAATTACAAAACAACTTTGGTTTTTTTTGGAATACACCATTGTTATACCTACAAAATAAATTATACCTTATAAGAGAATTAATCTTCACTAAACATAAATACATACTTACGAAATTAAATGAAAAAAATCTTCTTAAAAAAAGAGTTTGGTACTTAACCTGGAAAATGGCCCTTTATTTAGAAACTGGTATTCATTACTAGAAACTCCAGTATGTTTTTTATTAATTTGGGTTTAATATCGCCTTCAACTGCATGGTCATTTGATCATATCACGACGGGGGTTTTACCCTTCATTCGCAGGAAACTCACCAACCTGCTAACCAAATTTATCTCACCCAGCCTAGGTTAGGCCGGAATGCCAGCATCACGAAGTTTTCACCTCGCTGGACGATGCTTAACTTCGGTGATCCTACAGGATCGTTGCATACAACGCGCCATCGGACTGAACTTTGAAGAGTGAAAAAAAAAAAATCCGGCACTGATTTAGAAGAAATAATTTTCATTTAATTTTGTATTTTATTATGTTATTTGAATTATTATTCCCTTATTAGGTACTATTTATTTTCTATGCCAATTGTGTTTCCTCAACAACAAAAAAATCCAATAATTTCGAAATTCACCCACTTTACCGGACACTGTTGTGAAAAAACTAGCAGGTTAAATGTCCTTTTTTATGACCTTAATAGCTTCTCCGTTAAGTTTTCTTTCGATATTAAGCATAAAAAACATATGTCCCTGCAGACTTTCACCTCTAAAAATGCCAATTTCGAAAACACCATTAATTTTCAGAAAAATTGACGTGAGAAAAAAAGTACTTTTACGAAAATTTAATTACGGCCCTGATTAAATGTAAACAAGAATATTTTTTGATTTCATATGTTGTAAAACAATATTTTGAACCTATGTAAATAAAAATTGTACTAAAAAATCTAACTGACGCTGAAATACAGGGTGTAACAGTTTTGAACCTTGCGCCCTACCAGCTCTGCCCCTGATAAGGTTTTTGAAAAATTTAAAAGCTTATTATACTCAGCCTGATTTGGACTTTAATAGACAGGAATAAAAAATATAGCATTCCATTTAAAATTCGCGAGAAAAATGAAAAAATATGGCCTAAAAGCCGGAAGGGCCAAACGGGGCCTAAAATAAGTATGACCACAGGATGGGCCATAGGGCACTTCCTATACTTGGAACTTTACAGAATTGAAAAATTCCGTCGCGTTCAAAAGTTACGAGGGGGTGGCCACCTTTTCTGAAACATACTGTATAGTATAGTATAGTAGTGCTTTATTCAGACTGTCACCTCGAGACAGGGAGTCCCATTATGCTAACAGTTTAACATAGCACCTCTATATTTATTGTAAATATTATACAGGATATTATAACTTGAAAAACATTATTGACTAGAACTAGAACTAGAAAAAGAACTAGAAAAACAGTATTGGTGGTAAGTTAGGTAAAAACTATTGACTTGAGAAAAAAAAAGAGATAGAACGTAAAAAAGAAAATAAAAAATCGCATCAATATCTAATTATTTATGCTTTATTTATGGCAAAAACTTCCGTAACAATGAAAAACCTACTTTCATGGTCGAAAACTTCCGTAACAATGAAAAACCTACTTTCATGAAGATGAATACCTATATGGAATTGACGTGCTGATTCAAAATATTGATTCTCCAAGAGCTGCTTAACTTTTCAATGTTTTTTTTTTTTTTAATAATGTATATTTATTTTAATTTTTTTTATACAATTTTTGTGGCTCTCTCCCTAAGGAATACTTTTAGTATAATTTTATTGATAAACGCATCGAGAATCAGCTCTTGTTTTTCATTTCCCAGTCAGCACAAGACTACCTCACCCTTCTCAGTCTGCAGGGAGATGTGCATCAGCCCTTATAATTCAATCCTCGTCCTGAATACACCTCTACAAGATACGAGATTCTCTCAATCAGCATTGTGGCTCTTGTCTCTTATTTCCCAGTCAGCACAAGACTAAGGCCCTAATTATAGGACGATTAAATTCAAGATAGGCTGGAATCTCCCTCAAGTCCGAGTTTCAACTAATCACAGCGCAGTTTAGCCTGAATTATTTATTTTTATTTATTTATTTTTAAAAGGTTTACATAACAAGTTTCTTGGTACTCTATTACAATGTAGACCTTAGGTAATAGATAAAAGAAAAAGACTTGAGGAGCAGTCTGGTTTATCTGAAAATTCAATCCTGTTCTATGATTCCGCCCTGACTCACCTTTCTCGATCTGCAGGGAGCTGTGCATGAGCCGCCACACTTGAATCCCCGTCCGGAACACCTCTGCAAGATGCGACAACCTGTCCTCCTGCTCATGCACCGTCAGAAGCGGCTCGTGTTCAGTCAGCAGCGCAGCATCTGCTGACTCGGAATGCTTGGAGGTGCGGGACCGTTTAGCCGGGGGCGGCTCAAGGGAATCGTCCGAGGGTGAGGTTTCCAGGAAAGCCTCCACGAGCACCATGGGGGGCGAGGCGGCTTTGGTCGGATGATTCAGGTCACCTGCTCCTCCTGCATGGATGGGACGATAAACAAAATACTTTACAGAATTTGAAAAGGGGCCTCATACCTCGTACCTCGTGAGGAAAAATGAGTAGGAGGAGCAGGATGGTACGATAAATGAATAAATAGAATAGAATATACCTTGTTTATACTGCCGAGGTAAGACTGAAAAGTCCCTTTACTCCAGAAGTCAAACAGGTCTTATATATTTTATGGAATAATAAATGTGTTTCTTTTTTTAACATCACAATTCTATTGGGTAGCACAGAATTATAGGGCACTAATTACTCACCTCTCGGCTCCCTGGTAGAAGTGTATACACTAGCCGTTTTTTTTTTTTTTTTTTTTTTTTTTTTTTTTTTTTTTTTACACTAGCTGTTGCTATGGCAACGTATTACTTACTTCCCAGCTCCATGGTAGAAGTGTACACACTAGCTGTTGCTATGGCAACGTACTACTCACCTCCCGGCTCCATGGTAGAAGTGTACACATACACCAGATAGCACAGGTACACCGTGGCTCCGTACACTAGCTGACGAATACTGTCCCCCGAACTGTTGCCATGGCAACGTATTACTCACCTCCCGGCTCCATGGTAGAAGTGTACACACTAGCTGTTGCTATGGCAACGTATTACTCACCTCCCGGCTCCATGGTAGAAGTGTACACTAGCTGTTGCTATGGCAACGTATTACTCACCTCCCGGCTCCATGGTAGAAGTGTACACACTAGCTGTTGCTATGGCAACGTACTACTCACCTCCCGGCTCCATGGTAGAAGTGTACACACTAGCTGTTGCTATGGCAACGTACTACTCACCTCCCGGCTCCATGGTAGAAGTGTACACACTAGCTGTTGCTATGGCAACGTACTACTCACCTCCCGGCTCCATCGTAGAAGTGTACACACTAGCTGTTGCTATGGCAACGTATTACTCACCTCCCGGCTCCATGGTAGAAGTGTACACACTAGCTGTTGCTATGGCAACGTATTACTCACCTGCCGGCTCCATGGTAGAAGTGTACACACTAGCTGTTGCTATGGCAACGTATTACTCACCTCCCGGCTCCATGGTAGAAGTGTACACACTAGCTGTTGCTATGGCAACGTACTACTCACCTCCCGGCTCCATGGTAGAAGTGTACACACTAGCTGTTGCTATGGCAACGTACTACTCACCTCCCGGCTCCATGGTAGAAGTGTACACATACACCAGATAGCACAGGTACACGGTGGCTCCGTACACTAGCTGACGAATACTGTCCCCCGAACTGTTGCTGCCCGTTGCCTTGGCAACGTACTGCTGCATGGTCTGCCACATGACGTGAGGGGGGCTGTGGTTTGAAATTAAATAAATACATAATAAATAAATACATTTGTTTCTCTGTGTTATTATATCCTAGTATATCCTAGTGCATCAGTGTAAACATGTAGTGTGAATTTCGCGTCAATATAACTTTCGTGTAAATATTTTGTAAAAAAATAGATAAATAAAAATATAAGATCTACCTTACTAATAACATCATATCAAAAAAAAAAATATATTTATTTTTTAAAATTACATTTATAAATAGTATTTTTATTATTCCTATTCAATAAAAAAATTAATCAACAAAAATATATCGTAATACGTGAACTCATAACCAGTGCAACTATATCTATGTAATAATGTTATAATGTGTACTATATCTATGTAATATCAAGTTCATACTATCCAAGTAACATTCCACAGTCAATGACAATACGCATCAGCATTATTTGCAATATAACACCAGCAGTGAGCAGTGATAGTGAACAGTCTCTAGTCTGGATAATGTAAACAATGCACTTCAGTCAGCACAAAACTTAAATAACCAGTATAATCAAATAGAGTGGTCGTTCTGCTAAACGCCAAGAATACAAAATAGGCACCTGCATACAAAATAAGCAACCTACGTAAACAAGTTAATTCCAACGATTTAAACCTAGATTTTCCTCCGGAAAAATGAACAACGATTACTCGACCTATTCAAGACCAATGACAAGAAGCCTTGATAAGAAGAACACGCGAAGTACGAGTTCCAAGGTAAACTACACCAATGATGACCTGGTAATTATAGAAGAGTTCAATAAAACAATAGAATCTATACCATCACAACACTTAAAAAATAAATTGACTGATCTCAGAAGTCTCTTCCAAACTAACACAATAAACAAACAACAAGACTTGGAAAAATCTGAAGAAACTCTGAATGAACTCCAACCACAAATTTTTTCTATGAAAACTGAAATCGCATCAATAAAAACAAAACTGAAAAACACACAAGATGAGAAAGCAAAATTAATAAATGAGAACGAAGAACAGTTATCAAACCTATCTCAAGAAAATGTAAACCACAAAATCACAATAGAATCACTACAAAAACAAATACACTGTTTAAAAAGACTTATTGAAGAAAAAGATGACATTATCAAAGAGCAAAATCAAGAAACGGCTGGACACACACTCACAATTGGAACAATGAAGAAAACCATAGAAAAACTAACTCGCAAAAACACACTGGTCAATTACTACCAAACAACTAAATACAATAGCTCTTTTGATGTAAGCAGCTTTATTGATCACGAAAACCAATTAACTGAATATTACAATAATGAAGAAAGAAGTGAGAATAAACAAAATCATTCAAACTCAGATATTTTCAATAGCCATGATATCACTCACTCTAGTGAAACTAAAACTTGCCAAGGAGCTGAAGGAAAACAAGAACAAACCACAAACTCCAAGAATAAATCACAACAAAGGATAATTAATACTACAAATACAAATGAAACGGAAACTCACGATGATGATGGTGATGATGATGATGATGATAACGACGACAAAATAAGCAACAAAAACCAAAGTGAAATAAAACTCAATCATGAACATAATCACATTGAAGAACTCAATATTTCACCAGTATCACCTATTCAATCAAGCTACAATAATTACATAAGTCCTAACATTGAAATAATTAATGATAAACCACTCCAAAAAGAACTCGAAAACCTATGTATAATCAACAAAAATAAAATAAAAACAAGAAACACACAAAACATGCCTTTAGACTATAATCTCATTGAAAAAATCCCAGAAAATGATGAAGACAAGTCAGCCACAAACCAAAAAGAATCACAAAAACACATCTCCAAAATACAGGAACAACTATCATTACATTCGCTACAGATCAATGAAATACTCGAATACATAAAACATTCCAAAGGAAACTGGTCAAATCTAATTCACCATGAAGAAATCAATATAAAAGACCAGGAAACCAAAGGAGACAAGTCAATCTGCTATCTCATAGGAGACTTTCATCTCAAGGACATCAAAAAAGAACTACTGAAAAACTCAAAAATTTCCGAAACATACAACCTTCATACAAAAATTCAACCGGAATGCATCCTAAATGAAATAGTAAAACTAATTCCAACTAACTTAACGAAAGACGACAGAGTAATAATATCCGGAGGTACAAATGACTTGTACCTAACCAAAGCCGAAGATGCAATCACAAATCTAAGAATATTAGTGAAACAACCATGTCCAGTAATAATACTATCGATTCCACCTCAAAATTGTCTCCTTACTAACAAAGACATCACAAAACTCAATACCAAAATACGACATGGATTAGAATCAATTTCAAATTGTCATTTTATAAACGTGCAAAAATTCATTAAAATGAAAGATATAAATGAAAATGGCAAGACTCTTGGAGATACAGCAAAAAAATGGCTTGGAAGTAAAATAACAAAAACATTAGATTACATTCATAAACAAAAAAGTAGACCCCAAGCATTACAAAATCCAAGAATTGCTCTTAATAAAAATAGCAATCAAAATATGCATGTAAAATGGCAACAACAAACTAAAAAACAGATACATGATAAAACACGAAATCAGCAACAGCAGGAACATCACCAATGGCAGCAGCAACAGGAGCACCAAGAACGAAAACAACAGCAGCACCAACAACAACAACAGCAGCAGTGGCATCAGCAGCACCAGCAGCAACTACAACAGCAGCGGCAGTGGCATCAGCAGCAACAGCAGCACCACCACCAGCAGCAGCAGCAGCAGCAGCAGCAACACCAACAGCACCAACAACAAAAACAACAGCAGCACCAACAACAAAAACAACAGCAGCACCAACAACAAAAACAACAGCAGCACCAACTACAACAGCAGCAGTGGCATCAGCAGCAACAGCAGCAGCAACAGCAGCAGCACCAGCACCAACAGCAGCAGTGGCATCAGCAGCAGCAGCAACAGCAACAGCAGCAGCAGCAACACCACCACCGCCAACAACAACAGTACCCACAAGAAAGACCCTTGAATCATGTTCATCACACCTACTCAAATGATCTTCAATATCTAAGAAGCAATATCACTCGCACTCAACAACAAGCACCAAATGCACAAGCTCCAGAAATTTTACTCTACTCTGATCCCCCATCTCCTTGCGATAAATCTCACACAACCACTATTCAACAAAACCACATGCCGAGATCATCTCATAGTCATGTTGTACCAGCGCAGCCACACTCGTATCACCATCAATACCAACCTGACCCATATTTTTTTCATCATGCCGCAACCCCAGTCACATGGATATAACGCATCCAGGGCAACACATTTTTCCCAAAATTCAAACCATACACCAGAAGAACAGAACTCCTAAAGGATTTACATTCATTCCAACAGTAAAAAATACGAAAAGAAAACAACACAATGGACAGTTAGGTGTCAATAGGAAGAACCTAGTAACTATAAATATTATAGGTAGTCAAAATACTTCCAAACAAAACAATGAATCTAAAAACATTACCATTTTTTATCAAAATGTAAGGGGTTTGCGAACAAAGACAAAAACCATTTTTCTAAATACGTTAATTCAGGATTATGACATAATATGTCTAAGTGAAACTTGGTTATCCGATGACATAAATGATGGAGAACTTTTCAATATTAAATATCAAGTAGTGAGACAAGACCGTGATCCTAGAATCACCGGTAAAAATAGAGGCGGTGGAATTTTAATAGCCCTAAAGTCAAACTTTCTGTTTGAAAAATATGAAGATTTTTGTACAATGAGTACAGAATTTGAAAATATTTGGATCAAAATTTCACAACCTTTTAAAATGAACTTATGTGTCATTTATTTTCCTCCACCAATGAAATTAGAACACTTAAAAAGTTTTTCTAAATTAATTGATAGTCATAAAGTTGACCCTAATATGAAAACTCTCATAGTAGGTGACTTCAACATTAATGAAATTAACTGTAGTCAAACCGATCTCCTGAAAAGTAAAAATAAATGTTGTATAGAACTAAATAAATTATTGAACGTAAATAATCTCACAAGTATTAATAACATTCAGAATAAATTAGGTAAAACACTAGATCTTGTACTCTGTGAAAAAACAATAATAAATAAATTACAAATAGATCAAGAAATAGGTATAGTAGATCCTGATCCATATCACCCACCTATCAAAATCACATTACATAAACCAAATTTGAGTCTAAAAAAGAACTTGATTCCCAAGCGCAATTACAATATAAACAAAGCAAACTGGATAAATATACAAGAAGATTACCTTAAAATAAATTGGTCCAAATTATATGAAACAAATAACACTGAAGAAACATTCCAAATTTTCTATGAGCAATTATACACTATCCTTAACAAACATATACCACAACAAAAAACACATAAAATACAATATCCACAATGGTGGTCTAAATACACAGTAAAACTATACAAAAAACAGAAGAGAGATAAACGAAAACTAGTATTTACAAAAAAACACGAAGACAGAAAAGCACAAACGTTAAAATCATTCCGAACAAGCGTACAAAAAGAATACGAAAAATACATACAAAACACAGTCAAAGACTTAAAGAAGGACCCCAAAAAGTTTTGGAATTATATTAAAAGCAAGAGAAAGTTTTACACTCCAAGGTCTTTTATAATAGATGACGCACTCACATCGGATGAAACAGCAATAGCTGATGGATTTGCGAAGTATTTTGGTTCTGTTTATCAAAGAATAAATACTCATTACGCACAAACAGGACACACAGTCTCAACATCAAATGTACATATCCATATATCAAATGTTACTAATAAAGAAATCCAACAATCAATAAAAAATTTACCAACAAATAAAGGACCTGGACCAGACCATATACACCCCAAAATAATAAAAAATATGCAAAAAATCATAACACCCGAACTAAATTATTTATTCAATACATCAATAAAAAATTGTTCCTTCCCCAAAATACTGAAAACATCTATTATAACACCTGTGCCCAAAACAGGTAATTTGCAAATGATGCAGAACTATAGACCTATAACAACATTGAATTCAATCGCAAAAGTATTTGAAAATGTAATTTACAACAAAATCCATAAAGACATTATGCAAAACATAACAACACAACAACACGGCTTCCTTAAAAAACGATCAACAGAAAGTAACCTACTGCTAATGGATATGAAAATAAAAGAGGCATTCAATAAAAAAGAACAATTAGATACAGTATATACAGATATATCCAAGTTTTTCGACCAAGTTAACTTTGATATTTTACTAAAAAACATGAACAACTTTGGTTTCACCGATCACAGTCAAACATTTTTTAAATCGTATCTTACCGACAGAATAATACAAATTCGTTACGGAGATGCTCTCTCACAAACTATAACACCAACATCAGGCTTTCCGCAGGGTAGTAAAATATCTAGTCTGTTTGCTATTCTCATAATGAATGGAATAGTGTCAAAACTAAAACATTCTGAAGCGCTAATATTTGCAGATGACCTGAAAATCTTTATGGCCATTAAAAACAAAGAAGACTGCAATAAATTACAAGAAGATATAAATAGTGCATATAATTGGGTTACAGAAAACGGATTACAATTTAACATTGCGAAATGCGAACAATTACAATATTGTAGAGGTAAAACCAACTATCCACATCAATACTATCTCGCGGAGAAACCATTAAAACAAATAACAGAGAAAAAAGACTTGGGCGTTATATTTCAATCGAACGGAGAATTTCAAACACATATACAAACTACAATCAGTAACTGCTTCAAACGAATAGGATTAATAAAGAGAAATGCACCACAAATCCAGGACCTAGACACTCTTATTATGTTATATAACTCATTAGTTCGCTCAAAATTAGAATATTGTGCGATAGTATGGTGCCCCCGTACCAAAATTTGGATAAAGGAAATTGAAAAAGTACAAAAAAGACTTATACAATACTTATTTTTCTTAGAATTTAAATTTTATCCTACTTACCCAAATGGAATAGCCTACAAACAACTGATTGAACAACTTAACATACAGACTTTAGAAGAAAGACGAGAAGGACAGATGGTAATTTACCTACATAAATTATTCAATAATAAAATTGACTGTCCTGAAATTTTATCAAACATAAAAATAAATATTCCTAAACCAACACTAAGAAACAATAATTACAAAATATTTCATATTACATGTAATACTAAATACACGTCATCACTGAACTACATACTAACAACATTTAACAATAAATATGAAAAACTAGACTTAGCCATGGATTATTCCCAACTATTAAAAGCAATAGGTAGGGAATATTATATAGGTTACATTTAGCACACTACATTATCAAGTTATTGTTCATAAGATAATATATATATATTTCCTTAAAGTAGGTACCAAGTGTTTATCTTTCATTTTTAAATTACTATTATAATATCATGTAACCCTAGGTCCTTTTTCCCCCTTCTAATAATTTGTTTAAAATATTTCGATGTTTTTCTCTTTAAAATATAATATTGTAAATTAACCCTCTAATAGGGTTATTCACCCATTATAAATAAATATATTACTATTTTGGTAATGGTAATGGTAATGGTAATGGTAATGGTGCTCAAAGGCACTTGTATTTACGGAAAGAGTCCATATAAACATGTAACAAATAACAAAAGTTAAAAAATAAAATACAATATAAAATTAGAAAATAACCTTTCAAAATTTAAAATATGGGTGCTAAAATATGACAAAATACAAATTAATAATTCTAACATTTAAATGTCAGAAAAAAATCAAAAATAAAAATACTAAACAAAAATTAGACATTATAAGATTCAAAATTAGGGTAATAAGATGTGACAAGAAAGTAATAATCAGAATATAAATATACATAAAGAACAAAATATTATCGAACAAAAACATGACTAGAAAAATAAAGAATACAGAGATATATCACAGTTGATTTGCATGTCTCATCATCCTGTTAATAGGAGCATAGAACATATAATTAGTCCTACAGAAGTTAACATAGTAGGTGTCATTTTTTCTGAGCCGCCTGTGACAGTCAAAACTAACCAATTTGAGTAATTTGGCGCAGTCAATACCCCCATCAACTAATTTATCAAGGAAGTGCAAGTCAGCCAACTCCCTACGTTCAGATAGCGAGGGCATATCTGAAATCCCTTGATGATGACGAAAAGAAAAGTATCTGAAGAATTTCCTCTGAACGCGTTCAATAGAAGCATTATGAACAGCATAGAAAGGAGACCACACCACACAGCCATATTCAAGCAAAGATCGAATCAGGGATACGTAAAGAAGATAGAACGCTTCTGAAGATAAATCTTTAGAGTTTCTATTAACGTATCCAAGAAGTCTGAAACAACGCATGCTGAGGTTGGAAACACGGGAAGCAAAAGAAAGCTTTTGGTCAAATAAAATGCCAAGGTCTTTAACAATGCTGACCCATCTCAAAGGAACAGATTGAATCGTGTAAGTGAAGGAAAATTCCTCATTGACCTCCTTACACCTTGAAAACTTCATCACCTGACATTTATGTAAAGATAGCTCTAAACCATTAAGCAATAGCCATTGAGAAAATCTAGTAACATCCTCCTGGAGATGAATACAATCATCTATACACTTAATTGCTTTATACAATTTCACATCATCCGCAAATAAAAGAACTTGTGAGTTGCGTATAACATCCAGGAGGTCGTTAAAAAACAAGCTAAAAAGCACAGGACCGACATGGCTACCTTGACCAACGCCAGAAGCAACGTGAATGGGTCTGGATATGAATGACCCGATTTTAACACATTGTGTCCTATCCTTTAGATAGCTTGTAAGCCATCGCAAAAACTGCTCACCAAGACCATAAGATTTCAATTTTGAAACAAGATATTTGCTGTCCACTCGGTCAAAAGCCTTTGTGACATCCGTGTATACGGAATGCACGGAACATCCGCTTTGAAAAGCACCCAAGATATCATGTTGATAAGCAAGAAGATTTGTAACAGTGGAACGTTTGGAAATGAAACCATGTTGCTCTTCAGCGATGAAGTTTTTACAAGCAAAGGACAGTTTTTGCGAAATTAATTTATCCAAAATCTTGGGTATGGATGACTGAATGCATACACCTCTATAATTTGCAATATCACTTCTGTTACCGGATTTAAAAATAGGGAATAAAAAGCTAGATTTCCAAGCAGACGGAAAGATACCGGAGGATAGTGATAAATTAAATATACAGGTGATGGGATGGACTAAGACAGTAGCCAGATTCTTCAGAACAATCGGAGGAATGCCATCAGGACCCGCAGATGTCTTGGGAGGCAACGAAGATAGAGCCTGATGTACTTCTTTCGAAGTAACGGATACAAAATTGAAGTCCAGTGCGTCAAGTGATGGATACTGGGGAACAGGCAAGTCAGAACTGAGGTAGACAGATGAAAAAGAATCAGCAAACAAATCAACAGTTTCAGCGGAAGAGGAACTACTGACGTCATGGAAAAACATGTGTTGAGGAAAGCCTGACACTTTTCGAGATTCCTCAGAGAATCTCCAGAAATATTTAGGATCAGACTGAACACGTCTATTAACCTTGTCAATATACTCAGCATAACACTGAGCGCTCAATGCTTTACACCTAGCACGTAAATTTGAAAATTTACGATAGTCAGAATGAAGATGTGAAATTTTATACAAAAGGTGAGCTTTCTTTTTCTCACGTGTCAAATATTTTAAAGAGCTAGAAAACCATTTAGGAAAGGAACTAGGTCGAAACGTCTTGGATGGTGTAAACAGAGCAATTCCCCTCAGTAAAGTGTCATTAAAACTAGAAACGACTTTGTCAATATCTTCAAGAGATAGTATTGTGTCCCAATTAGTGTCACTTAAGAATGATTTAAAAGAAGAAAAATCACAGTTAGAAAAATCATAATATTCATGATCCAAAGGGAGGCACTCAATCTGATTGGTCACAACATCAAATGTGAATGCATTGTGATGATGGCTATTATTATGAAGAGGGTCTAATGGACTAGATACTACTATCTGGTCGACATTAGTAAACAGAAGATCTAAAAACACACCTCTATCATTTGGTAGGGTATTAGCCTGGAAAAGTGACAAACAGTTGAAAACTTCACACACATGAACAGCAGGATAAGACGGTGTACAGTCAACCAACATACCAAACTCAGGATCATAACTCCAGGTAGCTAAGCTCAAGTTATAATCACCCGATAGAAATATTTGCGCATCAGGTTGGCGCGACACCAACTCTTCAACAGCAGCGCAATGCTCAGCGTAAACATCAAGAGGAGACGAAGGAGGAATGTATGTACATCCGAAAATGAAACATTGACCTGCAACATAAAGAGAAACAAAGAGATGGTCGAAGGAACGCGTAGGGGTTGCTACTTGCACTACACTACTTCGTAAGCTTGAGCGCACCGCTATAAGAACCCCACCCCCCCTTTCTAAATTTGTTATGCTCACATTTCTATCCGATCGATATATATCGTAACCAGTAAATTTTACTTCACTAACTGAAAAGTCTTCAGTAAGCCAAGATTCACATAACATCACAATGTCGTAACTAGAGAGTTCAAAATTACGTTTTAAGATTTCAAGTTTTGTCCTTATACCACCAACATTTTGGCAATAACACTCGAGGGTTACTTTGTCTTTTGGTTTCGGGTTTGAACCCCGTTTTTTGATGAATTAGCCGCCAAAGGTGACTGTTGAACTCGACTGTTATTGCCTTTAGCGGGGACTTTAGGAAGAGGACCATTGTTGAGATTGGTTTCACGGAGAGCATTGTTCGTTTTCTTCGCTGGCTTGTTTGAAGGCGTCTTGGAAGCACCATCTGAGGACTCATCAGGATGGAGAGAGTCATACTTTTCACGAACATAGCTATTGATAAGTTTCCCTAGAAATGGCTTCACCAAAACACCCTCTGGCCAAGCCTCTCCGCCACTGATCAAGTGCTTCTGCTCTTCAGGAACTGTAATGTGAAAAGAAGAGTAGGATGAATGTCTAGTTGAAATCTTAGAGCAGACAACAGACTTGAGTTCAGTAGCGTACGTCAGCAGGTCACGTGTCAACTCGGCAGCAGAGACAGAGGGCTCCAGTCTCGTGATGAAGTAGTGCGAGTATCGTGTGGTCTGGACTGCGGAGATAGCACACTTGCGGGACCCGGTGATTGCGACTGCGTCTGGAGCGGCAGCGGAACTTCTAGCAGCATTGGAGTATGACCTCGCCATACCACTAGAAGGAGGTCTAGTAGAGCCAGAGGACTCCTCAAGAGTAGCCACCTTCTCCTTCAACAGCTCAATCAGCGTCTCCTGCTCCTTGACCCTCTTCTCCAGCTGAGC
Source organism: Bactericera cockerelli (assembly GCA_024516035.1). Lineage (NCBI taxonomy): Eukaryota > Metazoa > Arthropoda > Insecta > Hemiptera > Triozidae > Bactericera > Bactericera cockerelli. The sequence goes on along the minus strand of CM044962.1, from coordinate 20,391,363 downwards.
GACATACTTCTCCATTGCAACAGTAGAACTTCCCGAGTCATTGACCTCACTGTCACCAGCCATCTCGATATTGGTACTGAATAAGTACGAGCAGTAATGATGTAGGTATCTAGGCTGGTATTTTAGTGAATAGGTACTAACAATGGAATAGGATCTACAACTATCTCAAGGTCGAATCCGAAGTTCAACTGATAAGGGGACCGGTAGAGATATAGATATCGTCAAATATAGATATATAGGAGTGCTATGTATCGATACTTGTTACGTAAGATTTAAAATTAATTTAATTTAGTAATCAAAAGAACTTTTTAATTAAATGTCACACAGAAAAAATAAAAACGTTAATAAAATCAGCGAATTAAATACATTAAAATTGACACATTGAACAATAAATTTACAGAATTTACTTTTTATATTACTACTTTTAGAGATAAACAATGGACTTAACCTATAAAATAACTGGAAGCAAGAATTTTCTTCTTCCATTTTGGTTAACCAAACTGGAAAAAGAAAAATGACTTGCTTCTAGTTTAGTTCATTTTATTCCAGTTTGGTCAATTTTGGTTAGAAAGAAAAATACGGCTTTTGTCTTAGCACTAGGGCCATAGAGTTATTGATGTGACACCAGTGTACTCACTCTCTGACGTTGAGTTTGAGGGACTAGCTAACACTCGGATTAGCCTTTGTCTTAGCACTAGGGCCATAGAGTTATGGATGTGACACCAGTCTACTCACTCTCTGACGTTGAGTTTAAGGGACTAGCTAACACTTGGATTAGCCTTTGTCTTAGCACTAGGGCCATAGAGTTATGGATGTGACACCAGTGTACTCACTCTCTGACGTTGAGTTTGAGGGACTAGCTAACACTCGGATTAGCCTTTGTCTTAGCACTAGGGCCATAGAGTTATGGATGTGACACCAGTGTACTCACTCTCTGACGTTGAGTTTGAGGGCCCAGCCCAGGGAGGAGGTGAGAGTGGCGTGGATGTCAAACAGAAGAGACCAGGGACTCTTGAGCTTGCGCTCCGGAGATATGGAACTCTGCGGGAGAGACACAACAACAAATAAGATTTTACACATTTTCTGTAAGCAATTGCAAATTTAACAATAGTCAGTAATAATAATATTCTTACAGCCGTATTTATGAACAGAAAACACCGTCTCAGCAATATCTCAAGCATGATTTCCTTTAATATTATTGGCCAATAACTTTCTTTAGAGTTTTAGACATTGCTCATACAAAATTCGCTGTTCATAAATACGGGTGTTAGTCTGGCTGGGGGACGTTAAACAGGGAGGACACCAGTGTCTCACTAGAAGACTGTACACAGAGATCAGACTATCCAACCCTTACAAGCCAGGCTAGCTTACAGTTTCCTAATGGTTTACTGGCTTATAAAGAAAAGTCCTTACCATGAGGGATTGGTCCCTGCGGAAGGCCCAGTGCAGAATGAACTCCGCTGACTTCTGAACCAGAGTGAGGACCAGCTTGGGCTTTTCCTCATGAGGACTAATGAGTGTGGAAGCTTACCATGAGGGATTGGTCCCTGCGGAAGGCCCAGTGCAGAATGAACTCCGCTGACTTCTGCACCAGAGTGAGGACCAGCTTGGGAGCCAGCTCCAGCCGATGCAGGATAATGATCGGCATGACGTCACACACTGAAACACAAGTTTTTAAATAAATAAAATATATAAGTTCTCAGGAAAAACTTCCTGAGAACTTATGATTATATATAATTTGAAATAATTTGAAGATTTAGATTGAATTGTAAAATAATAATAGAACAAATAAAATCTAAATCTAATAATTTGAAGATGGAAAAACACTTGGCTTTTATTGTTTTACTTGATAAATATTTTCAAATGGCCATTTTGCCATCGAATCGAAATGGCCATCTGAAAATAAATAATTAAGTAAAACAAAAAAGCCAAGTGTTTTCTATCTTGAAAAATTTTCGATTTTAAATAAAGTTTAATCGCAATTGTTTATTAAAAAAAAAAAATAGTGTAGACCATAGGTACATTACATTACCTACATTATTTTTTGGGGCTCATTTCTGACAGGATTTCCTATGTTCTGTGTCCTTTATATAGAACTATTGCACTCCATTTAAAAGTCACCGTGGCAGAGTGAGTTAGCGCGCGAGACATTGCACGCACGGTGACCTGGGTTCGATCCCCAGCGGAGCAGGATTTTTTCTGCTCTGTTCTTGGGTGTTCAGGGTCCACTCATACCTCGTGGGGAAAAATGAATAGCTGCTTTAATGCGAGCAGCGAATAGTGGCGGAATTATAGGCAAAAATAAGATATTAGGATATTAAAAGATATGGAAAAAGTCCTATAATTCTGCGCTACCCACTGAAAATTGTGATATAATAACACAAAGAAACACATTATTATTATTGCACCCCATTTGTCTCATTTGGTAGACATTTCTTGACTGACTACAACCAGGTCACATGATTAAAAATTAAAGCTAATAATAACACTGTCTTATTTATACTGCCAATCTAAGATTGAGTTGCATTATTGTAGCAGTAAGCTAGACTGATAACTTGTCATATACCAGCTTTGTTTTGAACCTGCGACCTTTAGATTACCAGACAGACGCCTTGACCACTGAGCTACAGAGAAATAGAACTGAACTCACCCAGCATTTCCCGATAGCAGTTGACCACGGTCTCCGGAAAGTAGGTCCTCTCTGACATCAACAAGGTGTCTATCAAGGTGGGCTGATAATAAACAACAAATAAATACCGCACAATTAGGTAGGTAGGGTAGGTATATATAGTTGTATTTATTTTTAAAAAAAAAATGTTACAACGGTTGGCACATATTAAATTACATATTAAAGACATTTCATAAGCATAATAATAATAATAAAAGACATAACAAAGTTATATAAAATTAAATACTTAGATCATATTATTATTTTCTCATTATTCATTTCTCATAAAAGCTCTCAACCTCAACGCCTCAACCATGTAAAAATAAATACCATTAACATTCTTTCTGGTAAGATTTTTTAGGATATATTCCAAATTACAATCATGTGTAAACGAATTTAAATATTTTTCTCTCTATAATTATTTGGGTCTGCTCATTCTTTGTAAAGGATACCTTTACAAAGAATGAGCAGACCCAAATAATTATAGAGAGTCTCACTAGAGGACTTTAGATGGATAAAAGACTTGCCAACCCCAACAAGCAAGGCTAGCTTGTAGTTTTCCCAAGGGATTAATTAATTATAAAAAAAGCCCAAGTTTCTCCCATGGTATTATTTTATTTTTATTTTTTGATAGTTAATACATAAACAATTCAACACTAAAACACAGGTATTCCTGCACCTTGCTCGAATTTCGATTGTTTCATATTTCTGGACGTTTCAAATCCTCCTGAGCAACTTTGGTTTTGTGTCTATCTGTTGGATCTTCATAAGAAAGATGCACAATGGTTGATCACACATGAGAATATTTGGTTTAGGACAACTAAAGTGGGCTGATAAGAATGATAACAAAATGAAGGTTAATCAATTTGAGGTTATGAATGGTTTCATTCATTTCATTCAAAGTGGGCTACTCCACTCGGGCATGCAAATACCTGTATTTGTATCACCCTGAATGTAATTGATGTAAACACCCTCAGCAATAAAAGAATTAATTTGTGGATGGACTTACAGCAACTTGAGCCATACTACGAGGGAACTTGCTGAGGACCAGAAGAAGAAGCCGGCTGTGTTCCATGGGCTCCTGGGTTCTCTCCACAGTCTTCATCAGAATCTGTCTCTGGACACCTGGGTGGTCAACAAAACACTACATAAAGCAAAATAATAAACAAAAGTACTGCTCTGTCAGCCCCCATGGAGTAACGGTTGAGACTTCTGCCTACGTTTCAAAGATCCTGGGTTTGGCAGATTTTTCTAATAATAGATTATGTTTCCTCCAAGTTAAAATAACACGTGAGGCTGCCATTGAGCCCAACCCAGGCTGTGTGAGGTGGTTAGCTGGTACTATTCCCAGCATGGGAGTAGCCAGGATTTCGGCTAGGGGGGGGGGGGGCAAGCGGATGATTAAAATCAATAATACCTAGTGAACAATCAATAATGTCTAGTGTTGCATACTCTCCGGAATTTTCTAGGGGGAAGCAGCTATATTAATTTTTTTTTTTTTTTTTTTTTTCATGTGCCTTATTTTCTATAGAGAAAAAAAACAACCAAATTAGTTTGAAATGCTTTTTTATTTTTATTATTTATCTCCATACTGATAATTTCCTATAAAAAGAAAAATACCTAGAAAATTTTAATCACAAAAAAAGTTGTGTCAAATTTAGTCCATCAGGAATTTAGATGGAGTCAAATGCAAATCCAACAAGTGTCCGGTTATTTCTGCCAGTGAATATATTTTTCAATATTCTGTTATATCTTTTTTCTTTCTATTCCTCACAAGGAATGAGTTGACCCAGACATCCAATGTTAAAATATTTCTACCCAGCTGGGATTCAAACCCAGGTCACTATGCATGCAAGCCTAGTGATCTTGACATAACTTGACCATGGTGACTACTGATCAGTCCACCACAGGGCACATTTGATGATCACTCTTCAATTTTTATTTTTTAATAGCATGCCAATTTATTAATACAGGGTGCGGCGCGGTTATGTCCCCTTTTGAATATTCGATTAAAAAAAGGCTGTCAGTCTTACCTGATGCTTGTTGATGAATTATCATCTAGAAATATGTAAGGTTTGATTTTATCTAGTTTTGAAGAGTACACCATTCAAATGACGACCGTCATTTTGATACACTGCTGAAGGCGATTTTTAAAGTTTTGCTCTACTTTTTCCAACATTGCGACAGGTATACGGCCTATTTCACGGCGAATGTTGTGTTTTAACTCTTCAAGTGTTCTTGGACGATCATTGTAAACTTTTTATTTGAGGTAACCCCACAAGAAAAAATCACAGGGAGCTGAATCCGGGGATCGCGCTGGCCAAGGAAGGTCACCTCTTAAACAATTCAAACGCCCTGGGAACTTTTCGAAAAATAACTCTCCACGCAATAAGCTTTCTGTTGCTTTGATAAAATCATTTTGACAACTGAGCTAAATTGAATCGAAAAAATTAGTAGTTTGTGCATCTTCTAACTTTGTTTGAACTTGTCTAATTAGAAGTGCGGCTTCACACTGGGCGATTCAAAATGGGACATTACCGCGCCGCACCCTGTACAATGTAGATACTTCAATCTAATGAGTAATTATAGATAATTAATTTATCAAAGATAATGTTCAAATAAAGATAATTTATTCTGAAAATATTCACCTTCTGATATACAGAGGAACATATCATTGTAGAAGTCTAGCTCTGGAGACAGTGTATCACTGCGCAAAGCTGTGATGATCATGTTGATCTCTTTCCATAGGATCCGCTCATTGGGGAACGCCTGGAATAACAAACTAAAACACCTAGCACACTCCTCCACATTGCTTGCTGTCTTCTCAATCTCATACACTTCAAACTGAAAAAAGAAAGAAAATTCAATAGAGAAAGAGAGATCTAAAATGTTCTATAAATTTAATCAGACAAGGACAGAGAAATATATTGGATGAATTGATAGAATATACAGTAGAAATCGTTTATAACGAACTTCAAGGGACCGGAAAGATTTGTTCCTTATAGCCGATGTTCACTATAACCGATATATCGCCTATAAGGAACAAGTTCACTATATCCGATATGTATTGCTTGTAGAGAACAATGTACGTTATAAGGGAACTTTGTAAGACATGAAAAATGTACAATTATGTATGAATGTAGGTACAATCATAATCCACTAATTCAAAATCTGAAACAATACTAACTTTGAGGTGCTAATAAAATGATCTAAATTAGACAGGTCACTCATCTACTCCTTGACAAAGACCTGCATAACTAAACATGGTTTCTGTTTTACTCACACAGCATCAAAATGAATTTTGTACGTTATAACCGATAGAAAGTAGCCACGGGACTTGAAAATTTGTTCGCTAAAGCCGATATTGTTCCTAATAGCCGATGTTTGTTATAAACGATACCAATGTTAATTTTCCATAAGACTCCAAGGGACCGGAGATTTTGTTTGCTATAGCCGATTGTTTGTTATAAACGGTGTCGTTATAAACGATTTCTACTGTATTTTTTTTTCACTTTGAAAATTCCATATTTTGAAAATGATAAGTAGGTATTGGTAATCTTTAAAATAAAAATATATCATTGAAGTAAAAGAATGTTGAACATCAGTAGACAACTAGACATACTGGCAGATTAGTGATACATTTTGCTTATTGAATTGAACTTTCTGACCATATCTCACAAAAAGTTTCTTGGATTAACATTTTGTAAAAATAAAGGTACATATTCTGCTCAACCTCACTAGTATAAATGAAACTGGTTTAAGAATCTGAATCAATAAGTGACATTTTTGGCTCTCTTTAAAAGCATATTTAAGAGCAAATTCAAAAGCTCACATTTTGGAGAGTCAAGTGATTTTTTTCTCTATTTTCATGGAAAAATATGGATGATTCCAGATTATTTTGTACCATCAAACTTAATTACAAATTAATTTTTTGGGGTGATTACATTACTCTTCTTTCTATTGGATAGGGAAAGTAAAAAAAAAATAATAACAAACTTCATCAATAAACTAAATAGTAACAGAAAATGGTGAGAAAAGAGAGTTTATGAACCTGAACATTGAAGTTATCTGGAAACATGGTCCTTGCCGTTATCATCCATGATTTGGATGCATAGGGATCCCCCTGTTTGAGTGCTAGTTTAGCTTGGTACACTAGATACTGCTCACTTGACATTGTGTCTACATTGATGGTTGAGTCATGCATTGTTGGAGACATGCTGTGTGGTAGGACTAGTAGCATGAAATTGAATACAACTAGTAATTTTTCTTCTTTATTGATTTTACATGCTAGGTAGCCAAAGTCTTGTTTTCTAATTTTATTCAGTTTTCTAGATATCACAAGCCAGTGTTGAATGCACTAGTTCTCATTCAGTCACTGAAGTTAGGTTCAGCAAGGATAGGACTTGAATGGGTGACCCTTTCAATTTGAATTTGATATTCCTTAACTTTGGTCATCCTACAAGAACCAGAGCACTCAATGATTTTAACACACAATCAATGCTGAATATTCTGGTTTGGTTTGTTTTATTTAGTTTTAACGTCGTTCTTCAACAAGATGGTCATATTTGACAGGGGTTTTACCCTTCATTCGCAGGAAACTTACAAACCTGCTACCCAGATTAACCTCACCCAGCCTGAATTGGACAAGAATGTCAGGATCACGAAGTCTTCACCTCGCTGGACGTTATTAAATTTTGGTGATCTAGTATTCTGATATTTCTCATTTCTGACTAATCTTATTCTTAACTATGTACTTCTTCACGGGAGACAGGAGTTAGGGACACCTTCATTAAAATTTTAAAATTCTTGCTAAACAGCTAAACTTTTAATTTTTTTTTTTTTTTTTTTTTTAAATTTCGCGCCATCAAACTACTGTGAAAATTATGTGCGCGTTGCATATCTCAACATTTTTTACAGGCGTTTTATTCTCAGCGCAGGTCATGCTGTAAAAACCTTTTCATTCCCACTCTTCAAATTTTCACATGATCATAATTATTTTATTGATCATAACTTCGAAAACATTTCAGTGCTGGATTTTGATAACGAAAACTTGGTAGACGAGGAGCAGCCCATCCCACTCATTCCAGAAACAATATTCTTTTCTCATCATCTCCAAATCTCCCTTTTAAGAGTTTATCAAGCAAAACGCTATAGTTTTGCAACGGCAAGAAAAACAAAACGAGCGCTACTTTAATTAGCTGTAAGAGCTATTCTATGTTTACTGTTTGGTTAATTTAGTTGAATAATTAGTTATATGAGCTATTCTATGTTTACTGTTCAGTTAAACCTATATTAACATGATTACACTATTACAAAAATAAAACAATTTAATCAGATGATCAGAAGAAGGCAATGTACCCTCCATACAGGCCGCATTGCCTCTTTGTATAATTATGTATAGCCATTAGCCATGGATATTTGGACAAACGTTGAATAAAATAGTTTTTGGCTCGAGGGTCCCCTGTGATGATTCAACCAAAAGATCACCAATTTGGTTGACAAAATCTTTCATATAATCTTTGCATGGACCGAACGTTTCAACAACTAATCCATGAAAGACGCATTGGGAGAATGTGCAACTGTATTTTGCCTTTTTCTACCGACAGCTTATTTCTGTGGCTGTACCTGCTTCTCTAGAAGTTAGGGGCAGCCACATCTTTGTTTTTGTTTATTTAGTTGAATTACTAGTGAGAGCTATACTATGTCTAGTTTCACTACCTATGATAGCGAAGCTTGCTGATGCGTCATCAGAATCCCACGAGTGTTGACTGTACCAGACGACACGCAAATAACAAACACAGGCAGAACCATACAAGCTTCTACAAGTGTTTCGCTCTCATGTGTTTCTAGTCAGGTATTTCTCTCCCTTTAATGGGATTCATTGTCTCAAGCCGAAAGTCTAAATAATGCGCTACTACCTAGGTATACCACAGAGATACAGTTTTATTTTCAAACGAAGCTGTCCACATATCCTCTCTTAAAGAAAGGACTATTCAGTATTCATTTTCTTATGTCTAAATGAACCACTTAAACAAATTCCCATAAACATTGAGTACCACTATGCATTCATTATATTATTCTGTAATTTTGCTTTTAGTGTCATTTTTATTGTAGGTATTCATTTTCGACGCACGATGTTCACAGTGGTAACGTCAGTATCAATAGTACCCACCTGAATTCATCCATATGGGTAGGCAAACCTCCAAAAGAAATAATCCTTGATCGGTATTTAAAAGGAAAAGACCTGCTTGAACTTCTGGAGAATGTAGAACAGAAATTTTCGTCCATTGTAAAACTGATTGACATTGGAACAAGTTCTGTGGACCAACAGACAATCTGGGCGGTGCGGCTATTTACCGAAGTGCAGAGCCCACGGAAGTTCCTGAGGCCAATGTTCAAGTTTGTTACGAATATTCACGGAGACGAGGCTGTCGGGAACGCTTTGATGGTAAACACGATACCTACCAACATGACGAATTTCAGTCTTTAACAATTTGTGTGCTCCAGAAGGTTTAAGCTCGCCAATAATATCAGCTATGTTGCTATTTAATCAACACTCATGTATATTAGACTAGCGGGCTGTCGCCCGCTTTGCGGGCCGAGGCATGGCCGTGAAAGCAAAAAGTCCTTTTTCGCCAATGGCAGGTGTTGTAGTGGCAATTTCGAAAAATCCCGTCTTACTGCACATCTAGACTATAAGACAAAGCTACCCACCAAATTTCAGCTTCCTAGGACTTACGATTTGGGCTGTAGAGCTATGATCAGTCAGTGAGTGGTCAGTCAGTGACTTTGACATTTATATATTAAGATTTAAGTCTGCATTTGGAAAAATTTAAAGTTATTTTAAATACATATGAAAGAAAACTTTCATATGTAATTATCTTTAACCCTCAAATCTAAGTTTATGTAATTGCAACAATACTAGTTGCGTTTGCACATAATTTAAAAAAAAAGCAATCTCTACCAGCTTGCAAAATTTCAGTTTTCTAGGTAGTCGGGAAGTTTCCCATAATTTTGATGATCTGCCAGTCAGCCAATAAAAAGGATTTCCTACAAAACAATGGTAGAACAATGGATTTTTTGTATACAATGAATTGTAGCCTTCCACTTCAACAGCGGTTTGTTATTACAAATGTAGCCTCACCAAATATTAGTCTCACATGTGAATGGTTCTCGAGTTATAATCATATGGACCGTGAATCGGAAAATTTTGGGACACTATTATACAAAGCGGTACAAATTTTCATCGAAATCTCACTTCCTTTGTTCAATGATTTCCAGGTATCACTTGTACAATACTTGGCGTACAGCTATGGCCACGATAATCTAACCACCCAATTGCTAAACACGACTGATATCTGGATAGTACCCACCATGAATCCGGATGGCTTTCGAAGAGCAAACGAAAGCCAGCGGTTCTCAGGAAATGGGAACTGTGTGGATCTGGATAGAGCTTTCCCTGACAAGTTTGTTAGAAGATGGGGATTTATGTAAGTAATGATTTAAGCTGCAACTTTGAAAAAGTTTTCAAAAGTAAAATTTACTACAGTAGAATCCCGCTAACTCGAAATTAAAGGAAAAAAGTGTCATTTCGAGTTATCTAGAGTTTCGAGCCATCTGGATTTCAAATAAGTAGCAAAGTTCAACAAGAGTTGAAAAATTCTTCAATTAAGTCAACAGGATTTTTGACCTATTGGGATTTCGACTTAATGAAATTCTACTGTATTTACGAGCTGTATTTTTCACTCATTGCTCATAGTGACAGAGATGTTGGCGGAAGATGCTGCAGAGACGAGTATTTCAACCCAACAATGTCATACAGTCGTATCTGAATATAAAAAAAACTTATATGAGTGGTTCCTTTTGAAAATCAAAAAGTCGTGCCCACATTTTACAGCTGAATTCCCTTCCTAAAGTCAACCCTTTCAAGTGGCGTGTTTGAACTATCAGATCTTGCTCGTTTTCCCAGAAACCCTTTTATGAGACAACGGGAAGAATTCGACATGATGCTCTTCATCTCTTCTCGACCTTTTGTTCTCTCTGGCAACCTGCAAGGTGGCGCCATCGTTGCCAACTACTCCTATGACAGTTCCAAGGGTCCTGCAGCTAGGAGGACTTTATGGTCCCAACACTCACCAAATCCTCCTAGATCTGAAGAACGTGGAGAGCCAAGTCTGACTCCGGATAATGAGGTCTTTGTGCAGTTGGCTAAGGGGTACGCTAAGCGCAACCACATGATGGCGTCTGGCGACACATGCAATATAAGTTTCCCAGATGGAATAGTCAATGGGAACTACTGGAACAAGAAATCTGGAAGTGAGTAAGAAGAAATAAAAATCAAGACCGATAACTTTATTCCACATTGTATAAACTTTGGCAATTTTAAGATTTATATCACTTATCCAAAATTTCTCAACCATTCTCTTCAAATTTGTTTTATATGGTAGCATACCGTTTTTTTCTTTTTAGTGAGGCTCACTAAGAAGGGTCTAATTGAGCCTGTAGTGGAAAGTTTAACATTAGTTGGGTTACACATCTACTCACTCACTTAGAGTCCGTCGATAAAAAAAAAAAAAAAAAAAAAAACAATTATTAGAGAGAAGATAGAAGACATTGCAATTGGCAGTAAACCCTCCCTTTAGTTAGGATATGTATTATTAACATCATTATAGTTCTGACAATGATAGTGTTGAAACAGTTTCACTTATTCTGACTTTAAATGGAATGATGCAATTGTAAAATTGTAAATGCAAGTCATCTGTTTATTACATGGAGTGGAATGATCAAATGACCATCTTGTTTTTGATCGATGATTAAGATGAACTTTTTTTCTGAATTTTACATAATAAGAAGAAATTAGTCGAACTTTGTTCAGTTGATGGATTTTAGTCTAAACAAAACATATCTTGTCTTTTTTCACATCTCGTTTAAAGTCGTCCATTCTGTCTCTCTTTGTTTAAAAATTTTCGTCCAACGTTTAAAACGTTTGTTGAAATTTAGTATAACTACATGTTCATTAGAAAAAATATCTTTACTGGACTTAGTTAAGACTTCTAACAAATATATTGTCTTGCAAAATCGCAACTTCACATCTGTTTGTTTCTCAGGCATGCAAGACTACAACTACGCGTTCTCCAACTGTTTCGAGCTCACTTTCTATCTGAGCTGCGTCAAGTACCCGCCGGCCGCTGACCTGCCCATCTACTGGCACGCCAACTTGGAGTCCATGCTCAACTTTATGGAAAGCACGCGCCGGGGTGTCTACGGACAAGTGCGGGATACGAGTGAGAAAGCCCTTCACAAAGCTGTCATAGTGGTGGAAGGAAATAGCAAGAAGATTGTGACCACTTCTCGGGGAGAATACTGGAGACTGCTGGTGCCGGGTATTTATAACATCACGGCCAGTGCCCGAGGCTACACAGATGTGACTGAGGAAGTAGAGGTGCCTGAAAAGGATCCTTATGTACGACAAGATTTCATCCTAAGGGCAAAAAGGAAACCTCGACGATTTTGTTCTCAACCCGATTGGGAGAAAATTTTATTAGGAACTAGCTCCTGACCACTGGACCTTCAATAAATAAATAAACGTGTGTTATTTGTGTTGTTATATCACAATTTTAGTGGAGTATGACACAATGACTGCTGGAGTAAAGGGACTTTTCAGTCTTACCTCGGCAGTATAAACAAGGTATATTCTATTCTATTCTATTCTATTCTATAGGACTATTTCTTTTCTTATAATTTATTGTGAAGAAATCAATTGCCTTCGATCTCGCCATTGGTCGCTGCTCACATCAAAGCAGCTACTTAAACCTCACGAAGTATATCCAGCCTCCGTGACGTAATACTTGTGACTACTGCCGGTAGTCCAAAGATCCCGATTCTCGGTCGAGGCAGAATTTTCTAATTTTTGAAGAAAATTCTATTTTCTTCAAAAATTGTGAGTTCAATTTTTTTCTTAAAAAATTGACAGCCACAAAAATTGTGGCTGTCAATTCCGGTCTTACTCAAACTCACTAAAAAATCTATCCGCTTTATTTATTTTGGTCCACAAATTTATTAAACAAAATACATCTTAATTTGATCTATTGTCTGTCCGGATAGCTCAGTGTTAAAGGCGGCGGTCTGGGTAATCCAGAGGTCGCGGTTTCGAAACCCAACCGGGACATGACATGTTATCCTACCATTTGGGGATTTTTACCACATAAGAATACGTCTTGGGTTTAATGATGTGACAATGGGAATCAATAGTCTTAATCGGTCTGAATAAGGCCATATTATTATATTATCTCTATATTTATATAAAACAGAAAAAAGGACTCCCTACCTATGTTTGTTTGTTTGTTTGTCCGGAGTTGTTTAGCCAAAACGATAAGAGATAGCGAAAAATGTCTCAGAATTGACCCCCCAAAACCATTATCGCTTTGTCCAGAAAAGGCATTGCTGTCCAGCAGTACGGCCATGCCTTAGTAAATTTGAAATTTAGTCCCGTTGCAAAGCACGGGCAAACGGCTAGTTATTAGTATAAATAAGGCCATATTCTTATTTTTCTTAGCTAGTTTCTTCCGTGTTATATTGTTGTAATGGTTGTCACTTCTAACTAGAGATCTTGAGTTCGATTTTCGAAGTGAGCGAAGTTTTCTAACAAAAAAAGTATGTTTCCTATGATTTCTGGCACAGCTTATTTCCCACGGTATCTACATATACAGAGTGTCCACTTTTAATGTGCGCCATAGGAAAAATACATGTAAAAACAGTTTTTGTAGTCTCAAAAGTCGCCATTAAGTATTTTGGTTAAACCAAATATGTTAACTCATGTATTTTTATCTCAGAAATCCACTGGTGGTAATTTCATACACCTGGAACTTACAGTTAAAAAGTTAAGGGTTCGAAATCCGAGAAATGTGTTATGTTTGAAACTCAACATTTTTGTACAATTGGATACTTTATTTTATGTATTTTTTCACGAGAAATTGATCGGTAATATTTTCAATTACCTGGGGTTTACAGTTAAAAAGTTCTGGTTTCGAAACCGAGTAATTGCGTTATGTTTGAAACAAAACATTTTTGTTCATAACTGAATAAATACTCTATTTTATGTATCTTTTTCACGAGAAATCGATTGGTGATATTTTCAAACACGTAATACTGACAGTTAAAAAGTTTCGGGTTCAAAACCCAAGAAATACCTGGTTTATGAAATTTATTCATTCTGTTCGTTGTCTGCATTTCTTCGTTGTGTTCGTTGTTTGCTTTTCAGACGAATCTAGTTTTAATCTGACACACGCTCCCAATTTTCAAAACTCACGGATGTGGGCCAAAGAAAATCCTCTACTCTTGGTACCCAGAACTTTTTAACTGTAAACCCCAGGTAATTGAAAATATTACCAATCAATTTCTCGTGAAAAAATACATAAAATAAAGTATCCAATTGTACAAAAATGTTGAGTTTCAAACATAACACATTTCTCGGATTTCGAATCCTTAACTTTTTAACTGTAAGTCCCAGGTGTATGAAATTACCACCAGTGGATTCCTCAGATAAAAATACATGAGTTAACATATTTGTTTTAACTAAAATACTAAATGGCGACTTTTGAGACAAGAAAAACTGTTTTTACATGTATTTTTCCTATGGCGCACATTAAAAGTGGACACTCTGTATATCTGGCCCAACTCAGACTGAACATAGTTAGAATTTTTTTTTTTTTTTTTTTTTTTTTTTTAAATAAATTTACGGAACAATATTCCATTTTATTACATTATTAAAGTTACAAAAAATTACAAACAAAAAAATCGTTATTTAAATTAAAAATATTAATATACAGAATTAATAATACATACAAATGAAAAACAGTAAAATAAAAGTTAATAGTTTAAATTTCACTTCGATAGTTTTATTATGGTTGAGATAATTTCAATTCGAAATTTAGATGAATGAAAAGCAATTTAATTTCATCAATTCTCCTAGTAAAACACTTTTTTGTTTTATTGACACCAAGGGAAGAAAATTTGTATAATTTCAAAGATTCATCAATAAATAAATTAAACAGTTTTTCCCAGATATTACAGAAAGGTTGTATCAACACTGAGGCAGTATTCCAAAATCGACGTTATCAACATTAATGCTGCTGAATTATCACGAGGCAAGGGTGATGCAACCTTGAAAGTCACCTCGTATGTGCATCTATGCATAGAACTAGCGAATCAACGTTACTTCCGATTGGATGGCAGTAGAGATCTCTTTCTAACCATCAAGATGAAATCTTGTCGCACATAAGGATCCTTTTCAGGCACCTCTACTTCCTCAGTCACATCTGTGTAGCCTCGGGCACTGGCCGTGATGTTATAAATACCCGGCACCAGCAGTCTCCAGTATTCTCCCCGAGAAGTGGTCACAATCTTCTTGCTATTCCCTTCCACCACTATGACAGCTTTGTGAAGGGGTTTCTCACTCGTATCCCGCACTTGTCCGTAGACACCCCGGCGCGTGCTTTCCATAAAGTTGAGCATGGACTCCAAGTTGGCGTGCCAGTAGATGGGCAGGTCAGCGGCCGGCGGGTACTTGACGCAGCTCAGATAGAAAGTGAGCTCGAAACAGTTGGAGAACGCGTAGTTGTAGTCTTGCATGCCTGGAAAACAAAGATTACTGTTTTATTTTAGACATCCCATAGGTTTCTCATGGCGTTCATGTCGGGGAAATTTGTTGAACAGTTGAGGGTTTTTATTCCAGGTTCTTGAAGATAGTCTGTGTCTAGACGTGAATTCGAGGTCAAGTGTTATCCTTCAAGAATATGGTTGACGACGAAGTCTACAGATAACATTATGATCTTCTATGATCCAACCGCAAGATACCTCTAAGAAATCAAAGTGCCTCACTCACCTCCACAATGGATGATTACCAGGGTTGTTTTTTATGACGATGAATAGACTGTCCAGAATGTGAAGAAACCTCCACCAAAACCCACTGTTTCTTATATGCAGCATGCTAAAACCTTCTCTAGACCTCCTGTTAACTTTTTTAAAGATAACACTCGTTCAATACTGAAAGGCCCAGGTATCATCTGAGAACAGGACACGCCCTCTTTTTTAATCTGTTCTTTAGAATCTCAAACGCAGTGGGTGTTCTTTTGACAGTTTTGGATCAATGGAGGTGAGGAAGGCACTTTTACTGCATGATGGTACTTTGGTGAGATAATAGAAGAGATAACTTGATAGGAAACAATTTCATATTCATTTTGCATGTATAGTCACTGACTGACTTCAGTGACACAACCTAAAAAAAGGTTGGAATCCAAAAACCCTCAACTGATAAGCAGCAAAAAGCCCCGAAAATAATTCTATCGAGCACCTTCGAGATGAGTTAAAACGTGGATTCCAAAATCAAAAGACATCTCCTCAGAACCATTGGGAGCTCAAAAAATCTCTCTGGAACAAAAATGAGGACATTGCGCAAGAAACTGTGCAAAACGGCATCTTGTCAATGAGGAATAAGAAGCTAGCTGTCATAATATTTCCATCTAGCTGGATAGTACACCTAATACCTATATATTTTTTTTTTTTTTTAGACTGTCAGCGCAAGACAGGTAGTCCCATAATATAGGCTCATAGTGGAACTTCCAAGTACTAATTGCCAACTTTCCGATTGAAAAAATCACTTAATGTAGAAACAAATCAAACTTCTTTGTTATTGAACCAACTTCGAAGAAATTCTTGTCCTGAATTTATGACGTCAAGTATAGTTCTTAAATTTCCATTATGTAAAAGGTTACTGGTTTATTTATTGATTTATATATTACCATCATCAGCAGCAAAGAATGAAAACTTTCATTACCATTTGAAACTAACCCCCAGATAAATGTGTATGATAAAATTATGTAAAAGAACACAATAAATTCGAGATTTATCCTATAAAATATACATATAAGACCTGCTTGACTGCTGGAGTAAAGGGACTTTTAAGTCTTACCTCGGCAGTATAAACAAGGTATACAACTATACATATACTATTCTATTCTATTCTAATAAATATATTATTGAATTCCATACTACCATCGTCATCACGAAACTAATATTATCACTTGAAACTCACTCCCAGATTTCTTGTTCCAATAGTTCCCGTTGACTATTCCACCCGAGAACTTTGCATTTCTTAACATCATCGGGTTCTCCTGTGCGTACTCTTTGGCCAACTTCACAAAGACCTTATTATCTGGAGTCAAACTGAGCTGTCTATATCCTGCAGAGGCCTCTGCATTGTCATAGGGATAGTTAAAACAATGGCGCCGCCTTGCAGATTCCCAGAGAGAACGAATGGACTCATAAAGATGAAAGACCCCATAATCAAAACTTCATAATCTTCCTTGTTTTTCTTTTTCCTGTGGGAAAAGAGAAGTGACAAACCTAACTTGGTTATTATGATGTTTCGAGGTGGCAATGCGAGTGAATGAATTGAGATTTATTCATACAACGAAATACGGGCGGACCCATTGCTAACTATACAATAATTCGTTCCTAGGTATAAAAAAACCTATTGTATAAAACTAAATTATTCAGGTAATAACTAATTAATAATAATAATTGATATTAATACTAAAACGGTGAAGAAAAAAAAACAACATGTGTATGTGGTAGATGATGTTGTATGAGGTGGAAGAAAGTTAGTTAAGATCAGGATGTTTAGAAAAGAAATCCTTTATGTCACTGAGAGACACTGTGAAGTCAATATGTTCTGATTCTGAGTATGAGTTGGCAGACCTTTGAAGTCGTATTAATGGTTAATTTTGAAGGTAGTCAGATCTAACAAAGGGTGGACGAAAAGGAAGAACTTGATGATTGCCAGAGATCTCCCAAAAAGCTAATATCTTTCATGACTGATGTTAGGTTTTGGTGCAAGTTCATTAATCAATTTCTCAAACACCTTTGACACTGTTATATTTTGAACTAGCCGCGTTGCGGCTAGGACTACGGCGCGGAGCGTTCACCAAGGCATGGCCGTGAAGATAAAAGAAAAATACATTGCTAGTTATGGACGCAATACTTCCTCGTGATTGGTTCACTTGTATGAACTTGGCAACTGTGAGATTTTATAATAAATCACTTGTATCTCCAAAACCACTGAGACGATTTTCTGGAAATTTTCAACTTTATCTAACTAGCGGTTCTCGAGTTTCACGCGATTAAACACACACACACATAGAACACACACTCACATTTTATTTTTCTGTTGAAAAGTACTAGTATTACTTACTTAAACAAACTTTCACCAACAAACTTGTCTGGAAACTGTCTGTCGAGATCTATCCCATAGCCGTTCGTTGGAAACCCGTGACTTTCATTTGATCTACGAAAGCCATCCGGATTCATGGAGGGTATAATCCAGATATCAGTCGTGTTTAGCAATCGGGTGATTCGATCATCGTTATCATAACTGTAGGCCAAGTAATGTGCAAGTGATACCTAGAAATCATTGAATAAACGAAATGAGTGTCTTAGGACCATAATTCAATAGTGGCCTTTATTAGTGTGGGATGACGACAGCCAAAGAAACTAGCATAAGTTCAGTTAAACATATTATGAATTATCTAAACTGACATTGTTATAAATATTTGAATCATTTACTTGTCATGTATTAAATAAATAAATTTAAAAAAATTAATGGTTTAGAGGAAGCTTCAAATTTGATGAAAATTTGTGGGTACCATACATCATGGTCCAATAAACATTCCACTCATCAAACCCAGTAAAGACTCGACCTTAATGCAGTCAAATCATTTACATCCATAGCACTACTTTTCACCAGTTGCAAAGCTTTTGGAATTACTGCTATTCCCTACTCTTGTAAACAAGCATCAATCTTGAGAATCACCAACATGGCTTCTGTAAGGTTCTCAGTACAACGACTGCACTGCTCAAGATTCTACATCTTATTAGCAAACGCTTGAACCAGAAAAGACCTGGCCTTAGGAAAGTGATAGGAGAGCGCCCACGAGATAGCCACGATTACTTGGCTGTATTATTATTATATTAAGCTTTATTAGGTAAAACAAAAATATATACAGTAGTATACAATGAAATAAAAAGAAAAACAAAAAGATGAAGCAAATATACAAGAAAAAAAGAGAATGAGGTTAATGTCCTACTTAAAAGGCGAGGTTATTGCCTGTGGCAATCTCTTCCACCCAACCGTTCTATGGTTGTACAGTGGGTGCTCTCTCATCAGAAGCATTGGTTCATATGGTCTGCCTGGTGGGCGGAGGGGTTCACGTACCATCAAAGCGTTTCCGACAGCATGGTCTCCACGTATATTCGCGACGTATTTGAACATGGGCTTGAGGAACTCGCGTTTATTTTGCACATTGGTAGATATCTGCACTGCCCAGAGGATCTCTTTATACACCGCACTAACTCCTAGCTTATGTGTTTTTACAATGGTTTTAAACTTCAATTCCAATGCAAGCAGAACTTCTTTCAGGGCTTCTCCTTTTAAATACTGATTAAGGATTATTTCTCTCTCATCGCCAGCGTCGCCTACCCATATGCTTGAATTTAGTTGGCTACCGTTCAGAACCGAAAACTTCATATCGTCAGTATCTTTGCATACATTTTGCGTCGAAAATGAATACCAGAAAACTGACGCTAGAATCAAAACCACTGAAAATAGTGAATGCATGGTCCATTCAATCTTTAAAGATATTATTAAAGTGGTGAATTTGAGAGAAAATAAGAAGTTATTAGGAACGACTGACAGTTAGACACTAATTCTTGTGGTAGCTAATTTCGTTCTGCCAATGTTCAGCATTTTCATTGTAGAGCATATTTATACCTATTCCTCGTATATCTGATGACGCATGCGCTGTCATACCTTATTGAATCAATCATCAGTCAACTCTCATACCTACCTGCGTAATTAAACCAAACATGAATCAGCTGTCATAATGATAATAATATAATAACAATTATTGTTTAATTGACATGAATTAGCAACTTTCATAATGTTCCACAAGTACCTACTTACTTAGGTATTTTTCATGAACGTTATATTTTTCATGTATTTTTTAAAAATATAATTATATATCTCCCTTGCCTTTATCCCATATTAGCTTATGTTGCTTTTGGTAGGGTGGAGCATGTTTTTTTATGGCTGGATGCCCTTCCTAACGCCAACGATTCTACTTTATTTAACGTCCTGGATTAGGACGGGGGTTTTACCCTCCATTCGCTGGGAATCGTACCAGCTACCCACATTAACCTCACCCAGCCTGGGTAGGGCCGGAAATAGCAGCCTCACGTGTTTGGATGGAACAGAATTTTCTTCGAAAAGTCTGCCCCAACCGTGAGTTGAACTCGGGAACTCTGGACTACGGGCAGTAGTCACAACCATTACGCCACGGAGGCTGCTTTTTAAAAATATAATTATGCATATATAATATTGTTTTCAAGGAAGTCTTCTTGTATATGTCTTTTTTCATGATTGATTTTAAATTAATTTCTTTTAGAGATATTGGTAATCCCCCCAAAAACACCACTTCGTGGTTAAAAAAAGAAGAACGCCTCACTCAAAGAATGATTATAATTAGCTAAAAATAAATGATATCAAATTGAGAACACCTTGTCCCCTCTCTTTCTATATCTCTGCACTCCTCTCTGAATTTATTCCTCTCATGTTTAGCTTTATTTATCCTTTCTAGGGGTCATCCCAAACTTGATTTCTCTTTAAATTTACTTGTTGCACGTCAATAAAAAATGGCGGTCGGAGTATGATTTTTCTGAAGTTATTTGATTTGAATCGAGAAAATTACACCGCGACCGCCATTTTTTATTGCCGTGCAACAAGTAAATTTAAAGAGAAATCAAGTTTGGGATGACCCCTAGAAAGGATAAATAAAGCTAAACATAAGAGGAATAAATTCAGAGAGGAGTGCAGAGATATAGAAAGAGAGGGGACAACGTGTTCTCAATTTGATATCATTTATTTTTAGCTAATTATAATCATTCTTTGAGTGAGGCGTTCTTCTTTTTTTAACCACGAAGTGGTGTTTTTGGGGGGATATCAGTTCTTTTTGTACGAAAATATAGGTTCATACACTACTGAAACATTAGGAATGACAAAAGTAAATAAGCTGGGAAAATGTGAATGTACGAAGTTGTCTTTTTTAAGATATAGTTTTAGCAGTACGTATTTAATTTTTCTAAGGTCAATATGTATTTGGATCACAGATTTGGCCCCCTGAGTCCCCAAAGTGAGTAAATAATATATAAATTTGCAATGCAAGATCTTTTGATTCTATTCTCCACATGATTAAGTTTATCTTTCAATGCTAAATAGACCTCGGAGCCTCCTATGAGGGACACTAAAACACCTGGATTTACAAATGCCAAATAAATTAATTTGTAATCACCTTATCAAGGTGAGGTAATGAGTTCTCTCCCGTTGACCTTTTCTTACCCGAATTCTCTCCGGCTTGTTGCAGGAATCACCACGAGTATCTCTCCCTTAAATAAGACCATGCTTTTTTACATTAGGTATTTAAGAAAATGAAAACTATAAAATTATCATTTTTATGTAAGAATGGGCCTTTTATAAGGAAATCTTTTAAATCTCTGACTAATGAAAGGCAATGCCTTCAGTGTTTAGTGGAGTTAGGTAAAATACATAGAAGGTCATGCCTCAGGAATATAGTAGGGTTAGGGATAATACATAGAAGGGAATGCCTCGGGATTATAATAGGGTTAGCTAAATATATAGAAGGCCATGCCTTGGGTTTATCATAGGGTTAGGAAAAATACATAGAAGGCCATGCCTCAGGTCTATATCAATGATTCCTAGGTCTTTCAATTATAATTTTTATGCTAGGCCTAAACTATGTAGGTATAAAATCAGATAAAAATGCAAGCGACGCGACGTGAGAAAATTTGGTGTTGATAAACCATGAGCGGAAGAGAACTCGGTTGTGAAGTCCCTTATCAATACCTCACGAGGTATGAGTGTACCCCGGACATAATGGACAGAGAAAAAAAAACTTCCCTCAAGGGGATCGAACCCAAGTCATCGTGCGTGCAAGCCTAGTATGCTACCCACTTGGCCAAAGTCACTACTTTGTCTTTGTGAGTAGCATCGACATTATGAGAGAGGCTAATTCATCATATTTTATTTCCATCCAACCATGATTGTCCAAAATCAATCTCGTAATGCCGCCACAGGTCATTGTCCAATTCTGCAACTTCTAAATTTTTCCTCGCGAGGGTAATGGGGTCGTCATGAAGATCAAATATAAAGATCGGAAAAACAAAACAACGTTAAGCCCAAATTGAAAATATAGAGCTTAAAATTTTTGTCCCCGCCAGGATTCGAACCCATGCTGACTGGGTGGCAGGTCGAGTATGCTACTAATAGACAAAGTTATCTTCTACAAAAACGGACGGAAAATGAACTAAATTAATACTTGAAAACTTAAACTTTAAAATTTTGCAGTGAGAGAGCGAGGTCATCTCGAAAAATACATACTGGCCAAGATCTGACCACTAAGCTAAGGATTCGAAGGTACCTACCCGCCAAAGAAAATGAAAAGGCCACCAGGTGCCACCCAGTGGACCGGATGAAGGAATAAAATCAATAAATTTGGTATCTGCTCATCAAGATCTTTCATTTGATACCACTTAAGACTAGTATTATCCTTCAATTCCCGATTTTGGCTCCCAAATCCCGAAGCCGCCCAAATGGGCCGCCCGCTTATAATTTAGAATTTTTTTTTGGTCCGGGCTCATCTCCATTATATCGTGATCACTTTAGACACCTCACTTAATCTTCAGTGCCAAGTTAAAGACACGAAGTCGGGTCTCAAAGGATCCGTATGAAGAAAAAAAAAAACAGAAAAAAAAAACAAAATTATGAATCTTTTCATGTCTTTCACGATTGTTGGGGGGTCTCGAAAATAGGGTTCCCGGTGGTCTAGGAAGTCAAACAAAGAGTCAAATCAACTTATTTTTCAACGTAGAGCCCATTTCTGCAATAAAAATTGCGATTTTTGAAATTCATGTTGCACTTTTCGCTGGCTGAAAGTACATGAAATGCATGGGAACTATGTTTTCCGTAACCTTACACTCTGCCGGGCTGTCTCTTTCTTTGTATAGGCGTTCTTCACACCTCGGCCGAGGTGTTTGATGCATTTTATTAGTTTTCGTACCTACTTGGTATTTATTTAATCATAGTTTTGCCATAGTTTTTTTTTCTGAAAATACATATAATCTCCCTTGCCTTTATCCCATATTAGCTTATGTTGCTTTTGGGGTCGGCATTGTTCAACCTCATGATTGAGGTTGGTAGGTTGGAGCACGTTTTTTTTATGGCTGGGTGCCCTTCCTAACGCCAACGATTCTACTTGCTTTAACGTCCTGGATTAGGACGGGGGTTTTACCCTCCATTCGCTGGGAATCGTACCAGCTACCCACATTAACCTCACCCAGCCTGGGTAGGGCCGGAAATGGCAGCCTCACGTGTTTTGGATGGAACAGAAATTTCTTCGAAAAGTCTGCCCCAGCCGGGAGTTGAACTCGGGAACTCTGGACTACGGGCAGTAGTCACAACCATTACGCCACGGAGGCTGCATAATGTAAATACATATCCATATAATAATAATTATGTAAAGTGTCTAGTATTATATTGTGTTTCCTTTGTATGTATGAATTCATCATTACAATAGACATAATATATGTATAAAGTGTTTATTAAACAAGTTAGATCAAGTTTTATTTACAAAATAATGACATAGAATATATACATACATAGATAATAAAATTAACAAAACAAAACTTGATCAAGGGCGGTGCTAATGCCAACGGCATTCTCTTCCTTTCGTTGTTACTATGGATTAATGTAAGAGTTTTCAGAAAAGAGAATTTTATGCTCTTTCATTTTGTTTTCTCTTTGATCTCTTGTTCTGAAATAACACCGTGTAGATTTATTTATTATTTTGTGAATAGATTTCAATGATTTAAGATTTTCATAAAGTCACATAATAACAAAAATAACTAGCTCTTTATCTTTTATCTCTTTATATAGTCACTTGGTAACCCTCGGATTGAATGCAGGGGATGGGGTTTCTAGTCACTCTCAAAAATCTGACCTAAGGGAAAAAACGGGACCTCGTTAGAGCGCAAGAAGAAGAAGAAGAAGAAGAAGAAAAAAAACTACCTTTCTGCGATTTTTTGTTTTTTTTTTTTCAAGTTTGGAAATATCGAGGATGTGCTATGAATTGTGTTCAAGTGCTTATGCTTCTGATTTGTAAGCTGTGTAATTTTGAATGACGGAGACAATGGGGTTCGGTGGAAGAGAAAGCCACAGGCTTTAACCTCGCCCCTTGGTTCACTACGTGTTCTTTTATTTTTCATGTCCTATTTGATGAATGCATGTAGTTAACCAATAGAGTGTTATATAATAATAATAATAATAATTCCTTGGTGAGAAGATAATGTTGTGCCTGATGCAGACTTGGTCGGCAATTTCGTAGTTATCCATGGTAGCGCCCTGACACAACTTTACGCCACACACCTCGGCACAAGACTTTCTTGAAGGAGCTAGAATCTGAAATCTCCATTCTTTAACAAACATGACTTAGAATGTGCACTGGTAGTCAAGTGGTTGACGCGCTAGTCTGGTAATCCAGGTAGCGTAGGGCTTCGTTGGTTTGAATTCCACCCAGAGCACGATTTTTTCCTTATTAATTTGAGTTTGTGACCACATAATAATAAGACTCTGAGGGTTAGGTGGTAGAAAATAATTTGAGCATTAACCTCGCCTAGTGGTTACCTTCCACTAAGGAGTATTATTATAATTATTATTATATGTATAACGTTGAGTCTGAGCTCAAAAAAACCAAAAATTCACAGGGAGCTCAAACAAGCTCTCTTGAACGAGTAGATGACATTCATAGTGAACACTTAAACAATCTCAGCTCAATGAGGCCTGAAATTTCATTAAATTTTCAAACCAAAAGGATTTGGAATGAATATGACTATTCAGCTCTCCTTTCTTTGACATTGAACGTCAGTGTTCTTTATTAAATAAAGACATTTCATAGTTTTGTTTTCTTACATTTTAGAGGTAGGCATTGAATTATATTCAAAACCAAAAACTCTTATAGTCAACAAAAAATGAGCAGAAATAGTTAGAAGAATACAGGAACTTCCCATTTTCCTTTTTGCATTTTTTCTTCCGGCACGAGGTAATTGAATGTATTGTTAATAGTAGGTAATTAAACTAATTGGTAACAGTCGCGGCCCAGGTGTAACTGTCACGCGAGTTATAACTCTGTCGGCAGAGTCCAGACCTCGTGCATGCGTCACCACAGAGAAGACACTTGTCGAGGCGGATCTAGAGAACTTTTTTTTTTTATGAAAAAAAAAAAAAAAAAAAAAAAAAATGGAGGTTCAGTTTTTTCCAATTATTTCCATTTTCTTCCAAGCTTAGCTACCCCACCATACATACGTGAAAGAAAAATGCGTTTCGGTACTTTTAAAGATAACAAAAAGAAATATGAAAACAAACCAGGAATAAAGAAATGAAAGCAAGAAATTTATAGATCCATTTTGGTTAACCAAACTCCTCCTTTCGTTTTATTTCAAAAGAAAAAAGACTTTCTTCTAGTTCGTCCATTTTATTCCATTTGAATCCACTTTGGTTAAAAAGAAAAAACGGCTTAGTATTAAACAGAGGAAATAGCTGACAATTCACTTTAGATCCACGACATCTCCAACCTTTCATTTTTCTTAGGCGGAAAGTCATACATGACTAGTTTTTTTTCTCTTTCTTCACGCGGTTTTACAAGATCCCCGTTTCCCTCACTTATATCAGATTTTTGAGACTAGAGCCTCCTAGCACTTGCCTTTCATCCGGGAATTGACTCTATGACTGATGATTTATGTTTAGTTGGATTACCTGAGAATGAGAGCTGACTCATGTTTGCTTTAATGAGGTATGACAGCTAATGCGTCATCAGAAAACCGAGAGAAACAGCTGTGCCAACATCTTGCAAGTGACAAACACAGGTAGAACCATTCCAGCTGCCTCAACAAGTGTTTCAATGTTACACGTTTCGAATTCCTTTTCTTATCTCCTTTAATTAAGGTATATGGTTTCAAAAAGAGGCGAATTTGGTCTAAAATAATCAAAATCAGGAATCGCAAAAAAACAGAAATTCTGAAATTGTAAAACTGAGAGCTGGCTTGTGTAAATCTCATATTATAATTATCCACAAGTTAAGATTCATCCATAATTATTATATGTATAATTTAATACCTACTGTATTTTTTGCACACCCAAAATAAAATATATTCTTATATCTAAATAGAGATGAGCCCACCTCCAAATAAGGTAGACGTATCTTAGGAGGTGCCAATATTATTGTAATAAACATGAATATATAAAATAAAGAACCAATTTAAATTCAAAATTCAAAAAATTCTTTCTATCTGTTTCTATTTCTCTTTCTCTCTCTCTTCTCTCTTTCTATCTCTCTTTCTCTCTACTCTCTTTCTATCTCTATTTCTCTTTCTCTCTCTCTCTCTATACAATTAAAAATATACAATTAATATACAATTAAAAAAATATCTAGAGTCAAATAATGTAATACCTACTTTTCAGCACGGATTTCAAAGCGGTAGAAGTACAATAACGCTTCTTCAAGAATTTGCCAACCTAATTAATACGGCACTAGATGAGCGGAAATGTGTTGTTGTCCTCCTACTGGACCTGAGCTTCGCGTTCGACACCTGTGACCACCAGATCCTGCTGAAAAAGTTCCGGGACGTCGGGATCACACATCCCATATTCTCCGAGTACCTCAAGAACAGGAAGCAGGTAACACGCCTGGGACAGATCTTCAGTGATGAGGTGCAAGTGAATCAGGGGCTGAGTCAAGGTGGAATTAATTCTCCGACTTGGTACAACATCTACACTTACGATGTTAAATACTTACACAGAACTGGTATCCTGCGGATGTTCGCCGATGACAGCTGTATCATCGCTATTCATAAAGATGTCAAAACAGCAATCTCCATGGCTCAATCAGACTTCATTAACCTGCAAAAATACTTGTACAATAATAAAATATTCCTAAACGAAAAGAAGACGGAAGCCCTGATCCTCGGTTACATGAGCAGAAGATTGGATCTAAACGAAAATAAAATAGTCTGTCACAACCGCCACTGCCTCGAGTTGAAAACCTATGAGACAGCATGCCATTGTCATGGGATTGATTATAAAGAAGAGGCGAAATATCTTGGATTAGTTATTGATAATGAACTCAAGATGAATAAACATATATATTATTTGTGTAACAAACTCAGAACTCTAAAATATAAGTTAATAAAAATAAATGCTGCAAGCCTTCCAATGTCTACCAAAGTAACAATATATTTTTCTCTCATAGATTCTTTACTAAGATACGGTGTCACCCTGTACAATTATGCACCGAAGTATGCCCTGGACCCATTATATTTACAACAGAGGAAAATAAGAAATATTCTATTCCACCAAAAGAATGTAGCCTGCCTTACACCTGACGAATTATCAACCTTTGTTTTGCTGTCACAGAACTTTTTTGATGAGCGCTATCGACAACTAACCGACCAACCGTACGAGCTTAGGACACAAAGATTTCAACGTCCGAATGTTTTCACAATAACATATGGCCAAAGAAAGCTAGATTATGTTATGCCAACACTTCTAAATAATTATTGTGGGGACTTTCTGTATGAAGAAAAGAGAATCTGTCTGAAGGGCAAAATAAAGAAAAGCATTTTATCCAAGAGACGTACATAACAATGGTTGGGAATGTTGGGATGTACATAATAATATCGCCTTATTTGTGCTGCCCGATTGGGACTATTGAGTCCCATTATTGGAGCAGTAAGCCCAAGACGTGTTGTTGTGTGGTGGGGGTCCAAATTGGGAGGATAATGTCATGTCCCGGCTGGGGTTCGAACCCGCCACCGAGATAGATTTCTTATTTGATTATGAATTCAGATTTCTCTTTCTTTTTTATATTTCTTTTTTATATTTTTTTATATCATTTTTCATGAAGTATTTTTCCTTATTTTTTCTATATTTGTAAATAACATTTATGTATCTATTTAGCTACATTATCTAGTACCACCTGATTAAAATGTCAACTTAACATAGTTCTGTACAATAGTTTGCTTAACTAGAGTGTCACTCAGTCGCTACAATATAATATAATATTATTATGTATTATCACAGTAAATTTACATGTAACATTAAGCTAGATAGCATATTTAGGGTATGAGAGCAAATCTCCATCAAAAGTTAGAATTAGCTTAGGAGATTCTTATTATTGTAAAAATCTTTAAACCAAATAAATATAAAATTCAATTCAAAAATTCAATTCTTCTCTCTTTCTTTCTCTCTTTCTCTCTTCTATCTTTCTATCTCTCTTTCTCTCTATCCCTCTCTTCTCTCTTTCTCTCTCTATTTTTCTTTCTCTCTCTCTTCTCTCTTTCTCTCTTTCTATCTCTCTCTCTCTTTCTCTCTCTCACTCTCTTCTCTCTTTTTCTCTCTCTCTTCTCTCTTTCTATCTCTCTTTCTCTCTCTCACTCTCTTCTCTCTTTCTATCTCTATTCTCTTTCTCTCTCTCTCTCTCTTCTCTCTTTCTATCTCTCTTTCTGTCTCTGTCTCTCTTATCTCTTTCTCTCTCTATTTCTCTTTCTTTCTCTCTCTCTTCTATCTTTCTCTTCTCTCTCTCTCTCACCTCTATTCTGTCTCTCTCTTCTCTCTAGCTCTCTCTCTTCTCCCTATCTCTCTTTCTCTCTTCTCTCTCTCTCTCTCACCTCTATTCTGTCTCTCTGTCTCTCTCACCTCTATTCTGTCTCTCTCTTCTCTCTAGCTCTCTCTCTTCTCCCTATCTCTCTTTCTCTCTTCTCTCTCTCTCTCTCTCTCTCTCTCTCTATCTATCACTCCTTCTCTCTTCCTCTCTCTGTCTTTCTCTTTCTTTTTCTCTTTCTCTTTCTTTTTCTCTTTCTCTTTCGCTTTCTCTTTCTCTTTCTCTCTTTTCTTTCTCTTTCTCTTTCTCTTTCCCTTTCTCTTTCTCTCTCTCTCTCTCTCTCTCTCTCTCTCTCTCTCTCTCTCTCTCTGTGTGTCTCTCTATCACTCTCTATCGGGTGCCAACTTCACGCCGGACCAACATGTACAAAGTTCCAAGTATTTTTACTTTCCTTATCCTATAATAAGGAAAGTATTGTATTCGTCGAAAATTTGACCTACCCAGTTTTTCACATTTCTGGACGAATCATAGCCTCAGGATACCAAAAAAGTTGTTTTCAGCCATTGGTCCGTGCGTCTGTCTGTCTGTCTGTCTGTGTGTGTGTGTGTGTGTGTAAACAGGATATCTCAAGAACGGTACGAGCTAGAGACTTGAAAATTGGTATGCAAATTAATTTCATACACCAGACGAACCACGAAACTTTTGGTTGAAATCGGCCGCAAGATGCGGCCGCAAGGCCGCAAATATTGGCCGCAACCGCCGCTTCTTAGAATTGGTTAAAGATACAAAAAAAGTTAGAGAACAACATTTTCTCGGATTAAAAAAATAATAGGGGTTTACTCTGATCATTTTTTTGATATCTTGAACTTTTTGGAACCCGGCCCCAATTTACCGGTATTTTGGGGGGACCCGCTTGGACTAACTTTTTTATTATTCACCCTAGATGAGGGTTGCGACATATCAAATCCGATGATTTTGAGGTGCTGATTACGAATTTGGCACTGAATTTTAACTATCTTATACCGTTGAGTCACCAGTGGCGGATTTTGACTTCTTTTTGGGGGATAAGGAAAGTCGTGTGATGTTTACACCAGATTTTTTAAACTTGCCCTACAACTGCATTGCATGGTCATATCACGACGGGGGTGTTACCCTCCATTCGTAGGAAACTCACAAACCTGCTACCCACATTAACCTCACCCAGCCTGGGTTGGGTGAGATTAATGTGTTAAGCAACGTTAAACAACGTTTACCTTGCTAAACGTTGCTTAACCTCGGTGATCCTGAGAGAACTGGTGCATTCAACGCGCCAGCGACGCCACGCTGGCAATTTGGAGTTTAATGTTCCTGAAATATATTATGTCACAACTTGGTGGGTAGCGCTGAATTATAGGACTATACCACCTTAATATACAATATCTTGTACAATTTTTGCCTATAATTCCGCCACTGGTCGCTGTTTCACATCAAAAGAGCTACTCATTTTTCCTCACGAGTGGACCCCGAACATCTAAGTACAGAGCAGAAAAATCCTACCTCGCTGGGGATCGAACCCAGGTTACCGTGCGTGCAATGCCTAGCGCGCCAACTCACTCTGCCACCTTGACTACTACTTAATCATAGCATGTAATTATATAAATAATAATAATAATATCGGCTTGTTTATTCTGCCGAATTAGGACTTTAAAGTCTCATTTTCCCAGCAGCAATTCAAGATCATGAGATAAGAATTCCAAACAGAAGGTATCTTGTCATGTCCTCACTTGGATTCAAACCCACAACGTTTGGAAAATCTGTGTTAACAGTGTTCCGTTTGTTAGGAAAAAGGAAAATATAAAATTGAAAAATTCAGAAGCGATTTATGATTTATTATAAAAGTAAACAGTAATAGGTATACAGAGTATGACATTATGTTATTACCGATAAGGCGGCGGACTTGTAACCTGGAGGTCGGTGGTTCAAGTCCCGGTTTCAGCATAGATTGAGTAAAGCGAGTTTGAGTAGTTGTGACATCACGAAAGTGAATTGCACAAATATGATAACTTATTACTTATTACATAATATCATACTTAACACAATTCCACAAAGAAGCTGACGTTAAAAAATAAGGTAGGTACATACCTACCAAAGTAATGTGAGCTTATAAACGTCACATCAAGAAACGATTGTTTATCTTCGTCAGCAACGCCTGCATCTGAGTTATCTGCGACGAAAAAAAATGGAAAGGTCTACCCTATCTACATTCTGTGAGATTACCTACTCTTCTCCGAAACAATTGCATCAATATCAGGCTAAATGTTACTTATTTTAACGCGAATGTCAGAGGACACATCTAACTTACTCCTATACTTATTTTTCAAATACATCATTTGAGAAAAGCCAAATTCGCACATGTACCTAAATGGCTAAATGGTAACAAAGGGTAGTAGGTACAATTTTGTGCACCTGAAATTGGACCGAGTACCACTGTTTGAGAACCTATGGTTTAATATGTGCACCGACAACGTGAAGTCCCCCCACACTTCTGCTCCCATCGCTGCGTTGCAATGGAAGAGGTGAGGCGCGGGGTTCCATGTAGTTCTGTATGTGATTTGCGTTTCAATAGGCGAGGCGGGGGGTGGGTTTTTCGATGTTAAAACCTCTCTCCTGGCGTTACGGTTGGAGTACAAAATTCGGGGTTTGTTGTTCCTGGGAGTACATAATTCAGAGATTATTTTGGTATGCGGTACAGTATTCTAGCTCCATCGGTTAAAATCGTGAAGTTAGCACCCGACATGTTCCAACCTCTCTCCTGGCGTTACGGATGGAGTACAAAATTCGGGATTTGTTGTTCCTAACAGTACATAATTAGTACATTATTATGGTAGGTGGTACAAAATTCTAGCTTCAATGTCGGGTGCTAGCGTGAAGTTAGCACCCGACATGTTTCAACCGCTCTCCTGGGGTTACGGTTGGAGTACAAAATTCGGGGTTTGTTGTTCCTAACAGTACATAATTAGTACATTATTATGGTAGGTGGTACAAAATTCTAGCTTCAATGTCGGGTGCTATCTTCACGGACCTCTTTAATTAACCACTTTAACAATATCTTTGAAGATTGAATGAATTATGAATTCACTATTTTCAGTGGTTCTGCTTCTGGCGTCACTTACACTTGTACTCATTTTCGACACAAGACGCTCGTACAATCAGAGTCAATAGTGGCCAACTGAATTCAAGCATATGGGTAGGCGAACCTCCAAGGGAAATAATCCTTGATCGCTATTACAAAGGACAAGACCTGGAAAGACTTCTGAGAACAATAGAAACTGATTTTAAACATATTGTGAAACTATATGAACTAGGCACTACTGCTGTGGACAATCAGACAATCTGGGCGGTGCGAATAACTACTAACATCGTGTGGGAATTTGGACATCATGCACTGAAGCCATCGTTCAAGTTCGTGGCGAATATACATGGAGACGAAGCTGTTGGAAACGCTTTGATGGTAAATGAACCCCTCTGCCCACCAGGCAGACCATATGAACCAATGCTTCTGATGAGAGAGCACCCACTGTACAGCCAATTAATCGTGGCTGCCTCGTAGGCGCTCTCCTATCACTTTCCTAAGGCCAGGTCTTTTCTGGTTCTAGCCTTTGCTGATAAGATGTAGAATCTTGAGCAGTGCAGTCGTTGTACTGAGAACCTAACAGAAGCCATGTTGGTGATTCGCAAGATTGATACTTGTTTACAAGAGTAGGAAGCAGCAGTGATTTCAAAAGCTTTGCAACTGGTGAAAAGTAGTGCTATGGATGTGAATGATTTGGCTGCATTAGGGTCTTTACTGGGTTTGATCAGTGGAATATTTACAAGCAGTGGTTCTCATTAGCTGTACAGTCATGGTTGTCTAGTGGGCGACGGCACTTTATTAGACCTTGGTGTGCGGGTATTCAGCAGTTTTTTTATCCTTTCTTATTAATGGTTTTGTGAAGTCTACATCTCTGAGATACATTAGACGGTAAGACCCTCCACGCGGAATGCAAGGCAGACTATTTACACCATTGGAACACCCTCAAAATGGTGGCTGCCAAACTGTTTTCGGTCTTTTAAAGCAATAAATGTATCATTATTAAACAAAGTTGTACACTAACAATATGTCGAGTTATACATGAGCGGGGACCACAAAAAAACTTGTGATTTATAAAATGGTACCTACAAAGTTTCATCAAAATTGAAACTTCCGATAAACGATTAGTGAGTCAACCATTTTGTTTGTTCCAGGTATCACTAATACAATACTTAGCGTACAGTTATGAACAAGATACTCGAATCGCCCGATTGCTAAACAAGACTAATATCTGGATTGTACCCAGCATAAATCCGGATGGTTTCGTAAGATCAAATGAAAGCTTTGGGTTCCCAACGAACGGTAACGGGGTAAATCTAGATGAAGATTTTCCGGACAGGTTTGATAAGGCAAAGCTAAAACCTAGGTAAGTAATATTAATGATAAGACACCAAATACTGTCAGTATATAAACAGAATCAGTATAAACAGAATAGTGAGAAGTTGTATTAGATGTACTTGAATATCAGAACTTAAAAGGGATATGTTTGAACATACTGTTCAAACATATCCCTACATAAACATAAGTATCATTGTGCTCTTCATGGTATTTTCCATGCATGCTTAGAAATTATTTTACAATTTTACAATGACACTATGTTGACCAATGACATCACGTTGTTCAAAATAACTCTGTTTTCGGCCATTTTAATTATTTAAGATCTGATAGTTACCTAAAGAGTTCTTCTTTTATGTGAACTCTATTGTGAGCTCTGATCACTCTGATCCACTATAGTTGTATACAAGTCAGGTTTGTCAGCTCTCTTTTTCCACAGGAAATTCGCAAGGGAAGTTCAGATCATGATGAATTGGATGGATCAACGTACTCCATTCGTTCTCTCTGGGAATCTGCAAGGCGGCGCCATTGTCGCCAACTATCCCTATGACAATGCAAAGCCCTCTGTAGGATATTATGGAGAGCAAAGTTTGACTCCGGATAATAAGGTCTTTGTGAAGTTGGCCAAGGGGTACGCTCAGCGGAATTACATGATGGCGTCTGGCGACGCATGCAATATAAGTTTCCCGGGCGGAACAGTCAACGGGAACTACTGGAACAAGAAATCTGGAGGTGAGTTTCATGTGAATCTCTAAATCTAGTTGGTCTCTATCTCTACTCTTTTCTACAGGGGCATATTTTAAAGTGATGGTATTTTTTCCAATATTAGACCATCAAGTTTTGTTTCATAAATGTCAATTTCTATAATAAAATTCATGTTAATATAACTTTATCTAATATGTTTAATAATCATTTAGAGTACATTTTTTCCCCTTAATTGTGAGCCTTGTGACCCTAGACCCCGGTATCTACAGCTCGATATAGAAGATTTTCGGGAATCCGTTGAGGCCACTTGTATTTTGTTCACATGGTTAGATACAAGGATATACCCAGATTTTTTTTTTTTGTTCAATAACTTTAATATATTTTATTTTATTCATACATATCCTTCATTTAATAGTTACTGCAATCCAATGTACTTTTCAGTATGTGGTGGATTGCAGCAAATAGTATTGTCTTCTTTTTTTCATGTCTATTTTTTTATTTTATTGATTACTCAGGGTCCTTGTTGTGTCCGCTTATTTCCTGTCTCTCAGGCATGCAAGACTACAACTACGAGTTCACGAACTGTTTCGAGCTCACTTTCTATCTGAGCTGCGTCAAGTACCCGCCGGCCGCTGACCTGCCCATCTACTGGCACGCCAACTTGGAGTCCATGCTCAACTTTATGGAAAGCACGCGCCGGGGTGTCTACGGACAAGTAAGCGACAGGAAAGGGCTTGCTATCAGGAAAGCTACCGTAGTGGTGGAAGGGAGCAGCAAGAAGATAGTGACCAGCTATTGGGGAGAATACTGGAGACTGCTGGAGGTGCCGGGTTCTTATAACATCACGGCCCGTGCCCGAGGCTACGTACCTTTCACTAAGAGCGTAGTGCTGTCAGAAGACAAACCTTATGTCCAAAAAGATTTTTTTCTGAGGAAAATAAAGGGTTGTCTAATAAAAAAACTGTCAGGTACTCACTCAATGTGGCATATAAAACCACATCCTTCGCTCTGATAAAACAAATTCTGCCATACGCTGAAGAGGGAGTGGATTGGGTACCACCTGAGGTATGAAATCCAAAAAGTTGTGTTTCCATCATGAAGAAGTAAAGATTATTAAATCTTGGGGCTATCTCTATGGATAAACCATAGGAATAACGGGGGTATGCCTGGTAAGGTTGTTAGCCTTCCAATGTTGAGATCAGCCGCTCATTCTGAGACAGACGCTACGGCGTTCATGGAGTATTATTAACATACCTCCACTACTTCCTGGTACGTTACTGGTGGAAGTAACCATCCAGGTGTTGACCTCTTGCTCGGGCCCTGGGGTAGGTTAGGTTATTTTACAAGGTACTTACTGGCTCTACCCAAGGGTTCAGGGTATGAGGTCTCCGTTGTGTTCGTGCACTAAGAACCCAAATTTGGAACTTCCGGTATTCGGTTATACATTTTTGAACGACGCGACGCGTCGCCACGCGCAACGCATCGTAAATACATTTTCATAAATATTTTAATTGCATAAAGACAAGACTTTCCTACCACTTGACGATTCAGAGAGGGAACGCATCCAGTATTCTCGGGACTTATCCTCCCAATACCTCCCTGGACTACATCTACCAACTTTAATTTTTTTTTCTTTAAAATATTATTAGTAGTATCTGAGCGCACGGCAGTGCGGCAGACCAAGTTCCAGCAAGCACGGCAGTGTGTGTCTTTACACTAACCGATTCACCCGGTTTTTCGCACCCTCATATTATCTTCGGTTCACTTGATCATAGAGACATGAAATTTTCAACAAAGACTGTCCTAATATCATTAAAGACATTAAAAATTTCAAGAGTCTATGCAAAAAGCTTTCAGAGGAAAGTAGTTTAAAATTTCCAATTTTGTCACTGACTGACTGACTCACTAACTCACTGACAGATCATCAAAATTATGAGGCACTTCCCGACTACCTAGAAAGCTATTCGTTTGAAAACCTTCATTTGAGATGCAGCTGTGGAACGAAAATAAATGAAATCTTGCATTCGTTTAATATAGGTAATTACTTTGATTTTTTTTATTTATTACATTTTTATATATTATTTATAAAATTACCATCGCAAATTTATAAGGATTAAATTATAAAAAAGTGGCTAGCTAACACATACCTACGTAAATTATGATTAAAACTTAAGGAAACAGTAAAGGAAAAATTAATAGACAATAGACAGCATTAGATTTTTTATACATAATAAATATAAGTGAAAAACGTATTGGAGAGGAAAAAGTTAAAAAAATAAATAAAAAAAATGTTCAAAGAAAAGGAAGGCATCGGATGTATAAAAACCATTTTCCACAATAAAACAATAGATTTTTATAATTATTATTATCTGACCTGGATGCTGGGTTTTCTGTGAAACCCTTACAGTTAACACTGCGACCTACTTAGATCTATTGTGACCAGTTGATTCTATTTGGTTTCGACGTCCTCATTTGAGATAGTCAGGACGGGGTTTTACCCTCCATTCGCTGAGAATCGTACCAGCTACCCACATTAACCTCACCCAGCCTGGGTAGGTCCGGAAATGCCAGCCTCACGTGTGTGGAAGGGTCAGAATTTTCTTCTGTTATCATAAAACATGATAATAAGCACACAAACTAGCTTTACTAAATTATTACCGAGCTTGAGACTCGAACCACTGACCTCCAGATTGCGAGTCCGCTGTCTGAAAGCTACTGAGGAAGGTAGGAAAAAAAAAAAACAAAGAAAGAAAAACAACCTTGTTAGGGACAATTTCAAAAAAAAAAAAAAAAAAAAAAAAAAATCAGTGTATCTTAATTAGCTATTGCAACATCACGAACACAACATGAATTAAATAAATGATGAGTGTTTCACAGCCCTTTTTATTTCGTAGCTATGAAACAGGAGCTACTGTAGACGCTTGTGGTCTGTGTTGTAGCCTACTCATCCCGTAGTATGCCTACCCTCTGATGGGAGATAAGTGACACAATACTTCCCAATTAGGTGCTGGGTGAACACGAGAGCACCGGAAGGTATCCCTTACAAACAATTGTAACCAAATTAAGAATACAAAATTTTGTCGGCACGGGAATCGAACCCGGGACCTTCCGCATGGCAAGTCAGTGCTTAACCACTCAGCTAATCGCGCGCTTGTGTAATAATAAGCTATTACATAATCATCATCATCATGAATGAAGAAGAATAAGTAGAGGATAAAACCCCCCCTTGAATAATAGAGGATGTTCAAAACCCATACGAATGACGAGTCATCCTGAGTAGACAAAACTGAGAACCATGTGTACTGTAAACAGGTTAAAGTTGATGAGTGATATTTATGCTACCTGATTAGGACTATGAAGTCCCATTATGCTAACAGTAAGACCAAGACATATTATTATGTGGTACAAATCTCAAATGGGAGGATAACTTATCATGTCCCTGTGGGGTTTCGAACCCGCGACCTCTGGATTACCAGTCAGACGCCTTGACCACTGAGCTACCGAGACAGACGACACAGCAATATAGCATGAGAGATGAAACAGCAAACTTAGATCATAGCGTGTAGAATTAAGAAGTGTGGAAACCACCCCCCGCCGGCCTGCATCGTGGCGTCCTCAGCGCTAGTATCGCAAAGGAGTCTCCTCTCCTTGTCCTTCACAAAATTTCTTCCCCCGTATCAAATGTAAATATATACATAAATATATCAAATGTAAACATAAACATATCAAATGTAAACATGAAAATAAATAGACCGCAAGAAATATTCTTCTCCTTTGCGATGGTGTCTGCACGATGTGGCGTTTCCATGCAACTGTGATTCGTTTCCACACTTCTTAATTATTCTACACGCGATAGCAAAAATCTATTTTGAAATGGCACTCATCACAACAGTTACTATGTTGGGGAAAAAATGTAAAAAAGTTCAAGTTATCATATTTGAGTTAGTCACAATCGTGATATCACAACTACTCAAAGAACTTATCACAACTTCTTAATTTTTGCTTGACTTGGGACTCGAACCACCGACCTCCTGGTAACAAGTCGCCGGCTCAAGATAAAATATATTCCGCTAGGGTAACGACGCGAGACTTGCAGAAAATATTTTTCCCTTTTTATTCAAAATTAGGAATGCAAAAATATTCGCCTTTGATTTGAGAAAATAGATAGTGACTTAAGTTGATAAAAAAAAAAATTGTCTTATCTAACAAGTTGGTTAGTTAAAACCCAAATACAGTACAAAAAAAGTGTCACTGAATTGAAACAATGTATTTCTATCCATCTTTCAAGACTTCTTTTCATCTTTTTAGAACCAGATAAGATTAGAGAGGGCTTCAATATAACCCATCACAAAATGTCAAAGAAATCATCATAAGCTTAAGCATAAAAATTTCGTAACAAAAATTATAAAACAATCGATCTAAAAAGCAAAACTGGGGTAAATACATATCTGCCGTGCTTAAATGTAATGTTTCATTAATCAAAATGTCAAACTAATCCTTTGATTTTATTTTCAAGATGAGTGTTTCACAGGCGTTTTTATTTCGCCATGAAACAGCAGCTACTGTAGACGCTTGTGGTCTGCGTTGTAGCCTGCCCATCCCGTAGTAATGAGGAAAAATTCATGCACTGGCTGGGGTTCAAACAAATGTATCCCTTCGCTACCTGGATTACCGGACTAGCGCCTTGACCACTTGACTACCAGTGCTCGTTCGCTTAGTGTGTGGATTTTTCACAATTCACATAAGAGAAACGACCTTACAAGCATACGAATAGTGCAATTATGTATTATGTTAGCTCTCAAATTAACAGCAATAAATTTGGTAATAGAAATAACATTAGTTTTTATAAATAAAAAAATGGCATTTAAAAAAAGGACAATAATTTCTAGTAAAATTATAGAAAGTAAAAAACAAAAGTAGCTTTACGTTAGACTATTTTATTTACAAGGAATCAAGAGGAATACGTACTTTTAACAGGAAATATCTTCCATCAGACTGTTTGTGAGAGATGGACCATTAAAAATCACAAGATGTTCGAATTACCATTTTCAAAGATAAGCTACGAATAATAATAATTCTCTTTAGTGGAAGGTAACCACCAGGCGAGGTTAATGCTCAAAGCATTTTCTACCAACTAACTCTCAGAGTCTTATTATTGTGCGGTCACAAACTCAAATTAATGAGGAATAATTCATGCACTGGGTGGGCCACGGATCGCTGCGCTACCTGGATTACCAGACTAGCACGTTAACCACTTGACTATAAGTGCACACCTTAGTGTGGTCTCATCGAAAAACACCAGAGGAATACTTCGTGCAATTTCTGAGGATTCTTTTAAATCCTCATATAAATCCCATTGCGTACCGAGCCCTCTTAACCTGATAACCCCAGGAGACCGGGCTCTATTCAACCCATTTCAACTGTCTTACACAGGTTTCCTGTGATAATTAATATTTTTTATTTACATAGGAGTCCGTGTCTATCACATATGATAACGAGCCTCTATAATAAGGTCCACCCCGTCTATCATATCTGCTAACCAGGTACCCAGAAAACATACGGTGTCTTTCATATATGCCACTCATGGTACGCAATGGGTTAATTATTAATTACCAAATGGTCATCCACATAGAATTTACAATGATCATGATAAAATAAAAATATATTTGAGAACAACTCCAAAAGCAAACGTAGCCTTAAGATTATATGATTTTCAATACGAGGTTCGCCTAGTTAATTTGGTTAGGGTAAGATCTAAATAAAATAAATATTATGTATTAACAAGTTTGGTTTTAACATTAAATCGCTTAAAACTAGACAGAAAATGACTTACTATTCAATGGATCACTGATCACATGACTTGGGAAAGAAAACTAAACGTCGCAAGCCATTAATACTGGAATATACAAATATTAGGAGAAGAAAAAATATATCATCATAATAATAATAAATACTTTTTAGTGGAAGGTAACCACTGGGCGAGGTTAATGCTCAAAGCATTAAATCGCTTTTCTACCACC
This sequence comes from Bactericera cockerelli, assembly GCA_024516035.1. Classification (NCBI taxonomy): domain Eukaryota; kingdom Metazoa; phylum Arthropoda; class Insecta; order Hemiptera; family Triozidae; genus Bactericera; species Bactericera cockerelli. The sequence goes on along the minus strand of CM044962.1, from coordinate 20,351,748 downwards.
TAACCCTCAGAATCTTATTACGTGGTCATAAACTCAAATTATTGAGGAGAAATTCGTGCACTCGGTGGGATTCGAACCAACGGATCCCTACGCTACCTGGATTACCAGACTAGCGAGTTAACCACTTGACTACCAGTGCACAGATATTAGGAGAAGAAAATATATATCATAAAATTATGTCAGGCGCCCGCACAATTGTATCATGGAAATTTTCGAGAAAAAAAAGGAAATAAAAAATACCAATTTACAAAAAAATATATGGACACGTAAAATATTATAAATCGCCGAGCGTACAGCTCCGTATTATACTGTAGGCTTCATAGCTGCAGATGAAGCTATGCATGAAATATATGGGAAAAAATACTTGATACATATAAAACAAATTATGCATCTTCTGTGTTTTAATAATAAGAACACTCTTTAGTGGAAGGTAACCACCAGGCGAGCTAAATACTCAAAGCATTCTCAAACATGTAACTCTCAAGATCTTATTATTATGTGGTCAAAAACTCAAAAATATGAGGAAAAATTTATACATTGGGAGGCATTTAAACTAACGAATCCCCACGCTACCTGGAATACCAGACTAGCGCGTTAACCACTTGACTACCAATGCACGGTTTGTCATAACCATATAGAGTAAGGTAACAATCAGGAAAAGTTGCTTGATGCTCAATACACTTTCAGCCCTTTCTTTTGAAGAAACTAACAGGTCATGCCATCTATATTAGATTTTTTTCCAAGTACAAATTTGTTTTTATCACTTTTATAATGTCGCAACTACTCAAACTCGCTTTAATACAATTTTGCTGAACTTGGGACTTGAACCACCGACCTCCAGGTTACAAGTCCGCCGCCTTACAGATCAAGCTACTGAGGTCGGTAAAATCTCAAGGAGAATGGGAAAAGTCCATACCTCGACTGTTAATTGAACTCATCTATTAATTACGCACGTGAAAATACATTCACAAAACATGTCCAAAAAGCTCTAATAGATAAATTTCATTTTTACAATCATATGACATATTAGTTAACATTATCTTCATTTTTTAACTTTGATATTCACACATTGACTGTCAAAAATTCTCACCTTTACAAATTATAATGGCAAACTTCTGTCTCTCACATTACACGGCAATCACTCAGACAGCCTCGTTTCTATATTACATAATTACCAAGGGAAACGACAGATAACCCAGTACCCTTCAACTTTATATTCACATATTGGCTGTCAAAACTTCTCACTTTTACACATTAGAATGACAAAGTTCTGTCTTTCACATTACGCGGCCGCCACCCTGACAGCCTCGTCTCAATGTTAATTACCAAGGAAGCAACAGACCACCCAGTTCCCTCAGCCGCGCCTCGCTCGTCACTACCCGACGGCAAGCAACCACCCCACTCTGCTCAGCCGCGGGGCGCGCTCACATGTTAAATAACAAGGGAATCTACAGACAACTCATGTTGGACTTGGGCGAGGAGGTGGGCACGGCTCACATGTTAGACTTGGGCGAGGTGGGCACGGCTCACATGTTAGACTTGGGCGAGGAGGTGGGCACGGCTCACATGTTGGACTTGGGCGAGGAGGTGGGCACGGCTCACATGTTAGACTTGGGCGAGGAGGTGGGCACGGCTCACATGTTAGACTTGGGCGAGGTGGGCACGGCTCACATGTTAGACTTGGGCGAGGAGGTGGGCACGGCTCACATGTTAGACTTGGGCGAGGAGGTGGGCACGGCTCACATGTTGGACTTGGGCGAGGAGGTGGGCACGGCTCACATGTTAGACTTGGGCGAGGTGGGCACGGCTCACATGTTAGACTTGGGCGAGGAGGTGGGCACGGCTCACATGTTGGACTTGGGCGAGGAGGTGGGCACGGCTCACATGTTAGACTTGGGCGAGGAGGTGGGCACGGCTCACATGTTGGACTTGGGCGAGGTGGGCACGGCTCACATGTTGGACTTGGGCGAGGTGGGCACGGCTCACATGTTAGACTTGGGCGAGGTGGGCACGGCTCACATGTTGGACTTGGGCGAAGAGGTGGGCACGGCTCACATGTTGGACTTGGGCGAGGAGGTGGGCACGGCTCACATGTTAGACTTGGGCGAGGAGGTGGGCACGGCTCACATGTTGGACTTGGGCGAGGAGGTGGGCACGGCTCACATGTGGGACTTGGGCGAGGAGGTGGGCACGGCTCACATGTTGGACTTGGGCGAGGTGGGCACGGCTCACATGTTAGACTTGGGCGAGGTGGGCACGGACGAGGCGGAGTGGCTCTGGCTGCGCTTGATGTAGAGCTGCAGCAGCTTGAGCTTGGCGCCGCTCAGCTTGAGAATGTAGGGCGCCAGGCGCGCCTCGCCCATCTCCCGATGCAGCGCCACCATGCAGAACACGGCGCACTTGCGCACGCACGAGTCCTCGTTCTCGTAGGCCTGCAGCAGGGCCGGCATGATGTTGGGCAGGAACTGCTCTACTGACCCGTGTCCGTGCACCTCTATCACCTGCGTGGACAGAGATGCAACAAAATAAGTATTCATAATATGATACTAGGATTCATTGTCATCTGGACACTAGGATTCATTGTCACTTGGACAATGAATCCTAGTATGAATTATCAGTTCATTAGTAGATGCAACAAATTAAGTATTTATAATGTGAGACTGCTAGGATTCATTGTCATATGAATTATCATACCCACAAGATTAAGGGCGGAATTAATGGACGTTTTTGTAATACCTCTGTGGCGCTAAGTCAAGAATTGCGTACTGTGTAAGATAGGGAAAAGCGGCGCTTAGCAATGATTTGAGATATAGAATTTGTCCATTAATTTCGCCCGAAAAGTTTGACTCGTCTAAAACTCTAAAAAAATTAAAGTCTGTGACATAGCCAAATGATTTTTTTAAATACTTTTAATCATTTTTTTTTTTTTTTTTTGAATGTGGTAGGATAGCGATTTTGCGTACATTCTAAATTCCACAAAGATGGAAATAATGATTATTTTATACAAAATAGAATACAAGAAATAGAAATGTAAAGCACAGTAATAATAATTAACACCGAAACTAAAACAAGGCTGCATCCCACGACACAAGGACCATACTTCATAGGTGTGGCCCTTAGTGTGGGTTGACGATAGACAAAAGGAACTAGGCATAAGTTCAGTTAACAATATTGTGAATTTTATTGTGTGAACTATCATTGTTATATGTATATTTGAACCATTTACTTGTCGTGTATTAAAAAAAATGTGTATCGGAGGAGCCCAGGTCACGTCTTCTGATACACGCGTCATTCCCTCCACCGCCATGACATCGCACATAGAAGCGAAGTACAAGCAATATAAGTAGTGCTTTATTTACTACTAGCGGGCTGTCGCCCGCTTTGCTGGCCGAGGCATGGCCGTGCGGAGAAATAGCGGTGAAAGCAAAAAGTCCTTTTTTGCCAATGGCAGGTGTTGTAGTGGGAATTTATGAAAATCCCATCTAGACTATAAGACAAAGCTACCTACCAAATTTCAGCTTCCTAGGACTTACCAGTTCGGAGAAACAGTGATGAATCAGTGAGTCAGTGAGTGAAACTCTCTTTTATATGAATAGATTTCAAAGAATATAATAATTAAATCTAACTTGGTTAGATTAGGAGGTTGTGGGGTCATACATTTTTTTTATTACCTAAGATCTAAGAAGGAAGAGCTATAATTTGTATAACAATTTTATTGTGATTTTATGTTAGATTGTTTTATATTATTGTTTATATTTTGTATTTTGATAGATTTATATTTTCATGAGCTACCGTGAAAGACATGGTCCTATTTGAAGTGGTCCCATTTCACCAACAGTTTAACACTTATATCTGTACGAGAATGAAGCGGGTGTATCACGAATGGTACACGCTTGTGTCTGAACGGAATGGAAACTTAATTATCGCCGAACCCACCGGAGCCAGAGCATGCCGGTCGGCTAAGTGTTAAGTAGTATTTACCTTGGTGAGCATCTTGATGGCAACCAGATTGATGGGGTGTTCTTCAGCCACGATCAGAGGGAAGAGGATGCGCGTCACCTGAGGAGCAGACAATGGGTGTACAGTGAATGATTGGGTAAAAAATATGAAATCAACTCAGGCAACAAAAATAGGAATAATAATACAGGCTTAATTATCGATCAAGCTACTGAGGTCGGTGCAGTAAGCCCAAGACGTATTATTATGTGACAAAAATCCCAAATAGGAGGATAGCTTTTCATGTCCCAGCTGGGTTTCGAATCTGCGACCCCTGGATTACAAGTCAGACGCCTTGACCACTGAGCTACCGAGACATACGACTATAAAAGTACTAAATTTGGTTACAGTTGTTTTTAAGGGATACCTTCCGTTAGGCTCGTGTTGACCCAGCACCTAAATGGGACGTACTGTGTCACTTCTCGAACATCAGAGGGGAGGCATACTACGGGGTGAGCAGGCTACAACACAGACCACAAGCGTCTTCAGGAGTTGCTGTTTCATAGCTACGAAATAAAAAAGGCTGTGAAACACTCTTTTAAAAAAGTTTTGCAGGTAAAGATGATTGTGCAAGACCCTAGCTAGCATGTTGCCGACAGATGATTCATATTAGTCAAACATGTGATTAACCTAATCATAGATAAATGTCTTATATGTATCATTGTAATGTACTCCTTTCAAGGAAAAAATAGTTTAATTTCTTTAGTTCAAGCAGGGGACGACACTTGATATTTGCAAGTAATGGCTTCACATTCCCTTAGTGCGCGAACACAACGGAGGCCTATACCCTGGACCCTGTGGTAGAGAAAGTACCACGTAAAATAACCTAACCATGTTATTAAATGTAAGCGATCACAACGGAGTCCCGAAAATCGTCTATATCAAGCTGTAGGTACCAGGGTCTAGGGTCGAGGGTGTAGAGTATAGGTCAGGGTCCTCGTTGTGGCCGCTTTTCAATCAATTTTCAAACATCACACATCTTTCCTTATCATATTAGGAATGGGAACAGTACCAAAAGCCACTGGTGACTCAGAGGTTCAAATTTGCTAAAAATAAATGTCAAATTCGTAATCAGCACCTCAAAATCATTGGATTTGATATGTAGCAACCCCCATCTAGGGTGAATAAAAAAATAATAAAATACCGTTCAAGAGAGGGACATTTTTGAAAATATGCCAACTTGAAACGGCCGCCATTTTGGATTGGTAAGCAATAGAGATTTCATTTTTTGATAAAATACTATTAAATTAAATTAATAATCAACGAGTTGAAAAAAAAGTGGGCAGTCTTATTTTATTTTTTTTTAATTGACCCCCCTGGGACCCTCCCTGTGTCCGCCCCTGCATCTGCAAGGGCTTCTTTTTTCTGCTGGTGAAATTTTTCAAAACGTTTAAATTTAAAATGATGCTACCATGCGATGATGACAAATCATTTCGTCTGAACAAATTCCACATCATTCTAACTAAATGTACGCTATTCACGTCTTCAATTCTCCTCATCAAAGCTAAGCCATCACATCCCCCACCATCATGGCGTACACAAAGGTACGACGTTACGTGTTCCTCCTGACACCTCATATGACCGGTATCATATGTCTGCCCGACTTCTACCGCAGAGCTTGGATGGAAAAAGTGCACCGATATTTGTTTCAGAACTTGATCAACCTTCTCATACTCGTTTTCATGTCTCTCATGATTACAAATCTGCTCCTGGTGGCTGTGCATGATGTTTCCGAGTTCCTCTCCAGGTTCCAGGAGCTGGTTGTGTTCCTCGTGTTTGTGGCTCAGCTCGTGCCGCTCAAAATTCGTTTGAGACAAGTTCTGAAGCTGTTCGATCTCCAAGAGAAAACGTTCAAAGTGTCCAATGCCAAAATTCAACGCGACTACTTGACACGGGAGCTGGCGGACTTGGCAATTCTCTCCGTCCTGTTTTTCGCCGTCCTGGCTTCGTTTCTCGTCACGCCCCTGCTCGCTGCTCTGGACAAGAGTGCGACAACGCATGGAAATCTGTACGGACACAAGTACCCACATCGTGTGTTGCCTGTGATAATATGGACACCGCGCTGTTTCGATACAAGTGAGGCCCGCCACTTCATTCCCATTTACCTGCTTGAGTTTGTGTTGGCTCTGGTGCTGGTCGCGGCTTACTTTCCTCTCAACACACTGGAGACCCTCATCGCCACACCTCTGGAGGGCCAGTACAGGATGCTGGCAGAGTTTGTGGAGCTGATAGGAGGACGACATGCCGATGGCGAGGGCGGGATTTTCTATACTGATGTTGCGAATGGTAAACACATTTCCGAAGCGCAGGTGATGAGGCGCAGGTAAGGCAGAGGTGATCTTTATTTTCTCAACCTTACGTCATAGTCGCAGGTATCATGTGATGATATATATAAGGTATAAGCTTCTAAGAAATAATTATCATAATAATAAAAAGTCAAATATTGAGCCATGTAGAAATACTTGTACAAAAAGTTGATTTTATTTCTTTACTTTTTAAATATATCCAAAACAAACTCAAGGAGAAATAAAAAAATATATATTAAAATAAATTATGAGATGATCACCACATTAAAAAAAAAAAAAAAAAAAAATGGAAATCGGCAGTTCAGACTACGCGCCCCCTATTTTCTTTTATTCTATCTTATCCCGCTTAAGCAGGGTCGACGTTGTTCAACCTCATGATTGAGGTTGGTTGGTTTTGACACATTTTTACGGCTGGATGCCTTTCCCAACGCCAGCGGTTCTATCTGATTTAACGTCCTGGGTTAGGACGGGGGTTTAACCCTCCATTTGCTGGGAATCGTACCAGCTACCCCCACATTAACTCACCCAGCCTGGGTAGAGCCTCACATGTAAGGAGGGAAGAGATTTTTCACACCACAGACGCGTTTTTTATATCTTGAATTAAAAAATGACAACACTGCGGCTGAGAATACACCAGTAATAATACACCACCACCCCTAGAGATATTTAAAAGCAATGGTGGGTGTCCTTGTAAATAGGTATTTTGTTTTTTCATCTTCAAAAAAAAAAAAAAAGAAAAAAATAAAAAAAAAACAAGATTAGGCAAATGATTAATTTTATAATATACACCAGGCTTTTTCCCAATATTATTTCTAGGGATTCAAAAGATTACAGGGTGAATCCAAAAATCAAGGAGTCAAATAAACTGGACCGCTGGATAAAAGAGAAATATGAAATTTTCTATTTTCGACTGATCATGAAGAGATTTCAAGAACTGAGTTACTTTATGGCTGAAGTAAGATTTTTTTAATTTATTAGAGTAGTTAAAATTTGATTTTATTGGTTAAAAATTTGAGATCGTGAAAGCTAAGGAGGCCGCACTGTAATCATATAAGGAAAAGGGGCCATATGACGGCCCAAAAAGTAGGCCTGTTGATGTATCATTCTGATAAATTTCTAATATTTGAAATCGGAAGTATTTTTTTTTTTTTTTTTTTTTTTTTTTTTTTTTAAGAACATAACATTGTTTACAAAAATTACAATTGAAAACAACAATACTAATGTTCACTATTATACTTATAAATAGTTTTACAAGTTATCAAAATATAAAGGGTATCTAATGCATATATTCTACCATATGAGTGACAAAATATCTCTAATTTTCTTGTTGTATGTAGTCTAAGTATTTCATCTTAAACATTTCTTTTGGCAGTGAGAATTCACTGATGTCAATGTGAAGATAATTACACAGTGTCATTGCCTTAATGAGGGGAGATTCATGCAATTTTGTAAACCTTGGGTGAGGCACTGTGAATGGCTCAATAGTCCTATTTCTAAGCAAAGGGTTGGGCGTTTTCTTTTCTATTATCTCTTGTAAATTAGAGCATTGAATATGATTGTTTAGTAGTTTATATACCAACATGATTGAATCTAGTTTACGTCTTGTTTCAAGGGAGCTTAAATTAATCATTTCAAGAAGTGTTTTATAAGAGATAGCTTCAGGATATTTGGGATAAAACCCATTTTCTTTTTTAAATAGATATCTTATAAAAGTTGACTGGATTTTTTCAATTGATTTTGATGCTTCTTTTGAGCTAGGGTCCCAGACTACAGAACCATACTCCACTGTAGATCTCACCAAAGATAGAAATAGAGTCCTAAGTACATCAATATCCTCAACATACTTCCCAAATCTGATTATAAGGCCAAGCTTTTTAAATGCACGTTTTACCATATCGGCTCGATGTTTTTTGAATATAAAATCCTCATCTATAATGAATCCCAAATCTTTGTGATAACTAACTTTTTCAATATCTATGTCTCCCATTTTGTAGGTGAAGTCTAAATTATTAGATTTATTACGGCTTATGGTGAGTTGTTTTGATTTTAAAGGATGGAAACTTAGCCCTATGAGGTGAAGTTTTTCTTTGATTAAATTGAGATCCTGCTGTAGTTGATAGCAATCACTGATGCATGTAATTTTTCTAAAAATCTTTAAATCATCGGCATATAATAGTATTTTCGAATCCGCACTGATATCTTTACAGACGTCATCATAGGTCAGAATAAATAGTAAACTACTCAATTTTGAACCTTGAGCAATTCCTGAAGTAGGGGTGAAAGTTTTGGATGCTTCGTCAATGTACTTTACTTGTAAGTTTCTATTTAATAGGTATGAGAGGAAGAATTTTGTAGAAGGTAAACCTACACTTCTTAATTTGTTTACTATTGCCTCATGAGAAATTTGATCGAATCCCTTCATGACATCGGTTAGAAGAACGTCGGTCTGATAGCCCTGCTGTAAGGCTGTACATACATAATGTGAGAATTCAGTAATGTTGGAGGTGGTCGAGCGTCCTTCCACGAAGCCATGCTGGATACGATCAATTGTAGAGAACACTTGGCCCGATATGGAATTATATAAAAGTGCATCAAAAAGCTTCGCAAAAGCATTTAAATTAGCCACAGGTCTGTGGTCTTCAACACACTCCGACTCAGTCTTAGGCACGGGAGTTATTATTGTGTCTTTTAATTTATCGGGAAATATGTTTGTTTTTAAACTTAGGTTAAATAAACAGGTCAGTGGTTTGGCGAGTGACGAAGCGCAATCACGGATTATTTTTGGAGGTATTCCATCTCTACCAGCTGGTTTACTTTTATCTAACTTTAAAGCCTCATCCAAAACCTGCTGTTCTGTGAATACGGGTATTTCTAAACTAGCAGAGTTGTCATTATCAAAGGTGTCTTGGATATTAAGAGAGCTGGGTTTAAATGAGCACAAGAAATGGTCAGCAAAAGCATCTGCTATTTCTTTTTGAGACTTCAATTGCAGCCCTTTATACGACATATTTGTATTTTTACCCTTTGACCTTTCTTGTTTGACATATTTCCAGAAGTGTTTACTATTCGATTTAAATTTAGATGCTAGGCTGTTAATATAGGATTTGTGATCTGATTTTATCAACTGTCTAATTGACTTTCTCAGTTTTTTATACTCTTCTATTTCTTCTGGTCTTTTATTTTTTGTTTTACGAAGTTTTTCTTTTGCTTTGAAAGTACGTCTCGTACTTGCGCTCCACCACTCTGGAAAAGCCTGACTCCGCTGACCTGCTTTACACAAAGGAACAGTGCGGATAAAAACTTCATTTAATTTACAATAAATATGGTCCAGTAATAGATTAGGAGATCTATATGTACAAAGTTCACTACCCCATTCAATATTTTGTAGCTCATTATTCAAAATTTCAGTATCGACTTTGTGAAATGCTAAATATTTTTCTGATTTACCAGTAGATTTTCTTAATTGTTTTATTTTATTTTTATAGCGAAGATTTATTTCTATTGCTGGATGGTGACCATCTTCTTTTACTAATCCTTCTGTCTTAAAAACGTCAAAATCCATTTGCTTGTTTTTGGTTGAAAATATTTCACTCATGTTCGTCAAACATAGATCTAGGATTCTGTTGTTTTTGTTTCTTACATTGTTAATTGATTCAAGTAACTGTATACTTGCAAATTCTTTTAAAAGTAAAACTGGACGGGTAGAAATCGAATTAGTTCCTTCAGAGAAATCAGGCAGATTAAAATCTCCAATAATAAGCATGCTATCATTTACCAAGTTTCGCTCTAATATTGACTCTGTAAAGTATCTAATAGCTTCTTCTTTCTTAGACCCTTGATGTGGCGGTATATATATTAAGCAAATATAGATGAGCTCTCCTGTTAATTTGTATCTAAACCACATGAGCTCAAGAAGGTCATTACAGACGTCCCAATGTGCAACGCGCGATAAGGACATTTCCTGTTTCGCGGCCACAATTAATCCACCACCCCTATGTTTGCCTGTTTTCTTTGGGTCTCTATCCTGTCGGAAAACTGTATATCGAGAGTCAAAGATTTCGTTAGTTCCAACATCTGAACTTAACCAGGACTCGGTTATGGTTACTATATCATAGTCCTCTGATAAAAGATTCAAGTAAAATTCTTTGGTTTTAGTTTTCAAACCTCGAGTATTTTGATAAAATATTCTACATAATTTTTGAGGTAGGGTGGTGGGATTTTTATTTTTTAAAACATGACTCCTCTCAATCTTCGGGAGACATGATTGTATACTAGTCAATTTGTTTATGTTTTTGTTTGACATCTGACTAGCTAGTACTGACCTTGAAGACAATGATAGAGGTTCAGTATGTTCTATGATAATATTACTACTACTACTACTACTACTACTACTAATACTACTTAAACTATTTACAATGTCAAGATTATTACTAGTCTTGTTTATTAAACAAGGGTTGTCATTATCCGCCGAAAATTTCGGCTTGCGTTGTCATAGTTCATACATGTTTGTGTTACGTAGTATGATGAATTTTCGTTAATATTGTTAATATTAACACGTTTATTAATTATTAAGTATTATGTTATTTTTTGTAAAAAATAATAATATTTTTTTGCTCCAATTTCAATTTTTTTTTTATATTTCTGGGCGTTTCATAACCTCCTAAGCAACTCTGGTTTTGTGTCCGTCTGCCTGTTTGTCTGTCGGTCTGTTAAGTACATTCCTTGTAACTCGCAAATCTCAGAAAGTACCGAACGGATTTCGACGAAATTTCGAGCACATAAATTTAATTTTTTTTTTCTTCTTCACTTTCAACCCAGCCGGGACATGACAAGTTAGTTATCCTCCCATTTGGGATTTTTACTACATAATAATATGTCTTGGGCTTACTGCTGGAAATTTGGGACTTTAAAAGTCTTAATCGGGCAGTATAAATAAGGCAATATTATTATTATTATTATTATTTCAGTACACGAAGCTAATACGCTTCTTCATGAACTACCTGGTCCTTCCTTTCTTCATCTACTGGATCACTCTCTTCTACCACCTCGCCTTTCAGTCGCAACTCCCCCTCTATGACCGAGTCAAGTTCGTGTGCCTCTTCCTCCTCCTAGCCAAGATCTTCTCCACACACCTGTCCAAGTCGGAAAGTCTGAACCAATGCCACCTCATCCTGCACAGTGCCCTGAGTCAAAGCCAATGGTACACCTGTGCTCCAAGCCAGAGACAAGACATTTGTCTCCTGCTCAGAAATGTTCAGCAGAAAATATATGTGACGTCGCTCCACGGGATTGTCGTGTATAACTACGAGATGTTTATCACCGTTCTGAAGGCGGGTTGCACCTTTGTTAACTTCATGACGATGACTGTATCTAAATAAGATAAACATCGATACTTATTTATACAGGGTGTCCCGTATACAGATGCAAATATTTTGAGGGTAGGTTCAGCCCACCGTGGACTATCATATGAGCGAAACTTGCAGTGGGGCATTTTGTTAGAGTTATGGCCAAATCCCTGTTTTTCCCACAGGTCTAGAGGTCACTTAGATCGATGCACGTTTTTAAAGAAATGGTAGCCAGTAAGTAATTTTTGACTTCATGTATGGATAGTCATGCATAGGTATTTCCCTTCAAATGCAGTTGGTTGCATGAAAAAATATTGAAAGACCAGAGAGATATTTAATCATAAGTTCATAACTTTTCTAAAATTCGATTTTTCCCTTTCGTGAATTTAGAGTACTTCTACAATTGCAATTCTGCGTATCACTAGGTAAAAAAATACCCTTTGCTATTTTATTTCAATAAATACAAAGTTCAATAAATAAACGCGTCTGGTGAAGGAACGATTGAGATACGCCTTATTAAACGGCACCAGAAGGAGAGAAACTCATCTTTCAAATTTTGAATCTGGGCGCTATTGCATTTTGACGAACACTCGATGCCTGAATCGGTCTGTGTGACCATTTTTGTGCCAACTGCAAGTTATAAATAAATGAAAATTTTCTGAGTACAAATAGTTCTATTAACCAACTATATCAATCAAATCTAATAGTTAAAATAACAAGGCGATCAATTCGTTCGGTGGAAAAGAAAGCCACAAGCTTTAACCTCGCCCTTGGTTCGCTACATTTTCTTTTGGGTTCTTTTCATTTCATGTCCTGTGTTGCAGAATGTATCATGTTTGTAGTTTATCAATAAAATATTTATAATAATAGTAACCTTAAGTAAGGTTGTAAGATACTTAACCTTAAGTAAGATGTTCGAGTTTTACTCAAGGTTAATTTTCGGCAATATTTGTTATGTTTTTGATATCATGATTGTGATAAACACAAAAATGATATTTTTAATTTTACATCTAAAAATAAAATCACAATTTTTGTTGTTAGCGCAGAGTCTTTCTCCATGTGTATTCTTTTTCAATAATTACACCACTGGTTGCTGCTTTCGTTGCAGCCTCTCTCATTTTTCCTCATGATAACCCTGTGACCCCGTAACCCTATTCACATAAAAATTCACACCGACCGGCCACTGTGAATGATCAATTTCTCTCTGTTAAACATCCCAGAGCAGTGTATTTATACCTCAAATTACGCGCCAATTCTGTTAAAATTCAGCCAACATTGAATAGTCCATCATGATTCAGAAGTGTTTTTTTTTTTAGCTTTGTGTATACTGCTTTCCATGATCTTTAAAGTAATATAAATGAGCTTTCTTTTTTCTAAAACTAAACATAATAGGGTATTTTTTTAACTAGTGATACGCAGAATTGCAATTGTAGAAGTACTTTAAATTCACGAAAGGGAGAAAAGGGAAAAATCATGATAGGAGCCCAGACCCAATGTCTGGGCTCCTATCATGTCCATTGATTCTATTTGGTTTTAACGCCCTAACTTGAGGTATACAGGACGGGGGTTTTACCCTCCATTCGCTGGGAATCGTACCAGCTACCCACATTAACCTCACCCAGCCTGGGTAGGGCCGGAAATGCCAGCCTCACGTGTTCGGAGGGAACTGAATTTTATTCGAAAAGACTGCTCCAACCGGGGATCGAACTCGGGATCTCTGGACTACGGGCAGTAGTCACAACCATTACGCCACGGAGACTGGACTACAGGTACAGTGAAAAGGTATAATTAATTAGAGGAAAACAAAGTCGGATCAAGGGTGGTGTTCAGGCCGCACAATGAAATGTTAATAATAATTGAGTTAACTTCCCATCAAGGGTTAACGTGCTGGACTGCCGAAACCAATTTGCTATTTTCCGAACTTTCTCGAATCACGAGAACTTTCAGTAGCATTTTAGATCCCGTCGAGGTAGTCAAATTAGAAATCTTGCTCTCATTATTTCTTAACTAAAGATATTTTTAGTAAATTTGTGATTTCACAAAGCCGATAACAAATCGACATTTTAGTGCTAACCATCAGCAAAGTTCATCCTGAAAATTACTGAAAACAGCTGGCCAAAAGGGTCTTAAGTTTTATGTAGGGATTTTTCAGCGTTTCATTTTCATTTCATCCTCATTCTTACGCTGTGGGTTCTTTTTGGGATAGTAGGTACGCGGTCATTTCTTTTTTTTAATTGGGGTTTAACGTCACTTTCAACTGCCATGGTCATATCACGACGGGGGTTTTACCCTCCATTCGCAGGAAACTCACAAACCTGCTACTCACATTGACCTCACCCAGCCTGAGTGGGGCCGGGAAAAGCCAGCGTCACGAGAATTAGAATTTGAATGGTCACCCATCCAAGTCTTAATCTCGCTGGATGTCGCTTAACTTCGGTGTTCTGAAGGGAACCGGTGTATTCAACACGCCATCGACGCTGGCCGGTCATTTCTACTCGTGTGCATTTGACATAACCAACGGACCAACCGTCAAGGTAAGCAAGCCTTTCTCTGTGTATTTTTGTTGGAAACTACCGTTTTTCAAAATAAAATTGCCTAAAGGCCTATCTTTCAACATCCATTTAAAAAATACAGTCCACTAATAAAGCAATTTCCATCCACTGCTTGAGCCACCAGGTGGTGATAATGCCTTTGGCATTCTCTTCCGCACCACCCTTGTTCAATTAACTTAAATGCAGAGTGAATGATTCGGTAAAAAATATTAAATTAACTCAGGCAACAAATGGAAATAATAATACAGGCTTAATTATCGATTAAGCTACTGAGGTCAGTGCAGGAAGGCCAATACGTATTATTATGTGACAAAAATCCGAAATAGGATAGTAACTTTTCATGTCCCGGCTGAGTTTCGAACCTGCGACCTCTGGAATACAAGTCAGACGCCTCGACCACTGAGTTACCGAGACAGACGACTATAAAATGACTAAATATGGTTACAGTTGTTTTTAAGGGATACCTTTCGTTGGGCTCGTGTTGACCCAGCACCTAAATGGGAAGTATTGTGTCACTTCTCGCCCATCAGAGGGGAGGCACGGAGGCATACAACGGGGTGGGTAAGCTACAACACAGACCACCAGCGTCTTCAGGAGTAGCTGTTTCATAGCTACGAAATAAAGAAGGCTGTGAAACACTCGTTAAAAAAAAGTTTTGTAGGTAAAGATGATTGTGCAAAACCCTAGCTAGCGTGTTGCCGACAGATGATTCATATTAGTCAAACATGTGATTAACCTAATTATAGATAAATGTCTGATATGTATCATTGTAATATATTTCTTTCAAGGAAAAAAGAGTTTAATTTCTTTAGTTCAAGGAAGGGACGACACTTGATATTTGCAAGTAATGGCTTCACATTCCCTTGGTGCGCGAACACAACGGAGGCCTATACCCTGGACCCTGGGGTAGAGCCAGTACCACGTAAAATAATCTAACCATGTTATTCAATGTAAGTGGCCACAACGAAGTACCTAAATCGTCTATATCAAGCATTAGGTACCAGGGTCTAGGGTCTTGGGTCTAGAGTATATTCCCAGGGTCCTCGTTGTGGCCGCTTTTCAATCAATTTTCAAACATCACACGTCTTTTTTTATCATATAAGGAGTGGGAACAGCACCAAAAGCCACTGGTGACTCAGAGGTTTAAATTAGCTAAAAATAAATTTCAAACTCATAATCAGCACCTCAAAATCATTGGGTTTGATATGTAGCAACCTCCATCTAGGGTGAACAATAAAAAATTTAGTCCAAGCGGGTCCCACTCAAAATACCGGTAAATTGGGGCCGGGTTTCAAAAAGTTCAAGATATCAAAAAAATGATCGGAGTGAACCCCTATTATTCTTTTAATCCGAGAAAATGTTGTTCTCTAACTTTTTTTGTACCTATCTTCAATTCAAAGAAGCGGCGTTTGCGGCCAATATTTGCGGAAATCGGCCGCATTCTGAGGCCGATTTCAACCAAAAGTTTCCTGGTTCGTCTGGTGTATAAAATTAATTTGCATACCAAATTTCTAAAAGTCTCTAACTTTTACCGTTCTCAAGATACCTGTTTACCCACACACACAGACGGACAGACAGACACACGGACCAATGGCTGAAAACAACTTTGGTATCCTGAGACTGTGATTCGTCCAGAAATGTGAAAAACTGGGTAGGTCAAATTTTCGACGAATACAATACTTTCCTTAATATAGGATAAGGAAAGTAAAATCTTATTATAGTGAAACCAGGACTGGCCAAGGGGTCAGGTGTGAAAATTTCGGGAACTACCTTAAAGTGCAGTTCTAAAATTCTAAACGTACCTTCTAAAGGACAGTTTTTGAGAGGACATTTTGAAATATGCCAACTTGAAACGGCCGCCATTTTGGATTGGTAAGCAATAGAGATTTCATAAAATTCTATTAAATTAAAGTAATAATTTGCTTTGTTGAAAAAAAACGAGTCGAAAAAATGTGGGTAGTGGGTAATTTTTTCAAATCGACCCCCCTGGGGACCTCCCTGGTGCGCCCCTGAATTTTGTCTGTCCCTGGATCTGCAAGGGCTTCTTTTTTCTGCTAGTGAAGCTTTTCCTAACATTTAAAATGATGCTACCATGCGATGATGACAAATCATTTCGTCTGAACAAATTCCACATCATTCTAACTAATTTCACTGCATGCACGCTATTCCTGTCTTCAATTCTCCTCATCAAAGCTAAGCCATCACATCCCCCACCATCATGGCGTACACAAAGGTACGACGTTACGTGTTCCTCCTGACACCTCATATGACCGGTATCATATGTCTGCCCGACTTCTACCGCAGAGCTTGGATGGAAAAAGTGCACCGATATTTGTTTCAGAACTTGATCAACCTTCTCATACTCGTTTTCATGTCTCTCATGATTACAAATCTGCTCCTGGTGGCTGTGCATGATGTTTCCGAGTTCCTCTCCAGGTTCCAGGAGCTGGTTGTGTTCCTCGTGTTTGTGGCTCAGCTCGTGCCGCTCAAAATTCGTTTGAGACAAGTTCTGAAGCTGTTCGATCTCCAAGAGAAAACGTTCAAAGTGTCCAATGCCAAAATTCAACGCGACTACTTGACACGGGAGCTGGCGGACTTGGCAATTCTCTCCGTCCTGTTTTTCGCCGTCCTGACTTCGTTTCTCGTCACGCCCCTGCTCGCTGCTTTGGACAAGAGTGCGACAACGCATGGAAATCTGTACGGACACAAGTACCCACATCGTGTGTTGCCTGTGATAATATGGACACCGCGCTGTTTCGATACAAGTGAGGCCCGCCACTTCATTCCCATTTACCTGCTTGAGTTTGTGTTGGCTCTGGTGCTGGTCGCGGCTTACTTTCCTCTCAACACACTGGAGACCCTCATCGCCACACCTCTGGAGGGCCAGTACAGGATGCTGGCAGAGTTTGTGGAGCTGATAGGAGGACGACATGCCGATGGCGAGGGCGGGATTTTCTATACTGATGTTGCGAATGGTAAACACATTTCCGAAGCGCAGGTGATGAGGCGCAGGTAAGGCAGAGGTGATCTTTATTTTTCTCAACCTTACGTCATAGTCGCAGGTATCATGTGATGATATATATAAGGTATAAGCTTCTAAGAAATAATTATCATAATAATAAAAAGTCAAATATTGAGCCATGTAGAAATACTTGTACAAAAAGTTGATTTTATTTCTTTACTTTTTAAATATATCCAAAACAAACTCAAGGAGAAATAAAAAAATATATATTAAAATAAATTATGAGATGATCACCACATTAAAAAAAGGAGAAATGGAAATCGGCAATTCAGACTACGCGCCTTCTATTTTCTTTTATTCTATCTTATCCCGCTTAAGCAGGGTCGACGTAGTTCAACCTCATGAATGAGGTTTTTATTGTACACCAGGCTTTTTTCCCAATATTTTTTCTAGGGATTCAAAAGATTACCGGGTGAATCCAAAAAACAAGGAGTCAAATAAATTGGACCGCAGGATCAAAGAGAAATATGAAATTTTCTATTTTCGACTGATCATGAAGAGATTTCAAGAACTGAATTACTTTATGGCTGAAGTAAGATTTTTTAATTTTTTTAGAGTAGTTAAAATTTTATTTTATTGGTCAAAAATTTGAGATCGTGAAAGCTAAGGGGCCGCATTTTGGTCAAATAAGGAAAGGCCATATGACGGCTCAAAAAGTAGGCCTGTTAATGTATCATTCTGATAAATTTGAAATCGGAAGTATTATGTTCGTTTTTGTAAAAAAAAAATAATATTTTTTTTGCTCCAATTTTAATTTTTTTTATATTTCTGGGCGTTTCATAACCTCCTGAGCAACTCTGGTTTTGTGTCTGTCTGCCTGTTTGTCTGTCGGTCTGTTAAGTACATTCCTTGTAACTCGCAAATCTCAGAAAGTACCGAACGGATTTTGACGAAATTTTGAGCACATAAATTTAATTCCTTTTCTTCTTCTTCACTTTCAACCCAGCCGGGACATGACAAGTTATCCTCCCATTTGGGATTTTTACCACATAATAATATGTCTTGGGCTTACTGCTGGAAATATGAGACTTAAAAAAGTCTTAATCGGGCAGTATAAATAAGGCGATATTATTATTATTATTATTTCAGTACACGAAGCTGATACGCTTCTTCATGAACTACCTGGTCCTCCCCCTCTTCCTCTACTGGCTCACTCTCTTCTATCACCTGGCCTTTCAGTCGCAACTCCCCCTCTACGACCGAGCCAAGTTCGTCTCCCTTTTGCTCCTCCTGGCCAAGATCTTCTCGACACACCTGTCCAAGTCGGAAAGTCTGAACCAATGCCACCTCATCCTGCACAGTGCCTTGAGTCAGAGCCAATGGTACACCTGTGCTCCCCGCCAGAGACAAGACATTTGTCTCCTGCTCAGATATGTTCAGCAGAAAAGATATGTGACGTCACTTAACGGTATCGTCGTGTACAACTACGAGATGTTAATCACCGCTCTGAAGGCGGGTTACACCTTTGTAAAATTCATGACGATGACTGTATCTAAATAAGATATCTTACTTAGGGCGGAATTAATAGACAACATCAATAACTTGAGTCGTTGGTAAGTGTCGATTTTCCCTATCTTACACAATACGCAATCCGTGACTTAGCGCCACAGAGGTATTAGAAAAACGTCTATTAATTCCGCCCTTAGAAACCGATACCTAAGTATAAATGAGATCTAAATAAATTCAACGAGTTTTTTTTTCTTTTTATTACGCACTATAACCAATTATTTTGTCGTTCTATATCGTCGTTCGTGCCGATCCTCATAGGTCTACATGAGATGAAGGAGTTTGTGTACTTCTTAGAAAAGTCAACAGTGAGTCCACTTCTGGTTCTGGGGGCCCTTGTCAATTATTAGCTACCTTGTAAAGACAGTGGTAGAAGTGCTGAGTCATTCCTCCACTGTCTGGCTACCATCGTTTACGATGGTAGAGATCATCATCATTATCATAAGGTGGCGCCTTATGACAATGATGATGATATCTTTTATCTTACCTGTCTGTCCCAGTAGCTCAGTGGTAAAGGCGGCACTCTGTGAATCCAGATCTCGTTCGAAGCCCAGCCGAGACATGACAAGTTATCATCCCAAATGTGATTTTTACCACATAATAATATGTCTTGGGCTTACTGCTGGAATAATGGGACTTTAATAGTCTTAATCGGGCAGTATAAATAAGGCGATATCATTATTATTATTATTATCATATTATCTTCTCCGGCGTAACGGTTGTGATTACTGCGCGTAGTCCAGAAATCCTGAGTTCGATTCCCGGTTGGAGCAGACTTTTCGCACAGAAAATTCTGTTCCCTCCGAAAATGTGAGGCTGATAATTCTGGTCCTACCCAGGCTGGGTGAGGTTAATGTGGGTAGCTGGTACGATTCCCAGCGAATGGAGGGTAAAACCCCGTCCGGTCTACCTTAAGTCACGACGTTAAAACCAAATAGAATCAATGGACACGGACATTGTCGAGGCCACATTAATCCATGGGTTAATATTGGTCGAAGCCCTGATGGGCTAATCTTTGACATCTCAAACTAACTAACAACTTGTTAAAATTGGCTAGGATGCAACCTCGCATATTTTCAATTCGATCACCTAGCTTTCAGTTGTTGTTGGTAATTCTCTCTCTCTCTCTCTTGAGGTCGTCAAATTTAAAAGCTTTCCTGTAAGCGTTCCCCTTGGAACTTTGTCAACTTGACAAGTGTAAATTCCCTTTGGAAATATTTTATTTTAATTTTGAACTATATAAAAAAACTCAATGGTTAACTAGTGCCTAGTGACAAAATAGCCCTTTTTTAAAACTTGTGCTAAATTCATTCAATAACATTGCTCCCTCTTACTGCGCCGCGGGATTCAGTGCTAGGGTAGTGCCACTCTATTCCAACTATCCTTTGGCAAGGGTGGGTAAGTTAGGGTATCACATCTAAAAGGTACTCGCAAAGGTAAGATTGCACAAATTCCATTCTATTCCAAATTCCATTTTTATGTCTTGACTAAATGTTTTTACTATGTTAAGTGCTTGTTTCATTTCATCTTCTGTTTTAGTGAAGAGCTTGAGGTCATCTAAGTATAGTAGGTGGCTGATCTTTACATTTCGTTCTAGCTGGTATCCTAGTTTTTCTTTATTGATCATGTTAGTGAGTGGTACAAGGGCTATACAGAATAACAGAGGAGATAGAGAATCGCCTTGAAAAATGCCTCGTTTTATTGAAATGTCTCTTACTGTTAGCTCTCCTTCAGAGTGATATAATTTTAGGTTTATTTTCCAAGTTTTTATAGACATTTGAATGAAATTTAGAATGGTAGAGCTTATCTTATATGTTTTCAATATTTCTAATATACAGCTGTGTGGTAGACTATCAATAGCTTTTTTATAGTCTATCCATGACATACACAGGTTTTTATTTTGTTTTTTGGCAGATTCCATTATAATTTTACTTAGGAAAAGCTGATCTTTGCATCCTCTAGATTTTTTTCGGCATCCTTTTTATTATTATTATTATAAATAAGGCGGGCGGTATTATTATTCTTACCTTCTCCGGGGGCAGATGCACAGCTATGCTCAGTGCGCAGGTCTCGCACGCCTTGTACACGTCCTTGTTATTATAAATAAGGCGGGCGGTATTATTATTATTCTTACCTTCTCCGGGGGCAGATGCACGGCGATGCTCAGTGCGCAGGTCTCACACGCCTTGTAAACGTCCTTGTTATTATAAATAAGGCGGGCGGTATTATTATTCTTACCTTCTCCGGGGGCAGATGCACGGCGATGCTCAGTGCGCAGGTCTCACACGCCTTGTAAACGTCCTTGTTATTATAAATAAGGCGGGCGGTATTATTATTCTTACCTTCTCCGGGGGCAGATGCACGGCGATGCTCAGTGCGCAGGTCTCACACGCCTTGTAAACGTCCTTGTTATTATAAATAAGGCGGGCGGTATTATTATTCTTACCTTCTCCGGGGGCAGATGCACGGCTATGCTCAGTGCGCAGGTCTCGCACGCCTTGTACACGTCCTTGGCCGTGTCCTTGGAGCGGTTGATGACCTTGAGGACCACGAGCTCGATGTAGGAGGCGAAGAGGGGGAGGAGGGGGGACTTCTTGAGCATCGCGTTGAGGATGGTGATGGCGTACTCGCGGACCTGGGGCTCCGGGTCCTCGGAGAGGGAGAGGAGCTGGTAGAGGAGGCCTGGCGGGGGGCGAAGGGGACGGATTAGGAGTGTTTCAACAAAGATAATAATTAGCACGATTAGCTCAGTGGTTAAGCACTCGCTTGCCATGCGGAAGGTCCCGGGTTCGATCCCCCGTGCCGACAAAAAATTGTATTCTTAATTTGGTTACAATTGTTTGTAAGGGATACCTTCCGGTGCGCTCGTGTTGACCCAGCAACTAAATGGGAAGTATTGTGTCACTTCTCGCCCATCAGAGGGGAGGCATACGACGGGATGGGCAGGCTACAACACAGACCACAAGCGTCTACAGTAAGTAGCTCCTGTTTCATGGCTACGAAATAAAAAAGGCTGTGAAACACTCATCTTTAATAATAAAAAAAAATCCTAACGGTGTCGTTCCCCTCACCTTTGAAATGCAGACTGATGCCGCTGGTATTGACTTGCACACACTCGTGTAGTTTGGACAGCAGCTGCTTTCTATCGGCCACCGGCTTCTTCTCGCTTTCCTTCAGTCCATCCAGCAGTCGCTGCAGGCCAAACCCATCCTGGTGGCAACAAACATGATATTGTATGTATTTACTTCAAAATAGCCTTTATTTTTATTTTTTATTGCAAATGTCGTCTCTTGACAAAGTGATATCAACACTTAGCTTTATTGTTAAATCGTTAAGTAGTAGTAGTATCTATTGATGGAGCACCAAATTCTTCACGTTCTTTAACTGAAGACGGCTATTCTAGTCTATATCTTGGTATCAAGATGCGTGGTGTTTATATAAACTGGTATACATTAGCTTCTTTGAGGTAGTTTATAGTATTGTAAATAAATTTATTATATCTTTGAGATTTTCTAATCGTTAAGTAAATTGTTTACAAAAAAACTCTTATTGTTGTTGATATCTAAAGATACATCACAAATATAATCCCTACAACCTAACTACATCCCTCAAATAATATTGTTAATCAGTACCGGAGCAAAGAAACTTTCATATTTAAAATTGCGGGAACTAAACCATTTCACGAACTCTAAAACAATATAAGTTTATGTTTGATCAAGCAAAGTATTTTCTTCACTTAAAAAACATGGGGCGTGTTTTAGAGAGTACAAGCCTTTTTCACAAGCTCTAACACAGAATAAGCTCTAATTCTATGATTTGGGTGGAAGAGATTGCCGCAGGCAAAAACCCCGCCTTTTATTTAGGACAATAGTATTATTTTCTTCTTTGTTATTTACTTATTTTTCTTAATTTAAAATATTGTACATTACTTTGTACTCCTAATAAACATTATATAATGCATTAACTTTTTTTTTTTATATAAATTTTTACTCAAATCTTTTACTCCCTCTCTTTTACTCAAATCCTAATAATGACTCTCCGCTTCTGTATCTTCTTCTCGTCCCTCGTACACACATGCTCGTCGCTCTTACAATACTTAATCCAACTCTTGTTCTCACGTATCCCATCATTCTTCCATAATTAATTCCCATCTTTTCAGCCAATCTTTCCGCAAGAACTTTCATGAAATAAATGAACTGTGGTGCAAATGATCCATCCACTGATGTCACCAAGGGAGTGAACGTACTATGCCTTGCCTCACATGCGTCTTTGTATTTTCTCTTCTTTTCTTCTTCTGCTTGTTTAAGTACATTTGAGACAGAGCGGGAGGTATAGGAGGGAGCATCTGTGTCTACGACACGTATGTCAAACAATGCCTCCCTCTGTGCCTCCCACACTCCTCGAACTGCCAAATCACCTCTCAGACCAGGTCCATCTTCAATAATTACGGGTTCTTTGGTGACATTGCCCCAGGCTTTTTCACAAAGTTCACCAAGGACATCTCGCACCTCATTGTGTCTTCCAGTAATCAGACCTCCAGTTTTGCAACATAAGGCATGGTCAAGATCAAATCCATGTTGTCCACATCCGTCACAAGATCGTGGCATATCCACTGGCTGTCTTCGGTAACGAACTGCAAGAGCATCACGGAACTCATGAGGAGACAAATCATAATGGTCTCTCTTGATGGGCAGCACAGTAAGCCATCCTGAATTTCCAGAAGTACTAGTCTTAGTGATGGAAGTAACAGATCTTTCAACAGCTCTTTTCTTTTCAGGGTCAAACTTTGCAAGTACTCTTTCCAATTTTGCATCTTCGCCTATTTTTCTTTCTTCTTTTGCTTTCTTTTTTACATTTTGCACTGTGTTTATATGCTCATTTATGTTTAATGGTTGTTTGTTAAGTATAGATTGGACAATACTGGAGGAATATTCTTTTGACGTTTTATAATTAAGCTGTCCTACTTCAATTGGATTAACGATTCCCAATCCACCTTTTTTTACCGGTAATGAAAACAAATCAGCTTCATCTTCAGAAACATGGCTATGAAACAACGCTGGCAAAAAGATTGATCTTATAATATCCCTCAAAGGCTGATAATCATTTTCATCATCATTGAGTACTCTTTGAAAATATGTCCACTTGAATTGCATGGACTTTACAAAAGCTGAGTATGCAGCTTGAGGTTCTTCTTTGTCGACCTTGGCGAGTTTCTCAACTGTGTTTATCCATTCATCAATTTTATTTTTTATGAAACTTTTCTTATCATTATTTCCATCAATGAAGCCACCCAAGAAACGTTTTCCAGTAACAATTTTGATGCCAGAGCCATTGAATATTTGTTCAGCACTATTTCGATCTTCTTCAGAGACAATCAAACAGGATTTGTCACTTTCTGGATGATAACCATATGCTGGACCTTTAGCTTTCAAGCTCTTCCACCAATCTAATAAATTTTCAAATGATCCTTGCGCAGAAGAATCATCGGCATACCAGCACTGAGTAACATTTTTGTGGTTGAGAGATTTGATTAGTGGCAAGGTGGATAACGTATATAGAGGCATTGAGCACGGATCTCATTATATAATAATAATATTTTCTCTCCCGTGGATAGCCACGGGAGAGAAAAAGATGGAAATAAGAGTCCATCATAAAATTGCCTCCCCACACTATGAACCAAACAACTTCAGGAGACTTGATCATATGATCCGCTCCTGGTGTACTACCCATTGAAGGGTAATAATTACCCTCCAAGGAGAGAAAGTGGAATAATATAATAATATTATATAATAAATAATATTACGCCTGGGTTTGATGAGGCAAACTTACCTTGATGTTATTCTCGGTCCGCTCCCGCAGCGTGGTGGAGCTGTTGTTGTCCTCGGGGCCGGGCGCCGACATCTGACTGATGCCCGAGTCGTACGAGACCGAGTCTCCGCGCTCGCTGTCCCCTGCCCCGCCCCCGCCTCCACTCAGCTTCACAATCTCCGCGGTCGTGCGCCGCAGGCTCCGATAGATCTCCTCCGGGTTCAGATTCTCCGCGTTCTCGAGACTGTGGTAGCCGCCAGGGGGGGCGCCACTCTGGTAGCCGCCGGGGGTCCCAGTGTGGTACCCTGCGGTAACCCGTGACTCATGCGCGTGAGGACTGCCCAGCCGAGGACTGGACGGCAGCGAACTGAACCCGTTGTTGTTGTTGATGCCTCCCCCGCCGGGGTGAGACGGGGACTTGCCTGGGAGACATTCGGTGAGGTTTTTTAGTTTGGATGGCGGCAATTGACGTGATATCGAGTCAAATGCTTGGAAAAAATCTACGAGTTCGAGTTTTTTTTTAATAATAGTTTATTTATTTTATTTTATTCATAAAGAAACATTTATACAAAGGTACTTCTCCTAAGCTTTGAAGAGCTTCTAAGAGAAGTGTGTTACTTGCAAGATTGGATGACAGTTGCTTTAGCTTTTTAGATTTAGATTAACAGGCATGGGCCAATCTTCATCAGTACAAGAAAATTAATAAATTATTACATTTTAAGAACTATTATTTCTCTTGATTGAACACCAATTATGCATTGTATCGTATTACAGTTATTACACGCATACATAGGGACAAATTATGGTGAAGTTGTTGTATAAGACTACGTTACTGATCGTTCGCAATTTATTTTCATTCTTTTGAGATATATAGTTGACAAACAATTAAAAAATAATAGGTACGTAACAATATTCCACAAACATAGATTAGAACAAAAGTCAATCGAGTTGTATCAGACTTCGTTAGCTATTTTGTATCAAACTCGTGACATGTTGTGGATGTTACTACTGCCCATAATCCAAAGATCTCGAGTTCGATTCCCGGTTGGAGCAGACTTTTCACACAGAAAATCCTGTTTCCTCAAAACACGTGAGGCTGGCATTTTCGCTCTTACCCAGGCAGGGTGAGATTAATGGTGGTAGCTGGTACGATTCCCAGCGCATGGAGGGTAAAACCCCATCCTAATCAGGACGTTAAATCAAAAAGAATCGTTGACGTTAAGAAGGGCATCCAGCCGTAAAAATGTGCCACAACCAACCAATCAATTTCAATCATGAGGTTGAACAATGTCGACCAAATATCTTTGGGAAAAAGCAAAGTGAAAGAAAAAGAAGAAAAAAAAAAGAAGTGTATTAGACATCCTAATTATATGAAATTGTATTTTTATGTTTCTCTATTGTAAAAGTCATTGTTAGGTCTCTCCTTAGAAGTATTCCTTAGGAAGAGAGCCACGAAAATTGTAAAAAAACTGAAATAAATATACATTATTACATTACAAACAAAACAAGGTCCACAATATCTTGTGAATCTTAGTGTGGAATGTAAACCAAATGAAAGAAAATGAGAAAGAGACATGAGAATGAAACTCGAATAAGAAACTATATCATAGGAAAATATTCAGGTCTTTTTAGTCAGTAATAATTTAGACTTGAGTAACTATTGTACAATGTATTATAACTTATAACTTGGTTGTAAATAAATAAATAAATGCTAACAACAAGACTCCACTCACCCGTGGTCTCGGTGGCCCCCGCGGCCGAGCTCTTCCTCACCCGCGTCGTGATGAGCGTGGCCGCGGCCTCCTGGTACTCCTGCGGCAGCAGCGAGAAGCGGAACGTGATCTGCGGCGTGTTCAGGTTGAACAGGGCCACGATGGTCTCCTGTGCGGCGCGCCGCAGCTCGGCCGCAGCGCTGCCGCCTCCTGGGGTCTGCTTCAGATTCTCGCCGCGGGTCCAGCCGATCAGCTTGCTGAGGGCGAGCGTGGCGAAGTCCTTGCCGCCTGCGGGTAACAGTGGGGGTGAACAGAGGTGTTTGAATCATGATCCACGTTCCCTTTGTACTATACTAAGGGTTGGGTGGAAGAGATTGCCTAAGGCAATAACCCCGCCCTTTAGTTAGGACATATATTATGTATATATTTATTTATTTTTTCTTCTATTATATTGTATGTGGTATTTTCATTTGTAATTAGCGCGCGATTAGCTCAGTGGTTAAGCACTCGCTTGCCATGCGGAAGGTCCCGGGTTCGATCCCCGTGCCGACAAAATTTGTATTCTTAATTTGGTTACAATATTGTTTGTAAGGGATACATTCCGGTGCGCTCGTGTTGACCCAGCACCTAAATGGGAAGTATTGTGTCACTTCTCGCCCATCAGAAGGGAGGCATACTACGGAATGGGCAGGCTACAACACAGACCACAAGCGTCTACAGTAGCTCCTGTTTCATCGCTACGAAATAAGAAAAATAAAAAAAAGGTATTTCAATCATGATCGACGTTCCCTTTGTACTATACTACATACGAGTATACTATACAAATAAAGGGTGGAAATTAATAGACGTTTTTGTAATACCTCTGTGGCACTAAGTCTCGGATTGGGAACTGTCTCCGATAGGGACAACCGATGCTTAAGTTAAGTTATCGGAAAACTCAAGTTATCGATTTCGTCTATTCATTTTGCCCTTAATTGAATTTTTTTTATTAATCTGTCACTGAATAAATTTAGGGCGGAATTAATAGACAACATCAATAACTTGAGTCTTTGGTAAGTTTCAGTTTTCCCTATCTTACATAGTACGCAATCCGTGACTTAGCGCCACAAAGGTATTACAAAAACGTCTATTAATTCCACCCTAAGTCTCGGATTGCGTACTGTCTCAGATGCGGACAACCGATGTTCAAGTTAAGTTATCGGAAAACTCAAGTTACCGATTTCGTCTATTCATTTTGCCCTTCATTGAAATTTTTATTAATTTGTCACTGAATAAATTTAGGGCGGAATTAATAGACAACATCAATAACTTAAGTCGTTGGTAAGTGTCGGTTTTCCCTATCTTACACAGTACGCAATCCGTGACTTAGCGCCACAGAGGTATTACAAAAACGTCTATTAATTCCGCCCTTAATGTTTATTGTGGGATTAAAAAAAAAAAAAAAAAAAAAAAATGTGGACTCACCTTGGGCCGGGAGCGGAAACGCCAGCGCGGGATCCGTGATGGTGGCCAGCTTCATGACGTAGCCGAGCGTGGCCAGCTTCACCTTGGTGTTGGGGGTCTGGGTGGGGTCCGAGAGGAAGCGGAAGGCGGCCTGCAGCTGCAGGTGGGGGGGAAACGAGTCGCGCACCACGTCCAGCGAGCGGAGGATCTTGCTGTGAACGGAGCCTAGCAGATCTGCGCCCTGCTTGTTGAGCAGGCGGCTGATCAGGAGGTAGAGCCACGCGTGCAGCTCCTGAAGAGGGAGGGATAATAATAATGATAATTGTTTTTATTCATATTTTCATACTATGTCACATCATCTACCTCCTGAGAACAAGGGATAATAATAATTGTTTTTATTCATATTTTCATACTATGTCACATCATCTACCTCCTGAGAACAAGGGATAATAATAATTGTTTTTATTCATATTTTCATACTATGTCACATCATCTACCTCCTGAGAACAAGGGATAGTAATAATTGTTTTTATTCATATTTTCATACTATGTCACATCATCTACCTCCTCTTAAGTACTCTTGTACTTTTCGGGAGATAGAGTACATTTTACAATAAATGTTAATTATTTCTTCGATATACACTTGAGAGCAACAAAAGCGAATCAAACTTTTTCCTCCACCAAATCTGCGATATCTTCAAAGTTACTATTTCTATCGAGTCGTAAGATATCTCAAAATGCTGTCAATTTTGTTTTCTACAATTTCATAATTTGATTCTTAAAAAAACACCTACCAGAAGCCGTAAAATTCAAATTTTCCTACAGGGTGTCAAAAAAGAAGAAAAACATGATTTTTTTATGTTTAATAAAAGAAGTTGTAACATGAGAAATCAACAAGATTCATTCGTAACAATGGTGAATCAGTATTTTGTGTTGTCTCCCCGAGCTCTAATCACAGCATTCATTCGATTTGGCATTGACTGGATCAAAATAACCACAATACCTTGGGCAACCTCTACCATTCTTCGGTGAGGGTGATCTTGAGCTCTGCTACAGTCTGGGGAGCCGGTATTCTGCCTCAAACACTTTGTTTGAGTCGGTCTCAAAGATCCTTGATCGGGTTGAGGTCGGGACTAAGAGAGGGCCAGTCCAAAGTGTCAATATTCTCCTCACCCAAGAACTCCCGAATACAGTTAGCCGCATGTGGGCGGGCATTGTCGTGCCTGAGGAGGAACTGGTCGCCCATACATTGAGCGAGAGGAACAACATGGGTCTACAGGATGTTATCAATGTATCTCTGACTGTTCAAGTCACCTCCCGCACCGCATGTGGTGAAAACCATTTCAGTCTTTCTTTAGTTGAAATCCTACCCCGCACCATACAGGAACCACCGCCGAAACTGACAGTTTCTGTGATGTATCACTCAGCATACCTTTCTCCCGCTCTTTTATAGACTCTTTTCCTTCTGTCATTACCAAACAAACACACCTGGCATTCATCAGTGAAGAGAACAGAGCGCCATTGCTGGGGTATCCAATCCACGTGTTCTATGGCGAATCTGAGTCTCCTTTCCCTGTGCTCTCTGGAGAGTTTGGGTCCATTTGAAGCTCTCTTTGGTTAAATTCCAGCTTTTCGAAGTCCTGCAGACCCATGTGGTTCCTCTCGCTCAAAGTATGGGCGACCAGTTCCTCCTCAGGCACGACAATGCCCGCCCACATGCGGCTAATTGTGTTCGGGAGTTCCTGGATGAGGAGAATATTGACACTTTGGACTGGCCCTCTCTTAGTCCCGACCTCAACCCGATCGAGGATCTTTGAGACCGACTCAAACGATGTGTTTGAGGCAGAATACCGGCTCCCCAGACTGTAGCAGAGCTCAAGATCGCCCTCACCGAAGAATGGTAGAGGTTGCCCCAAGATATTGTGGTTATTTTGATCCAGTCAATGCCAAATCGAATGAATGCTGTGATTAAAGCTCGGGGAGACAACACAAAATACTGATTCACCATTGTTACGAATGAATCTTGTTGATTTCCCATGTTATAACTTCTTTTGTTAAACATAAAAAAAATCATGTTTTTCTTCTTTTTTGACACCCTGTAGGAAAATTACGGTTTTTACGGCTTCTGGTAGGTGTTTTTTTAAGAATCAAATTATGAAATTATTGTAGAAAACAAAATTTACAGCATTTTGAGATATCTTACGACTCGATAGAAATAGTAATTTCGAAGATATCGCAGATTTGGTGGAGGAAAAAGTTTGATTCGCTTTTGTTGCTCTCAAGTGTAGTATCAATTTTATTGAGCATTGATGAATAATATGATAAAAATGGTAGCCAAGTGGTTTAGTTTTCTGTATAATTGAAGAAGAATTGAATTTCATTTATACTAAGAAAAGGCAATTGGATTGCAAAAAAAAAAACATAATAATTAATAAATGTCGATATTCCCGTTTCGATAAATCGATATTCCACTTTTGATATTAATCGATACATCATGAAATAAGATTCTATCCATACTGGGTCTTTGATGAGATGTAAACAAACTGAATTTGAACTTGACTCTATGGGTTTGACCGACCTCAGTAGCTTGAACGATAAAGCGATGAACTTGTAACCTGGTGGAGGTCGGTGGTTCAAGTCACGGTTTCAGATAGGATTTAGTAAAGCGAGTTTGAGTAGTTGTGATATCACGTAAGTGATTTACACAAATATGATAACTTTTTTTTTTTTACAATTACCGGTAATTGTATACATTCACCATTGATGTACTTTTACCGTAACAGATACATCGGGAATACTATCGATATCGTTAGGGTTGCCTTGGGCAGAAACTTTCTGTCACAAGGTAGACTATCTGGATGCAATATTATAGTTCCCAGATTTTCTACCTTGGTTCAACGAGGGGTTGTTTTTAGTGGGTTCGCCAAATCCCATTCTCCCGATCTCATAGTTGGTAGGGCCTTTCTCGATAGCTGGGACTTGGGGGTGTAGATACATATCACTATGTGTTTTCCGTGGTCCTTGCACTTGGGTTCGGTTTTGTCTGCTATTTGCGTATCGGGTTCACTGTTTCCAAGGAATTTTTTTCCCCTCGTAAAAAAAAAGTTTGCCTACCTGGTGATGGGAGACGATCAGCTCGTTGAAACAGTCTAGAAAGAGGCTGAACACCTTGGTGTGGGAGTCCTCCTATACTATACTATACTATACTATACTATACTATACCTGGTGATGGGAGACGATCAGCTCGTTGAAGCAGTCTAGAAAGAGGCTGAACACCTTGGTGTGGGAGTCCTCCTATACTATACTATACTATACTATACTATACTATACTATACTATACTATACTATACCTGGTGATGGGAGACGATCAGCTCGTTGAAACAGTCTAGAAAGAGGCTGAACACCTTGGTGTGGGAGTCCATGAACATCTTGGTGAAGATGTCTGTGATCCGCTTCAGATCTAGGGGAGAGAGGAGGTTGCCGGCCTGCAGGTAGCACTGGAGGTTGACGAGGCCGTCCTTGCGGTCGTTCCAGTGGGTGGACTCACAGTTGGAGATGATCTCGCCTATGTCCTGAGTCATAATAAAATTTATTTTTATTTTATTTATTTATTACATGACAAGTAAATGGTTCAAATATATATAACAATGACAGTTTACATAATTCATAATATTTTTAACTGAACTTATGCTAGTTTCTTTTGGCTGTCGTCATCTCACACTAAGGGCCACACCTATGAAGTATGGTCCTTGTTTCGTGGGTGGTTCTTGGGACACATAAACATGCGTCTTAGTGTGGGGACTCACAGATGGAGATGATCTCGCCTATGTCCTGAGACATAATAAAATATGAGAGACACCATTTCTGGTCCGTTGAGTTCTCTTAGGTCCAGGTTCGCCTGTACTTGTTTTCTATTATCTTTACTCTCTAATTGTTATTTTATTTACATTGTATTTATACTCAAATAAATAAAGAGGTGCTTTGTTAAACTGTTGGCATAATGGGACTACCTGTCTTGCGCTGACAGTCTAAATAAATGACACTACTTATACTTATATTTATTTATTTATTTAGAAACTCTTTATTAGCAGAACATATATACAGACAAACAATGGTAAAATTTAAATATAAAATTGACAGTATTAATAATATAAACAAGAAAAAAATAAATAAAATATATACATATGTCCTAACTAAAGGGCGGGCTTATTGCCTATAGCAATCTCTTCCACCCAACCCTTTATACTTATACTTGTATTTAGAAAGCGCAGAGATGTGCTTTGACACCTACCTTGGGCGTGCTCTCGCAAATGTCGCGATAGATGCGACTCTGGGACCCGTTCCACGAGGAGTAGCTGTCGCTGGCACGGCGAGGGACACAGGCCGAGTCGAAGGACACCTTGGAAAAAAGAGGAAAAAAAAGAAGAGATAAAAAAAATCGACAAGTAGATTTTTTTTATCTTTTTTTTATCGACAAGTAGATTTTTTTTATCTTTTTTTTTATCGACAAGATATATTTCATTGATTATATTTACTCCCTACCCACGAGACAAAGGAAGTATCCTTTAGTGTGGGTAGGTGAGAGCATCACTACTAGAATTAGAATTAGAATATAAGTAATGTTCTTACATGTTAATCATTATATTATATCATTAATTATGTTCATGTATGTAACATTTAATACAATAAACGATGCTGATATTTACAATTACCATTACAAAATACCAATACAAGGAGTAGACCAGTGCTTTGGCTTGGTTCTGGGGGCCCTTGTCAATTATTAGCCTCCTTGTAAAGACAGTGGTAGAGGTGCTGAGTCGTTCCTCCACTGTCTGGCTACCATGGTTCACGATGACGCCACCCTATGATGATTACAAAATTAAAAATTACAACAACAAAAAATTACAATTACCTCCGAGCAGAGGCTGGAGGTCTCCGACTCGTCGCTATGGTCGTCCAGCCCCCGAAAGCCTCGCCTCGGGTGACTTCGGCTCAGCTCGGGATTGTCCAGCGCGTCGGCCAGTGCCGACTCCGCCTCCCGGGAGGCCTGCAGGATCTTGGCGGCCATGATGGTGGTGGGCCGCGGGGGCCGCCCCCCGCCCCCGCCGCCGCCCCCCAGGCCGCCCATGGAGCCGGCGCGGCTGCCCAGCAGCTTGTAGCGGCTCGGACTCGACTCCCGGCTCGTGTCTGTGGATCTGTGCGGGGAGCAAAAGACTTGTCAGTGAGACATTATTATAAAACCTGGTTGCAGGGTTTCATCTGAAACACGATACAATTACCACTACGACCTAGTAAGATCTATTGTGACCAGTGAGACATTTGTTTGATTTTATTTTTTGTACCATGACAATTTTTACATTAAATATTACATTTTTAGAATTTTACATGGTATTTTAATATTATTATTAAATTCTTTAGATAATAAGACATATGTACAGTGCAAATTAATAATGATTACAAAAATGGAAATAAAATGTACAATAAAAGAAATAAAATAGATAAATATATACAGGGTGTCCCACCAAACTTGGACACCTCAAATTACTCGGCCCTTGAAAGAGTTTTTGAAAAATAAAAAATCCTAGGGTACATGGTCTAATTATGCGGTTTCAGTCATGAAATTTTTTTTATACAGGGTGGTTCAAAAGTCAGAAATTGAGGTGTCAACTTTCGATTTTTAAATAGATCGACCTGAATTTTATTTGATAATTTTACTTCTAAATGGTTCCTGAGTACTTTTTTAAACAAAAATTTTACATACAGGGTGGTTTTTTTTTCTAAATCTCGAATAACTCAAGTTTGTTTAATTTTTTCGATAACAAGAATAGAGAGTGTTTGTGTGATCAAAACACGCACTTTCAATTAGTATCAAATTTTTTTATACAGGTGGTTCACAAGTGAAATATTTACTTGATTTTTTTTAAAACCGAGTTTTTTTAATTTTTTATTTGGGATTAATAATTTCAAGTTAATTTTACACATTTTTTGTTAGTCATATCGAAAAACAAAACTAAAGTGTTGTACAGGGTGAGACATAATTTTTTTGTAACACCCTGTATATGGGCAGTCAAAAAGACGTAAAATTAAATAGAAAGACTAAATATGCAAGAAAAACTTCAATTTTTAATTGTATAAAAAAGTTATGGTGTTTTAACTAATATTGTCACATCGACCACCCTGTAGATATTTTCTTAAAACATCATATGGATAGTCGAAATTGTCTAAAATTCAACGAGGAGTCCAAATCTGAAAGAAAAAAATGAATTCAAAAAGCCATTTTCAATTTTGTGTCTACACCTACCTACTTTTTATTTCTAGTTTTAAAATCATTCACACTGTACACACTGTACACCAAATTGAAAATGGCTTCAAAATTCGTGTTTTTTACTTGTTTTTCCCGACAATTCGAAGTCTTCGTTGAATTTTATACAACTTCGAGTACCTTTATACAATAAAAAATTAAAAAAACTCGGTTTTAAAAAAAATCAAGTAAATATTTCACTTGTGAACCACCCTGTACAAAAAAATTTGATACTAATTGAAAGTGCGTGTTTTGATCACACAAACACTTTCTATTC
Organism: Bactericera cockerelli; assembly: GCA_024516035.1. Taxonomy (NCBI): domain Eukaryota; kingdom Metazoa; phylum Arthropoda; class Insecta; order Hemiptera; family Triozidae; genus Bactericera; species Bactericera cockerelli. Next base: position 20,317,480 of record CM044962.1, on the reverse strand, counting down.
TTGTTATCGAAAAAATTAAACAAACTTGAGTTATTCAAGATTTAGAAAAAAAATTGGTCGAAAAAAAACCACCCTGTATGTAAAATTTTTGTTTAAAAAAGTACTCAGGAACCATTTAGAAGTAAAATTATCAAATAAAATTCAGGTCGATCTATTTAAAAATCGAAAGTTGACACCTCAATTTTTGACTTTTGAACCACCCTGTATAAAAAAAATTTCATGACTGAAACCGCATAATTAGACCATGTACCCTAGGATTTTTTATTTTTCAAAAACTCTTTCAAGGGCCGAGTAATTTGAGGTGTCCAAGTTTGGTGGGACACCCTGTATACACAAATATGCCCTAAGTAGAGGGCATGATTATTGCCCATGGCAATCTCTTCTACCGAACCCTTAGTTTATCTGCATTTTTTGTCGCCCCTGACCCACTATAGAACCCCTTTTCGTATTGACATCTAATCGAGAAACACTCTGTAGAGGAAGAATCATAGAAAAATAATAATAATATCACCTTAATTATACTGCCCGATTAGGACTATTAAGTCCCATTATTCCAGCAGTAAGCTCAAGACTTATTACTATGTGGTGAAAATCCCAAATGGGAAGATAACTTGTCATGTCCCGGCTGGGTTCCGAACCCACGACCTCTGGAATCTACGGATTCACAGAGTGCCGACTTTACCACTGACCTACCGGGACAGTAGAAGAGCGGGGGACCAGCGACTACTTACCGGGGAATGCCTGAACTGCCCCGCCGGGGCCGGGGGATGCCGCCCCCCTGCGGAGAGTAGGAGGAGTAGGAGAGGCGGGAGCTGGGGCTGCCGCTGCGACTAGTGGGCGTGGACATGCTGACTCGGCTGCGGGTGCGGCCTGCAATCAGCACGATTATTATTATTATTATACAATTCTTTATTAGATACAAAAGGACATTATGTACATATAAATAATAATTATAACAGTGAAAAAATGAAAAAAACAATATATACCTACAGTAGAAATGAAAAAGAATAGAAATATATTTGAAAACATATGTCCTCACTAAAGGGCGGGGTTAATGCCTATGGCAATCTCTTCCACACAACACGATCAGCAGGCACGTGAGTACGCAATAGCTTTTCGTACAAGCTAATACCATAACGTGTTGTTGTTGTTGTTGTAGCCAGCTTGGCTACAGCTGAAGGGCTGAGTGATGGTCTCCAGCCAACTTTGTTTCTAAGTTGGCTCGTCCTGAACCACATATTTCTATGTGCGATCTACCATCATGAGGATTTGGACTTTTCTTTGTAAGCCATTAAACCCTTAGGAAACTGCAAGCTAGCCTGGCTTGTAAGGGTTGGCTAGTCTGTTCTCTGTTTAGAGTCCTCTAGCGGGACACTGGTCTTCTCCCTGTTTAACGTCCCCCAGCCAGACTAAGTCTGTTTCATAATTCGGCCCTCATTGCTTGTGTAGAACATCACAAGAGATTGAACATCACAAGAGATTGAATGCTTGTCACTCATCCAATTCCTAACTACACTGGACGTTACAAAACTTCAGTCATAAAACAAGAACCGCAGTATTCAACGTGCCATCGAAGCTGGCTTTCTATACTTCATTTTCAATAAACTCAATGAGAACTTCAGAAATAGCAAACCTTTTCATTTTTCACATGATTTTTAGATAGCGACAAATAATAGAGAAACTTTTTGGTTGATTCTTGGACCTATCTCAAACATGCCTTGAATAATTTATTTATTTTTTTAGATATTAGTATCCTCGAATTGAAAATTTATTTATTTTTTTAGAAACTCTTTATTAGTAGAACACATAATATATACAGAACAATAAAATAAGAGGATAGTTTACATAATAATAAAAATAAATTTTAGTCATAACTAAAATTAAATAAAAAAAATTAAATAACTAATATTTATTCAGTCAACTTTGTTTCTTTTTTGAAAAGATGTTTAATAAAGGGAAAGAGAAACAGGAGCCGTATTTTACTTTCTAACCAAAGTTAACCAAACGGGAATAAAATGAACCAAAATGGATGTAGAAAATTCTTGCTTCCAGTTCTTTTATAGGTTAAGTCCCTTGTTTATCTTTAAAAGTGCCGAAACGCATTTTTCTTTTACGAATGTGTTGAAGTTGACCTTGGAATAAGATGGAATTTTTTACATCTATTGTTTGGTACAACACGTGCTGGACTGGTTTGACTGGTACCTACAATAAAAGTAAACGAGTTTTTATTTGTCTTTTTTGCAAGAAATGTACAATGTGTTACGTAGGTACCCTTTCGCTAGTGTCTAGGTAGGTACCTGTGTCTATTTTTTCGAACTCCTAACTTTTTAACCGAACTAAGGTATAGGTGATTTTCTTGGAATTATCGAACCTGGAATTTTTTTAATCCAAAAGAAAAATAGGCTGCCTATGTTGTACGTACCCGCTCTCTCCTTGTCAGGCGTGAGTTCAGTGACGGAATTCTTGCGGGAGCGGGGCAGAGATCCTACAGCTACTTTCTGGCGAGCCAGTGCCGCGTACTGAGCCCGCACCTGAGGGGAGGAAGAGAATATGATATGATGGAATAGAATAGAATATGATAGAATAGAATATGATTGAATAGAATAGTATATGATAGAATAGAATAGAATATGATATGATAGAATAGAATATGATTGAATAGAATAGTATATGATAGAATAGAATAGAATATGATATGATAGAATAGAATATGATATGATGGAATAGAATAGAAAATGATAGAATAGAATAGAAAATGATATGATGGAATAGAATCTTAATATATAAATGTCAAAGTCACTGACTGACCGACCACTGACTGATCATCGCTCTACAGCCCAAACCGTAAGTCAGGAAGCTGAAATTTGGTGGGTAGCTTTGTCTTATAGTCGAAATTCCCACTTTCAAATAGAAAGGTCATTTCACGATAAACGTATTTAAGATGCCCTTATTTATTATAGATTGGTTGGAGTTCCACAAGAGAAGAACCTCAAGATGCCCTTAAATAGATGAGTCCACTAAATTTTTATTGACTAGAGACCATCGCCAGCGTCGATGGCACGTTGAATGCACCGGTTCTCGTTGGATCACCGAAGTTAAGCAACGTCCAGCGAGGTGAAGACTTCGTGATGCTGGCATTCCGGCCCAACCCAGGCTGGGTGAGGTTAATGTGGGTAGCAGGTTTGTGAGTTTCCTGCGAATGGAGGGTAACACCCCCGTCGTGATATGACCAATGCAGTTGAAAGCGACGTTAAAACAAAAAAAAAAACAAAAAACAAAAAAAAGAGACCATCACTCCGCTCAGTTACAGCCATACTAGCATCACTCCGCTCAGCTATAGCCATACTAGCACACTCACTCCGCTCAGCTATAGCCATACTAGCATTACTCCGCTTAGCTATAGCCATACTAGCATCTTTCTGCTCAGCTATAGCCATACTAGCATCACTCTGCTCAGCTATAGCCATACTAGCATCACTCCGCTCAGCTATAGCCATACTAGCATTACTCCGCTTAGCTATAGCCATACTAGCATCTTTCTGCTCAGCTATAGCCATACTAGCATCACTCCGCTCAGCTATAGCCATACTAGCATCACTCCGCTCAGCTATAGCCATACTAGCATTACTCCGCTTAGCTATAGCCATACTAGCATCTTTCTGCTCAGCTATAGCCATACTAGCATCACTCCGCTCAGCTATAGCCATACTAGCATCACTCCGCTCAGCTATAGCCATACTAGCATTACTCCGCTCAGCTATGGCCATACTAGCATTACTCCGCTTAGCTATAGCCATACTAGCATCTTTCTGCTCAGCTATAGCCATACTAGCATCACTCCGCTCAGCTATAGCCATACTAGCATCATTCCGCTCAGCTATAGCCATACTAGCATCACTCCGCTCAGCTATAGCCATACAAGCATCTTTCTGCCCAGCTATAGCCATACTAGCATCTTTCTGCCCAGCTATAGCCATACTAGCATCACTCCGCTCAGCTATAGCCATACTAGCATCACTCCGCTCAGCTATAGCCATACTAGCATCACTCCGCTCAGCTATAGCCATACTAGCATCTTTCTGCCCAGCTATAGCCATACTAGCATCACTCCGCTCAGCTATAGTCATACTAGCATCACTCCGCTCAGCTATAGCCATACTAGCATCTTTCTGCCCAGCTATAGCCATACTAGCATCTTTCTGCTCAGCTATAGCCATACTAGCATCACTCCGCTCAGCTATAGCCATACTAGCATCTTTCTGCTCAGCTATAGCCATACTAGCATCACTCCGCTCAGCTATAGCCATACTAGCATCACTTCGCTCAGCTATAGCCATACTAGCATCACTCCGCTCAGCTATAGCCGTACTAGCCATGCTGGTTACACCACCAAGAGACTGACCTTGGCTCTCTGCACCGCCTGCAGATCGATGGCACTGGAGGAACGCGGCTGTATCACAGGTTTGGCGGCGACGGCCGGAGCCGGGCCGCCATTCGTCGAGGCCGCCCCGTAGTGTCTCCTGGATAGGCCGGCGGAGGAGGACGAAACACCGTCGCCGCCCCGAGACGAATAACTGTCGGCGCGCGACGAAATGCTGTCGGCACGAGACGAATATCCTTCGGCGCGTGACGAATACCCTTCAGCGCGCGTCGAGATTCCGTCGGAGCGCGAGAGACTGTTGGTGGACGAGGAGTTGGACATGAGGGCGCGCTTGTAGACAGGGTCCAGGGCGTTGAGCAGAGCCTCGCCCTGGTCCGGCCAGTGGTCCACGTAGCTCCAGTAAGCCTTGCGGGACACCACCCGAGCCTCGGGGTCGGCGTCCGCGATGCCCTTCTTGATCACCTCTTGCAGGTTGCCCACCTGAGGGGGGGGGGGAAGAGGGGGACAGTTAGAGGTGTGTAGAATATATCGTCGCTAGAAAGTCAAAGAGGCGTGAGTGACAAAAAACGAAAATCGAGATTATCACACAGGCATACTGCTCTTGAAAGATTCTCTTGGTGGCATGAACAGGCGTATGTGATTTCTAAACCCTTTTGATGATATTGATTTTTTTATGTTTGGGCGTATGTGATATTTGCGGAGAAAGTTGCAGCACACACAGACTTAAGTGCGCTCCTGAAAACTTTGTTAAAATCACTTACGCCTCTTTGACTTTCTAGCGGCAATATGAAGAACTTTTTGTTTTTGAGTTTCGTAAAATATCATTCAAATCATTATTATATCATTATAAACAGAATCAGGAACTAACAATTTTTTACTTGTATAATGTATATTGGCAACTTTATTTTTTAATTCTGTAATTTCGACTTTATTTTCTTTTCAGTGGTTTCCTTAAAATTAGATTACAATTTATAAAGATCATTTATAAAGATCAAGTTTCGCGGAAACCAAGTTTGAAGTAATTACTGGGTGAACAATTATTGAGGACACGAACTTCGCACAGACTGGTAGGAATCTGATTTTCCAGCATAAATTGAGCAAACCCACTTTTTTCTGGGTGCTTGTTACGTACTGAGCTGAAATGCTCTTTTATTCTAGTGTTGATAGCATTGGAAGTTTTGCCTGTCTCAATATATGTTATTTATTTATTTTTTTGAAGATGAGTGTTTCACAGCCTTTTTTATTTCGTAGCCATGAAACAGGAGCTACTGTAGACGCTTGTGGTCTGTGTTGTAGCCTGCCCATCCCGTAGTATGCCTCCCCTCTGATGGGCGAGAAGTGACACAATACTTCCCATTTAGGTGCTGGGTCAACACGAGCGCACCGGAAGGTATCCCTTACAAACAATTGTAACCAAATTAAGAATACAAATTTTTGTCGGCACGGGGGATCGAACCCAGGACCTTCCGCATGGCAAGCGAGTGCTTAACCACTGAGCTAATCGCGCGCTCTGTATGAATGGTCAATATATGTACACTTGAATCAACTCAACTGACCTGTCTCTCCAGAGTGGCGGTCTGCCAGGTCTTCAGGATGAGTTCCACGAACTCGCAGCACGCGCGCCGGATATCCTTGGACTTGGAGTTGAGGCTGCGGGCGATGACCGGGATGAGACGGGGGTAGTGGGTGTGGGAGAGGATGAGGCGCAGCGCCACATGGGAGGAGGTGGAGATTACCTGGGGGGAGATTACTTTATTATAAAGGGGATGAGACGCAGCGCCACATGGGAGGAGGTGGAGATTACCTTGGGGGGGGGGGGGGTTATTTATTTATTATAAACATGGAACGGAAGGACCCTTTGCTAACTATCCTAACTAAGCTAATTACAATAGGGGTTGGATGGAAGAGATTGCCTAAGGCAATATAACCCCGCCCTTTAGTTAGAACATATATTATGTATATATATATATATTTTTTTCTTCTATTATATTTTATATTGTATTTTCATTTGTAATTATTTGTATGGCACATAATATGTCCTATTACCTAATATAGTGTAAATAAATAAATAAATACAATAATGGACCCAAAAGCTATCTAACGCTATCTATGACCTAACAAACCTAGATACTAAAACTGATAAAAAAAAAATTGCACTAAAAACTATATAAAAGAGGCAGGGACAAGGATGAAGGTTCAGTTCACCTAGTTTGATCAGATAGAGTTGAAATAATGTTTAATGTTTTGAATAGATGTAAAAAAGAAATTGATATTAGTTGAAAGATTATTTCCTGTTCTTTGAAACCGAACAATAGGCGAGTTCTGAGGATAGTTGGCCCGTACAAAAGGAGATGTGAAGGGTAGGGGTGATCTGGTTATGATTATTATTCAATTTAATTTTTTTATTTTATTTATTTAATACATGACAAGTAAATGGTAAATATATAAAAATGACAGTTTACATAATTCATAATATTTTTAATTGGACTTTTGCTAGTTTCTTTTGGCTGTCGTCATCTCACACCAAGGGCCACACCTATGAAGTATGGTCCTTGTGTCGTGGGATGCAGCCTTGTTTTAGTTTCTGTGTTAATTATTATTATACTATCCTTTACATTTTTATTTCTTTTTGTATAAAATAATCATTATTTCCATCAACATCATCGCTTATGATAATTGTTACCATTATCTCTACCATGACTAAAATATTATTATTTATTTAACCATCACAATTATTATTTTATAACATCACAATTCATTTTTTTTTTTTTTTTTTAAGTGCAATATAAAACAGGTGTATGTCAATTACTTTATTATAAAGGGGATGAGGCGCTCATGCGTGTTTTAATCACACATAACTACATTGAAAGTGCAGCATTTATGCACTTATGCATGAGCAAACGCGGCGAGACTTCTCGTCTCGTATTTTCTCAACGAGACGGATGTTTTGTCTCGTCTCGTAAAAAATAAAAAAAAAACTCCTTGATAACAAACCTTGGCGCTGTTAGGAATGAGGGCTATGAGGGAGGGCAGCAGTGCCTCTGCGGTGTGGTCGAAGCGGGAGCCTAGGTGACGGGACAGGTAGGCGATGGTGATGCAAGCCTCCCGCACCACCTGCAACACAGAGGGAGGACAGAGTTAGCTACGAGACTGGAAGTCGGTGGTTCGAGTCCCAAGCGTGGAAGATTTCAGGATGGATTTAGAATATTCATTTATTTAGAAACTCTTCATTAGTTAACCGAACTCAGTAGCTTGATCGATAAGGCGGCGGACTTGTAACCTGGAGGTCGGTGGTTCAAGTCCCGGTTTCAGCGTAGATTTAGTAAAACGAGTTAGAGTAGTTGTGACATCACGAAAGTAATTAAGACAAATATGATAACTCTTTATTAAATGAACAATGAACATATATACAGACAAATAATGGTAAAAAATAAATATAAAAATCGACAATATTAATAATATAAACAAGAAGAAAAAAAAAAAAACAAAATATATGCATATGTCCTAACTAAAGGGCGGGGTTATTGCCTATGGCAATTTCTTCCACCCAACCCTTTGGGTGGAATGGATCTGGGCTAAGGGCTTTTATGTCTTCACTATTTTTTTTTATTTTTTTTTTATAAACATTTGGATCAAGCTTTATTTACATCTTTTATATACAATGAAAATAGTAACCAGTTAGAAATAAATATAAACAAAGCCTGATCAAGGGTGGTGATAATGCCTTCACCATCTCTTCCACACCACCCTTGAATCACCCTTCACTATCTCTTCCACACCACCCTTGAATCACCCTTCACTATCTCTTCCACACCACCCTTGAATCACCCTTCACTATCTCTTCCACACCACCCTTGAATCACCCTTCACTATCTCTTCCACACCACCCTTGAATCACCCTTCACTATCTCTTCCACACCACCCTTGAATCACCCTTCACTATCTCTTCCACACCACCCTTGAATCATCCTTCACTATCTCTTCCACACCACCCTTGAATCACCCTTCACTATCTCTTCCACACCACCCTTGAATCATCCTTCACTATCTCTTCCACACCACCCTTGAATCACCCTTCACTATCTCTTCCACACCACCCTTGAATCATCCTTCACTATCTCTTCCACACCACCCTTGAATCACCCTTCACTATCTCTTCCACACCACCCTTGAATCACCCTTCACTATCTCTTCCACACCACCCTTGAATCACCCTTCACTATCTCTTCCACACCACCCTTGAATCACCCTTCACTATCTCTTCCACACCACCCTTGAATCACCCTTCACTATCTCTTCCACACCACCCTTGAATCACCCTTCACTATCTCTTCCACACCACCCTTGAATCATCCTTCACTATCTCTTCCACACCACCCTTGATAAAGACAAGAAGCTGCGCACGCACCTGGGAGCGCAGATCCTTGACGCAGGTCTCCAGGGGCTGCTCCAGCCCCCTCACCGTGGCGGCTAGCTCCTCCCACTGAGGCGCCGCCATCACCAGCGCGCGCACCTTCTTCAGCGCCTCCACGCGGCGGCTCCAGTCCTGCGCCGTGTCCGCCAGTGTGGTGCGCAGGCGCGAGAAGTGATCCTCCACGTCCCGCGAGCTGAAGATCACCACCTGCGAGGAGGAGGACGAAACGGTTTTATTTTGTAATTTGTAATAATAGGCAATGTATTTGACATCAAAAATATTCTGTCTTGTGTTATATCTCCTGTATTTGTAAAATAAAACTACAACTTAAGTTGTGAATATGTTATCTATAATAATAAATAAATAAAATATAAAGTGAACAAAAGTACATACAGTAATAAATAATAGGTACATTAAAAAAAAAAAAAAAAAAATTAAAGTAGGTAGGTTTTAGGTAACAAAATTCGTTAGGTTTGAAAGTTAGGTTATCCCGGGATTAGAAATGTTCACTAATCCCGGGATTAGTAAAATTTTCAATTTTGTACGTTTTACTACCCTTAGAGACCCATTTTACGCTAATTTGATAAAATGCGTTATATAAGATGTATTACTATAGACTAAAATTATGGTATACTCAAAAATTCAATAGAAAACAATTTGTTCAAAAGAAAATTTGAAATAAGCAACGTTTTATTTATATTAATACAAACACAACATAAACTTCTGAAACAAGTAATTTAATTAGTTATTAACCTAACAGGGTGTTATTAACTGAGATGGAATACTAAAATAATACTAACAACATGAATCTGTAACTAATAAATCAAGTCACTCACGTATTCCTCCCACACAGTGCTAGATTAGACCCTTAGATTCCTTGAAACAGTTTCAAAAAAAAAAAAAAAAAAAATGTATCCTACTAGCGAAAGAATTCTTGAATTGAATCGAATTGAATTTTTTAATTGTTATTTTACCTTTCGGTGTGAACAATTTCCTTACTGCTAGATTAAAACTAATTTAGATAAATTAAGACCAATTCTAATTTAAAAAAAGATAAATTAAGAAAAAAAAAGATTAAATAAAATCTTTAATCATTAAGATTGTAAGCATATTGTCAATCCCGAAAATCCCGGGATTTGAAAATCCAAATCCTGACCCGATCCCGAAATGAAAATTCAGTCCCTGGATCCCGGGATTGGATACCCTACCTTGCACTCACTTGGGGTACAGACTCCTAGCCCTGGGGTACAGACTCCTAGCCCTGCACTCACCTGGGGTACAGACTCTTAGCCCTGCACTCACTTGGGGTACAGACTCCTAGCCCTGGGGTACAGACTCCTAGCCCTGCACTCACCTGGGGTACGGACTCCTAGCCCTGCACTCACCTGGGGTACAGACTCCTAGCCCTGGGTACAGACTCCTAGCCCTGGGTACAGACTCCTAGCCCTGCACTCACCTGGGGTACAGACTCCTAGCCCTGGGTACAGACTCCTAGCCCTGCACTCACCTGGGGTACAGACTCCTAGCCCTGCACTCACCTGGGGTACAGACTCCTAGCCCTGCACTCGCCTGGGGGACAGACTCCTAGCCCTGCACTCACCTGGGTACAGACTCCTAGCCCTGCACTCACCTGGGGTACAGACTCCTAGCCCTGCACTCACCTGGGGTACAGACTCCTAGCCCTGGGGTACAGACTCCTAGCCCTGCACTCACCTGGGGTACAGACTCCTAGCCCTGCACTCACCTGGGGTACGGACTCCTAGCCCTGCACTCACCTGGGGTACAGACTCCTAGCCCTGGGTACAGACTCCTAGCCCTGGGTACAGACTCCTAGCCCTGCACTCACCTGGGGTACAGACTCCTAGCCCTGGGTACAGACTCCTAGCCCTGCACTCACCTGGGGTACAGACTCCTAGCCCTGCACTCACCTGGGGTACAGACTCCTAGCCCTGCACTCGCCTGGGGACAGACTCCTAGCCCTGCACTCACCTGGGGTACAGACTCCTAGCCCTGCACTCACCTGGGGTACAGACTCCTAGCCCTGCACTCACCTGGGGTACAGACTCCTAGCCCTGGGGTACAGACTCCTAGCCCTGCACTCACCTGGGGTACAGACTCCTAGCCCTGCACTCACCTGGGGTACAGACTCCTAGCCCTGGGTACAGACTCCTAGCCCTGCACTCACCTGGGGTACAGACTCCTAGCCCTGGGGTACAGACTCCTAGCCCTGCACTCACCTGGGGTACAGACTCCTAGCCCTGCACTCACCTGGGGTACAGACTCCTAGCCCTGCACTCACCTGGGGTACAGACTCCTAGCCCTGCACTCACCTGGGGTACGGACTCCTAGCCCTGGGGTACAGACTCCTAGCCCTGCACTCACCTGGGGTACAGACTCCTAGCCCTGGGTACAGACTCCTAGCCCTGCACTCACCTGGGGTACAGACTCCTAGCCCTGGGTACAGACTCCTAGCCCTGCACTCACCTGGGGTACGGACTCCTAGCCCTGGGGTACAGACTCCTAGCCCTGCACTCACCTGGGGTACAGACTCCTAGCCCTGGGTACAGACTCCTAGCCCTGCACTCACCTGGGGTACAGACTCCTAGCCCTGCACTCACCTGGGGTACAGACTCCTAGCCCTGCACTCACCACCTGGGGTACAGACTCCTAGCCCTGATAGGGGTACAGACTCCTAGCCCTGCACTCACCTGGGGTACGGACTCCTAGCCCTGCACTCACCTGGGGTACAGACTCCTAGCCCTGGGGTACAGACTCCTAGCCCTGCACTCGCCTGGGGTACAGACTCCTAGCCCTGCACTCACCTGGGGTACAGACTCCTACCCTGGTACAGACTCCTAGCCCTGCACTCACCTGGGGTACAGACTCCTAGCCCTGCACTCACCTGGGGTACAGACTCCTAGCCCTGCACTCACCTGGGGTACAGACTCCTAGCCTGCACTCACCTGGGGTACAGACTCCTACCCTGCAGTCACCTGGGGTACAGACTCCTAGCCCTGCACTCACCTGGGGTACAGACTCCTAGCCCTGCACTCACCTGGGGTACAGACTCCTAGCCTGCCTCACGGGTACAGACCTAGCCCTGGGGTACAGACTCCTAGCCCTGGGTACAGACTCCTAGCCCTGGGGTACAGACTCCTAGCCCCTGCACTCACCTGGGGTACAGACTCCTAGCCCTGCACTTCACCTGGGGTACAGACTCCTAGCCCTGCACTCACCTGGGGTACAGACTCCTAGCCCATGGGGTACAGACTCCTAGCCCTGCACTCACCTGGGGTACAGACTCCTAGCCCTGCACTCACCTGGGGTACGGACTCCTAGCCCTGGGTACAGACTCCTAGCCCTGCACTCACCTGGGGTACAGACTCCTAGCCCTGCACTCACCTGGGGTACGGACTCCTAGCCCTGGGGTACAGACTCCTAGCCCTGCACTCACCTGGGGTACAGACTCCTAGCCCTGGGTACAGACTCCTAGCCCTGCACTCACCTGGGGTACAGACTCCTAGCCCTGCACTCACCTGGGGTACGGACTCCTAGCCCTGCACTCACCTGGGGTACAGACTCCTAGCCCTGGGGTACAGACTCCTAGCCCTGCACTCACCTGGGGTACAGACTCCTAGCCCTGCACTCACCTGGGGTACAGACTCCTAGCCCTGCACTCACCTGGGGTACAGACTCCTAGCCCTGGGTACAGACTCCTAGCCCTGCACTCACCTGGGGTACAGACTCCTAGCCCTGGGTACAGACTCCTAGCCCTGGGTACAGACTCCTAGCCCTGGGTACAGACTCCTAGCCCTGGGTACAGACTCCTAGCCCTGGGTACAGACTCCTAGCCCTGCACTCACCTGGGGTACAGACTCCTAGCCCTGCACTCACCTGGGGTACAGACTCCTAGCCCTGGGGTACAGACTCCTAGCCCTGCACTCACCTGGGGTACAGACTCCTAGCCCTGCACTCACCTGGGGTACAGACTCCTAGCCCTGGGTACAGACTCCTAGCCCTGGGTACAGACTCCTAGCCCTGGGGTACAGACTCCTAGCCCTGCACTCACCTGGGGTACAGACTCCTAGCCCTGCACTCACCTGGGGTACAGACTCCTAGCCCTGCACTCACCTGGGGTACAGACTCCTAGCCCTGCACTCACCTGGGGTACAGACTCTTAGCCCTGCACTCACCTGGGGTACAGACTTCTAGCCCTGCACTCACCTGGGGTACAGACTCCTAGCCCTGGGTACAGACTCCTAGCCCTGCACTCACCTGGGGTACAGACTCCTAGCCCTGGGTACAGACTCCTAGCCCTGGGTACAGACTCCTAGCCCTGCACTCACCTGGGGTACAGACTCCTAGCCCTGTGTACAGACTCCTAGCCCTGCACTCACCTGGGGTACAGACTCCTAGCCCTGGGTACAGACTCCTAGCCCTGCACTCACCTGGGGTACAGACTCCTAGCCCTGGGTACAGACTCCTAGCCCTGCACTCACCTGGGGTACAGACTCCTAGCCCTGGGTACAGACTCCTAGCCCTGGGTACAGACTCCTAGCCCTGGGTACAGACTCCTAGCCCTGGGTACAGACTCCTAGCCCTGGGTACAGACTCCTAGCCCTGCACTCAACTGGGGTACAGACTCCTAGCCCTGGGGTACAGACTCCTAGCCCTGCACTCACCTGGGGTAACCCAACATCTGTCAAGTTACTAGGCTTCTACGTTGACCCTCACTTAAATTGGCAATCCCATATTAATTACGTTTCCAACCTTTTAAGCAGTAGAATCTTTCTTTTACGGCGGTTGCAGAAAAAAGTGTCTCCCCCAATATTAAAAAATGCTTAGTATGGGCTTATTCACTCAATCATATTTTATGGTGTTTTGTTGTGGGGCCACACTTCAAGCTCTCAGCAACTTTTTATAATTCAGAAATGCGCCGTACGCTTAATTAGTTCTGCCAAGAGGCGGGACCATGCTAAGACCACTCACCTGGGGGACATCATCGTAGGCCCGCTCGAAGTAGTCCTCAGACACGCCCCCCGCGTCTGAGCTGGCAGCCGACATGGGCTTCCTCAGGGAGTTGGTCCTCGTCAGCCTGCCGAGACTGTTCGAGTTGAAGTCCTCCGGCGGGCCTTTGGAATCGGGCAGAATCGGCAAAGATACATTGAACATGAATACTATACGATAGGGCTTAAATAAGATTAAGATGAGATAAGATATTTATTTATTTGTAGTAAAAATTAATTTTTTGTTACAAGGATTGACATAATTTGAAAATAAAAATTCAATGGTGAAAATTACAAATTAATAATATGTGATTTCTATATTACCTATTGATTCCTTGAACTATTAGCCTTCATTTCTTTTTTAATTCATTCATTTCTAATAAATGCTCTTAAACGTAGAGCACCTGTAACATAATAATAAATACTGTTCATCTCCTTTCTACTCTTTGATGCGAAGATAGGGCTTAAATAAATTAATTGAGAACAAGATTGTGCACTGTGCAGTCTGTATTTTTTAAGTTTTGTACAAGCTTTGCACATCACATAAGTTTTGTACTAGCAATCACAAGCTGGCTACAACAACATCAACTGAAACCTGGATATAATAGAGAAAAATACTTTCCTTATTATATAGGATAAGGAAAGTAAAAAATGCGGCACTTTGAAATCTCTTATATCCAGATTTTTTTTTTTTTTTGCTATAATGGCAGGATTCTCAAATTGCTTGAGCTCTTCCACGCAACCAGGCTTGACTGTTTGAGATTATTATTGAATATATAGTAAGTAAGTATGATTTTCTTTGTGGTGAAGCACAAGGCCTCTTCACAATTTTTGTGGGTAGGACAGCATTACTAAGAGCCTCCTGTACTTTTCGAATTCAATTACATTAATTTCTTTTTACTCTGGTAATGCCGCCACTGGTCGCTACTCATACAAGTAGCTACTCATTTTTCCTCACGAGGTATGAGTGGACCCCGAACATCCAAGTACAGAACAGAAAAATTCCTGCCCCGCTGGGAATCGAAGCCAGGTCACCATGTGTGCAATGCCTAGCGCGCTAACTCGCTCTGCCACAATGACTACTAATAGAGAAAAATACTTTCCTTATTATAGGATAAGGACAGTAAAAAATGCGGCACTTTAAAATCTCTTATATCCAGATTTTTTTTTTTGGCTATAATGGCAGAATTCTCAAATTGCTTGAGCTCTTCCACCCAACCAGGATTGACTGTTTGAGATTGTTATTGAAAAAAGTCTGGCTGGGGAACGTTAAACAGGGAGAAGACCAGTGTCTCGCTAGAGGACTACAAAACAGAGAACAGACTAGCCAACCTTTACAAGCCAGGCTAGCTTGCAGTTTCCTAAGGGTTTAATGGCTTATAGAGAAAAGTCCAAGTACTCATGATGGTTGATCGCACATAGGTTCAGGACGAGCCAACTTTGAAATAAAGTTGGCTGGAGACCATCACTCACCCCTACAGCTGTAGCCAAGCTGGCTACAACAACAACAACAACATTTCGGTTCCAGGTGCAGTATGCTATCAGGAAAGGTGGGTTTTTAGTGGGTGGAAATTCCACACCCCAGGCTAAGACCTGGGTGTCTTTAAAAGATTTTTCCTCGCCCTTCCTAACAAAAAAAAAAAAAAAAAAAAAATTAACAACATTATTGAATAAATACCTTTAGCCGCGGGCGGCGCCTTCCGGTTCAGACTCTGCAGGGTGGACCGCTTCAGGGAGTTGCTCCTCGCCCTATCGACCTCGTCTTCGAACATCAGACTCTCGCTCAGCGAGGCCGCTGGCTCGAGCTCGCCACTCAGCTTGATGTCCTCAAACTTAGCCAGCAGGGGCGCGAGCTTGTTCGCCGGCACGGGATACTTCTTGGTCAGGTCCAGCTTCAGCCGGTCACCCACGAACTTGTAGATGACCACGAGCGAGCTGAACGCCGCGTCCCGCACGGACGCGTGCGGATCCGACAGGAGCTTGACGATGTGCGGCACGAGCTTGGAGATGGTGAGGGCGCGCGTGCCGTGCGTGACGAGCGTCGCGTCCAGACACTTGAGGCACTGCAATGTATAAGTTAGTATAAATATAAGTAAAAAGTTATCATATTTGTGTTAATCACTTTCGTGATATCACAACTACTCCAACTCGCTTACTAAATCTACGCTGAAACCGGGACTTGAACCACCGACCTCCTGGTTTCAAGTCCGCCGCCTTATCCATCAAACTACTGAGATCGGTTATAAGTATAAGTAGTGCTTTATAAGTATAAGTATAAATATAAGTATAAGTAGTGCTTTATTTAGACTGTCAGCGCAAGACAGGTAGTCCCATTATGCCAACAGTAAGTCAGTACGGGCAAAATTAATAGACGTTTTAGTTGTTATACCTCTGTGACCGACCTCAGTCGCTTGATCGATAAAGCAGTGGACTTGTAACCTGGTGGTCGGTGGTTTCAAGTACCGGTTTCAGCGTAGATTTATTAGTGGTAGTTATAATATTTGTATTTATTTTTTAATAAAAATATTACAAAGGTTGGCAACTTACAATGAGATTAAAAACTATTAAATTCTACAATACGTAACATAATATCATGAACAATAAAATTATCACCAAGGCAAATTTTAAATTAACTCAGAATAAATATAAATATTAGGAAATTCTTATAATAAATCATAATTCAGAACACATATACATTCATAGAAAATAAAATAAAATGGACCCTAGACAATCATAAACGGAAAAAAATAACCAAGTTCATAAAAAAACACAGCAGAAAAAACAACTGGGAAGATTGATGTTTTTCTACTTGAACTGGCTTTTTTTTCAATCAATCCTCAGAAAAAGGCTCTTAACTTTAGATTTAGTAAAGCGAGTTTGAGTAGTTGTGATATCGCGACAGTGATTAACACAAATATGATAACTTTATTATACCTCTGTGGACTTTACTCTAGATTTTGCTTGTTTCAAATGGGGGAATCTAATGATTAATTCCAAACTTGCGATCTCGATTCTGTTGATAACCCCGCCCTTTAGTTAGGACATATATTTTCTACTACCTACTACCACATTTCAGCTTCCTAGGACTTACCAGTTCGGAGAAACAGTGATGATCAGCCAGTCAGTGACTTTGACATTTATATATTAAGATTCTTTTTCATTGTAAATATTGTTTCTATTTTTTTTTTCATTGTTAAAATAACTAATTGTATGTACATAATGTCCATTTATACCTAATAAAGCGCTGTATCGACCTCAGTAGCTTGATCGATAAGGCAGCGGACTTATAACCTGGAGGTCGGTGGTTCAAGTCCCGGTTTCAGCGTAGGTTTAGTAAAGCGAGTTTGAGTAGTTGTGATATCACGAAAGTGATTAACACAAATATGATAACTTTTAACTTTTTTTAAAAGAATAATAATAATACCAACCTGCTCGCGCACATGCGCATTCTTGTGCGAGAAGCCGCTGCTCGTGAGGCGGTCGAACAGATACTGAACACCCACGCAGTCTGTCTCCATCAGCTTGAGCAGGAAGGCCTGCGACTTCTCCCGGATGGGCTCTTTGGAGTCACCCAGCCGGTCGATGATCATGGGCAGCACAGCCGAGACGAAGGGCTTGAAGTCGCCGGCGCCCATCTTCTCGCAGAGGGTGATCAGGATGTCGAGCCCGAGCAGGGAGAGCTTGTGATTGGACGAGGTCACCCAGGGCAGGAGCGAGTCGATGAACAGCCCGATGTCGCTGCACTCGATGCTCGGATCGCCCTCGCCCGGGGAGGGAAGCACCTGGGGGGGGAGGGGAGGATGGAGAGGGCGTTTTTTAATCAATTTAGTTATTATTTTTATTTAGCCTTCGTGGCGTAATGGTTGTGACTACTGCCCGTAGTCCAGAGTTCCCGAGTTCAACTCACGGCTGGGGCAGACTTTTCGAAGAAAATTCTGTTCCCTCCAAATACGTGAGGCTGGCATTTCCGGCCCTACCCAGGCTGGGTGAGGTTAATGTGGGTTGCTGGTACGATTCCCAGCGAATGGAGGGTAAAAACTCCCGTCCTAATCCAGGACGTTAAATCAAATAGAATCGTTGGCGTTAGGAAGGGCATCCAGCCGTAAAAAATGTGCCAAAACCAATCAACCTCAACCATGAGCTTGAACAACGTCGACCCTGCTTGAGCGGGATAAGACAGAGTAAAAGAAGAAAGAT
The DNA here is from genome assembly GCA_024516035.1 of Bactericera cockerelli. Taxonomy (NCBI): domain Eukaryota; kingdom Metazoa; phylum Arthropoda; class Insecta; order Hemiptera; family Triozidae; genus Bactericera; species Bactericera cockerelli. The sequence goes on along the minus strand of CM044962.1, from coordinate 20,299,482 downwards.
GAAGAGTTATTATTATTATTATTATTTAACACTTTTTTGGTCAACTACATACATTCAACAAAATAGGAAATGTAAAAAAAACAAAAACAAAAACAAAATAGAATATGTAGTGAACCAAGGGGCGAGGCTAAAGCCTGTGGCTTTCTCTACCACCGAAACCCATTATTAATACATGACAAGTAAATGGTTCAAATGTTAGTTGATACATTCTCTCAGGGTTGAGTGGCAGAGAATGCCTAAGGCAATAACTTCGCCCGGATTACAATACATCGTACATTTAAATTTAAAAAAAAATTCTTCTATATTTTATTTTGTAAATATTTTTAATTCTTTTTATCTTTGTTAATAATTTATTGTTGTTTGTATTGTATAAAAAATAAAGTGTAAATAAATAAATAACAACGACAGTTTACATAATTCATAATATTTTTAACTGAACTTATGCTAGTTTCTTTTGGCTGTCGTCATCCCACACTAAGGGCCACACCTATGAAGTATGGTCCTTGTGTCGTGTATGAGTAAATAAATGTGCTAGGGGCGAAGTCAGACGTTAAAAATAAATAAATTTTACTCTCAAATGAAGACTAGTATTGTCATGTAAGGGTAGCACCTAAATGATGTTGTTCTTGTCAACGAAAAACAAATATGTTTCTTTGTGTTATAAGAACACAATATTAGTGGGTAACGCAGATTTATTGGACTTTTCCGTATCTTCAATATCCCAATATTTTATTTTTCAACATAATTCCGCCACTGTTCGCTGCTTACATTAACACGTTCGTTACCAAGCCAATTTTTTCAAGTTTTACGTAGGGACCAGGCGGTAAAATCGCTGTTGCATCCTGGGTACCAAAATGATTTTTTTTGCATATTTGGCATCGTATTTGTACAAGAATCGATCCTATATTTGTTCTAATACTAACAACCTACCTCAAAAAGGCCATATATGGATGTCCGGTCCCTCGTTAAAATTTTGATAACGGCCACATGTGTGTTTCGGTCCCTCGTTAAAATTTTGATAACGGCCACATGTGGCCGTTCGGTAACGAACGTGTTAAAACAGCCACTCATTTTTTTCTCGCGACGTATGAGTTGACTTCGAACATCCAAACATAGAGCATAAAAAGTCCTGCCCCACTGGGGGGTTGAACCCAGCTCAACATGCGTAAAATGCCTAGAGCGCCAACTCACTCGGCTACGGTGACTATAATAACAATAATACTCTTTAGTGGAAGGTTATTTACCTCCTAACCCTCGTAGTCTTATTATTATGTGTCACAAACTCAAATTAATGAGGAAAAATTCATGCACTGAGTGGCATTGGAACCAACGGATCCCTACGCTACCTGGATTACCAGACTAGGGCGTAAACCACTTGACTACCAGAGTGACCCAAAGTCTTAGCGAAAGCCCACTTTTTGAATTTTTTTCCGTTTTATTTATTTATTTATTTATTAACAATATTGGATTTTTACAAAGGTTCTTTTCCTAAGCTGATGATAAAAGCTTCTAAGAAATTTGAAACATTTTTTTTTTTTTTTTTTTTTTAATTATGTTCAAACGCAACTCAGTATTGTTGCAATTACATGAACTTAGAATTTGAAAAGATAATTATAAATGAAGGTTTAATATTTCTTTACAAATAACTTTAAATTTTTCTAAATGCAAACTTAGATCTAACTTAGATGAATGTTGATTAGAGGAAGCTATCCGGCTAACCTCACCCGGCCTGGGTGGGGGCGCGTGGCGTGGCTCACCTTGCAGAGGTAGGTGTGGAGCTTGGCGCCGATGGTCAGTTTGGCCTTGGTGTCCTGGGTGGTGAGGAGGGGGAGGAACCCGTCCATGTCTGTGGGCGTGTGCGCCATGCTAGTCTGCGGAACAGAGGGGGAGGGGTCATTGGGTGAGATGAGGGGGGGGGATCATTGGGTGGTGAGGAGGGGGAGGAACCCGTCCATGTCTGTGGGCGTGTGCGCCATGCTAGTCTGCGGAACAGAGGGGGAGGGGTCATTGGGTGAGATGAGGGGGGGGATCATTGGGTGGTGAGGAGGGGGAGGAACCCGTCCATGTCTGTGGGCGTGTGCGCCATGCTAGTCTGCGAACCATCAGAGGGGGAGGGGGTCATTGGGTGAGATGGGGGGGTCATTGGGTGAGATGGGGGGGTCATTGGGTGAAATAAGGGAATCATAGGGTGAAATGAGGAGAGGCATTGTGTGAAATAAGGGGGTCATTGGGTGAAATGAGACGGGTCATTGGGCGAAATGAGTAGAGGCATTAGGTGAAATGAGGAGATCCATTAGGTGAAATGAGGGGAGTGTCAATAGGTGAAATGAAGGGAGAGTCATTAGGTTATATGAGGGGAGAGTGATTAGGTGAAATGAAGGGAGAGTCATTAGGTTAAATGAAGGGATTGTCATTAGGTGAAATGAGGAGAGAGACATTAGGTTAAATGAAGGGAGAGTATTTTGGTGAAATGCGGGGAGAGTCATTAGTCCCTCGTTTCAGAAACCTTTCTCTTTCTCTCTCTCTCATAATCCCCAAATCTCGTCGTCTCTTTCAAATTCTTGAAACAGCACTCACCCATTCGAACATCCAAGAATCACGAGGGTTCGATTTCTTTCGGAACATTTATTTATTTATTTCTTGTTCAAGGGATATGATTTGCGAAAATAAGAGAAAAAAATACAAGGTATAAAGAAAGTAGGTAAAAAATACAAGGTACAAATAAAAAAAAAAAAAAAAAAAAAAAAAACAGAAGAAGATAAGGACGACAAAGTGGATGACGTGAATTCATTTATGGTATATGGTTAAATGTCCAGTAGTTTATCTTTGAGCAGGGGTTTGAATGTGTCCCGGCTCGACGATTTCCACTCATCTGGTAGGTTGTTGTAGAGTGTTACTCCCAAATAGTAGTAAGAGGAGTGTAGAATAGCTTAACTCATTTCTTTCTCTCTCTCTCTCTCTAAGGAAAGCTTACCTATCTTTCTCTCTCTCTCTGTTTCTCTAGGGAAAGCTTACCTATCTCTCTCTCTCTCTCCATAGCTTACCTCTCTTTCTCTCTCTAGGGTTACGAGGGCAGGGGCGTGTCTACTGGAAGGTGAGGAAGGATCCCAGGCTGCTCTCTCTCTCTCTCTCTCTCTCTCTCTCTCTCTCTCTCTCTCCCTCTCCTCCTCTAGGGATAGATTACCTATACCCCTCTCTCTCTCTCTCCTGCTCTAGGGATAGCTTACCTCTCTCTCTCTCTCCTGCTCTAGGGAAAGCTTACCTATCTCTCTCTCTCTCTCTCTCTCTCTCTCTCCTGCTCTAGGTATAGCTTACCTCTCTTTCTCTCTCTAGGGTTACGAGGGCAGGGGCGTGTCTACTGGAAGGTGAGGGAGGATCCCAGGGCTGGGCGTCAGGAGCTAGGAGACTCCAGGGCCGCACACTCAGGCAGCTCCTCTTCCTCCTGGCATTCTGGAACACACACATTCGAATTTCCTTTATACAATCTATCTTTTTCTACTATTTATCACATTGTATTCATAGAATTTATCCTATTCTACTACATATCACATTTTCATTGTAGAAATTATCATATTCTACTACATATCACTACAGTCTGGCTGGGGGACGTTCAACAGGGAGAAGACCTGTGTCCCGCTAGAGGACTTTGAACAGAGAACAGACTTTCTTCTGTAGAATAAATTGATAACAAAGGGGACCCCTACGAATCTTTACTGGCTTTCTAACAGGCCACTGTAGCTTTCAACTACCATCTAATCAAGATAGGCATCGCTGATGACCCAAATTTCCGTCTCTATAAAGGACTCAGAGACAGCAAAACATGTAGAGCAGTAGTCTTACACACCCGACTAAATTTTTTCTGAAGCACCTAAAAAGTAAATGAAATCAGTCTCCAAAATTTTTCAAGCTACAAAGCTTAGATCTTATTTAGAGTGACAAGCTACAACACAGACAAAAAAGCGTCCACAGTAGCTCCTGATTCATGGCTAAGAAATATAAAAGGCTGTGAGACACTCATCTTTATTTATCTCTTTTAACTAAGTTAGTTAAAGTTAGTTAGTTATCATACATGTGTTAATCACTTTCGCGATGTCACATCTTCTCAAACTCGCTTTGCTAAATCTTTGCTGAAACCGGGACTTGAACCACCGACCCGATAGCTCGATGGTGGTAAAGGCGGCACTCTGTGAATCCACAGATTCCAGTGTTCGCGGGTTTGAAACCCAGCCGGGTCAGTTATCCTCCCATTTGGGATTTTTACCACATGGGTCATTTTCATTTATCTTGGCATATCAAGTCCGCAACCTTTCTCCTTTAATAAATTTGAAAATAATAGGGATATATGACTAAAATCTATTTGATCACATAGGAAACAATTTTTTTTATAAATTACAATAATAAATTGTCTTTTAAACTAATGTGGAGACTCAAAATTGCCAGTTATGTAAGTAACGTTCATGATATTTTAGGTGTCCCTTAGTCTAAGATTTTACTGTGTCTGATAGAAAAAAAGGCATTTCTCCCCATTATTTTCACCAAAATCCAATATAAATGAGAAAAATACAGTTTATTTAGGATGTGACCATTAGTTTTCATAAAAATAATAATGTTCACCTCATTCTACAGACGTGTAAAGTTGTGTCCCTACGAAGAAAAAAAATCTCCGTCATGAATGTTACCCCCAAAAAAATGTAAACTATTTTGAAAAACCCTTAGAATGAGAAGCTAGCAGCTGCCGCCATTTTGCTTCTTACAGATGACATTGTTTTTGTTTTGAAATTTCCTGTCAGTTGGATGTTGGATGCAGTACAGTGAGGGACAATGGTGGGTCTAATTTTTTTTGTCAAGAACGTTACGCGGTTTTTTAAATAAATTGTAATGATTCTTTAATATATAATGTATTTCTTTAATTCTTCTGCATGTCCTCTTTCCAATCAAATATTTTTTTTGTAAAGTGAATATTCTTTTATTGAGAAAAGATTGTTTTAGTGGCGTGTTACTCATGAACGTTACCGTCATGAACGTTACCCGTGGTCATGAATTTTACCTGGTACGTTAAGTTTTTGTAATTTTGTGTGAACAGGTAGCTGCTAGAAATATTCTAAATGAAACCTTTGCTCAAAGGTATTTGTCTTAGTCTTCTGAGCCTAAAAAATTGTTTAGGAAAAAGGTAACGTTCATGACTTGAAAAAATCCAATTGCCCAAGATAAATGAAAATGACCCACATAATAATACGTCTTGGGCGCACTGCTGGAATAATGGGACTTAATAGTCCTAATCGGGCAGTATAAATAAGGCGGTATTATTATTATCTATAAGATTACTTACGAGTCATGTTTAAGAAGTCAATACGGAAGAAATTTAGTCCACCCCCACAAAGTGACTGGTTTCTTGCTGATAGATCCACTAGTCCTTCCTGAACTTGGCGTTTATTATTCTGAATACTTTTGCGATATACGAAGCCTGCTGTGTAGACTGAGTCGATCCTGATTCTGAAATTAGAAGAAAAAGTTATTTTTAACTTTGGTAAAGCAGAACTCCGCCCCGGATTACAAAACAATTGTGAAAATAAATTAATGTTGTTCTATAATTATATTTCTTTAAATTTTATTGATATTAATTATATCTCCCTTGCCTTTATCCCATATTAGCTTATGTTGCTTTTGGGGTCGGCATTGTTCAACCTCATGGTTGAGGTTGGTAGGGTGGAGCACGTTTTTTATGGCTGGATGCCCTTCCTAACGCCAACGATTCTATTTGGTTTTAACGTTCTGATCTGGACGGGGGTGTTACCCTCCATTCGCTGGGAATCGTACCAGCTACCCACATTAACCTCACCCAGCCTGGGTAGGGCCGGAAATGTCAGCCTCACGTGTTTGGAGGGAACAGAATTTTCTTCGAAAAGTCTGCTCCATCCGGGGATCGAACTCGGGATCCCTGGACTACGGGTAGTAGTCACAACCATTACGCCACGGAGGCTGTGAATTTATTGATATTAATTAATGTTGATTAATTAATAAAATCTCCGGCCCTACCCAGGCTGGGGTAGGTGGGTAGCTGGTACGATTCCCAGCGAATGGAGGGTAAAACCCCCGTCCTGTCTACCTCAAGTCAAGACGTTAAAACCAAATAGAATTAATGGACATGAAAAGAGCCTAGGCATTGGATCTGGGGGTCCATATAATCCTCTCGCCAGCTTGATTTAGGTATCAATACCTAACTCACGGTCACGGAATTATTATCATTATAATGTTGATTATTTTGTAAATAAAATAATATTGTTTTGTAAAAAAAAAACAAAGTGTAAATAAATAAATAAATTTCTTTGTTATCATTATTTGAATTGCATTAATGACTTTACTAGGATACTTTACTAATTGAGAAGATTAAAAAATAAGAAAAAGAGAAGAAGAAACAAGTCCATTCATTCAAGACCGGACACGGAAATGTACAGGAACAATAAAAAAAATAAGATAAAAAAAATCTCATAAAAGTGAACATGTAGGTGCAAACCATTCAAGATTATAATGGGTCCGAGAGTAGATGCTTGCCTTATGCCGCGTTCAAGTTCATCTTTGCACTAGCCAGAGCACGGTGCTTCGCCACGAGATTCAATTTGAAACCCTATAAGACATTTCCATTCTGTAGCTATTTTAGACCATTTTCTGTGATCTGACCTTACCAGATGTCCTGCCCATTTAAACTTCAATTCCCTAACTACCTTTTCTATTCTTTTAGAGCAGGGTTTCTTAACCTTTTCTAAGTTGCGGACCACTAATACCACACCAAATTCTCTGCGGACCACATGATATTTTTTTTTGTTGGATTTAAGCATTTTTTCTTGAAATTTGTTATTATTAAAATAATAATAATAAGAGTACATGAGGTTATTTAAACAATTTCACATATTTATATGTATATATATTTTTTACAAAAAATTGTTTTTAAACACTTAAAAACTATAGGGTTGGTAAGTGCATACTTAAAAATCTAATCTCATAGCCTATCTGAGGCCCACTTTGAAGGGCTTCGCGGCCCACTTGTGGTCCGCGGCCCATAGGTTAAGAACCCATGTTTTAGAGCTAAACACATTATCTATAAATTTATTTTTAATCTTTTTTTTATGAAAAAAAAGAATAATAAAAAAGGCTGGAAAATACATTAAAATAATATTAGAAAGAAAAAAAAATCATACATGTCAATATATCATACTATTACCCATATAATATTATACACTAGCCAAAACAAAATAGGGCCCACCCAACTTTTTCTAAATAACAAAGCATAAGTATTATTTTTTTATACAGAAAGTTAAGGAATGTATTTATTTAAGGCATACTCATTTTATTTAATTAAAGGTGACAGTATTTTAAAGGAAAAAAAGCTTATTTCAACCATTTAAAAGAATTTTGACAAAACTGTCATGTTTACCTTAATTATTCAGTTTGTGTTTAAAGTCTTCTGAATCGCTGTAAAGTTGTGATGATCAATTCTCAGTAATGAGTGTGTGTCCCTCTTTTCCTTGCACACTCTTTTATTCTGTTTGGCATGCTTTGAATGAGATTGACAAGGTTTTCTTGAGGAATTTCATCCCAACACACTTTCAAGGCCCGTGTGAGTTCTTCTTGAGATCCTATGGCCAATCTCTGTAGTTTAAGTCTCATTTTGAGTTGATCCCATACGTGTTCGATCGGATTTAGGTCGGGGCTTATTGCAGGCCAGTCCATTACTTTGATATTCGCCTCTGAAGAGCTAGCCTGGTAGCGCGCGCGACATGAGGGCGAGCATTGTCATGCATCAGAACAAAATTGGGGCCCAAACGATGTGCAAATGGTATCACCTGAGGTTCAATGACTTGCTCAATGTATAATGTAACTCTCCGAGGTTACTCTGCTGTCACGGAAAATTACAAGCTCTGTTCTACCGATTAAATTTATCCCTCCCCATACCATGACACTTGGGCCACCATACCGATCAGTTTCGTGAATGCAGGGCTCAGAAAATCTTTCTCCTGTACGTCTCCATACTCTAATCCGTCTATCATCACTATGAAACTTAATCTTGCACTCATCCGAAAAGAGCACCCACTGCCAGTTGTCCATACATACCCCATTGGATGTGCTCTCGCGCGGATCTTGATCTTGCCGCGCGGTGAGCTGCTGTCATTTTTGGCTTCACCAAACGTCCTCTTGACCTCACCTGAGATGCTCTGAGCCTGTTCCTAATGGTTTGGTCGCTTACTTGAACGTTTGAGTATGCTTCCAATTGATTTGGTATCGCAGGACCTGAGACAAATCTCTGTTGTAGGGCAATTCTTCGAATAAAATGGTCCTCCCGCTCCGAAGTAATGCGATGTCGTCCAGAGTCAGGTCTTCTGTCACCACTACCCGTCTCTTGAAAACGGTTCCATAAGTTTCTAATGGCACTTCGGGACACACGAAGCCGATTCGCGACCAATCTCTGGGAGGCTCCATTTTCCAGCAAGGTTATGGCACAAGAACGAGATTCTGCATTTAAATGTCGACGAATACCCGGCATAGTGTCACAAAAAAGATACAAAACACCCGAAAAGACTTTTTTATTGAAAATTATTGGTCTAAGAATAAATTAAGAACAACCACTAAAAAATAACTTTACTGTCACAAAAGAGCACTATCTCTAGAAAAGGTAAATAAAAACTAATTATCCAGTGATATTCATAAATAAAACCATACCAACTGTCTCAGAGTATCAATAAACAAGATTAGGACATTTGAATAACCTAAAGTTTAACTTTAAGGTGTCCTATACACGATGTCGTCAAAATTTTCAGGTGGGCCCTATTTTGTTTTGGCTAGTGTATTAATTCATGGATAGTTTAATCACAGTTGTTAAAATGTAAAATTTTGTATTCAGGAAAGTGTAATTATGTCTTTTAATAAAATTAAATAAATAAACGCCCTCCGGAGGAGGCCCAATACCCATGCTGCGTAAGGGGTACCGAAGGGCTTATTATTATTAAGACATTTCCGTAACAAGAGTTAAGTTTTTTTAATAACTGTGTCAGCTCATTTCTTTAGTCAATAAAAAAATCTCCAATGATTTTTCACTGGGCAGAGTACCCGAAATAGTACCTCCTTGAATAGCGAGGGAATGCTAATGAAGAAGTCTTAGAACATTCAAGTGTTTTAAGACTCTTTCATAATTAAGTTTCTAAGGGCCAAATTATGAAACCTGGCTTATCTTAACTTTAATTCTGTTTCATAATTTGGCTCTTAGGGCCGAATTATAAAACAGGATTAAAGTTAAGATAAGCCTGGGTGCTCCTCAAGTCGGGCTATGGTGGACTGTAGTTGGTTGAAACTCCGACATCGGGCTTAGCACAAAATTAATCCTGTTTCATAATTTGGCTCTTGTAGATAGTACCCTCATAGATAGGGGTCGATTCTCTTCCATTTTTCGCTCTCTTCAGTCCCGGGTTCTGGGTTCCGAACCCGGGACTTCTGCATTATCAGACCGTCCTGACCACTGTGCTACCCGGAACGACTGGATATTATTTACAAATGATTGATTCTTGTTATTCATGAGCAGTCTCAACAGTCATAATAATTTTTATAGTTTCCATTTGGTTCCGATATGTTATTCCAAGTGGGAGACTCAGTTCTGCTAAATTTAACCTCTACGGAATTTCAAACCACGTCAACTCGAACATATATTATTGTTTTATATCTGGTTTAATAAGAGACTCGATGTCTAGGTCAGGGTCATACTCGTAGATATCTGGATGTTGACTATACAGGGTGGGCCACAAGTTGTCACCGTGCCCGAGTAGTGTAGAGCAGGAGGCTTACACGCACGGCGACCTGGGTTCAATCCCAGATGATTTGGAAGTTTTCAGTTCTGCACTTTGTTGTTAGGTAAGTAGGTATTAGGCAAAAAGTATTAAAGTCAAAGGTAATTGAATACTGAGCCAGAAAAAAAATTATAAGTTAAGTTAACTTATTTGGGTTAATCACTTTCGTGGTATCACAACTACTCAAACTGGCTTTACAAAATCTAAAGTTAAGAAAGAAAAAAAAAATTATAAAGAAATAGATTTATTCTTGAAAGTGAGGAAGTACACTGGATCATAGACCTGGGCCGATGTGGGAAGAACGCCCTATACATTAGCAGAACGGAAAATCGTTGTACTTACTTTTGAAAGTGAGTGTATATTTTATTATTATTATAGTAAGCTTTATTAGGTAGAACAAAAATATATAGGTACAGTAAAATACAATGAAATTATAAAGAAAAAACAAAAATATTGAGGAAAGATACCAAAAAAAAAAGAGAATGAAGTTAATGTCTTACCTAAAGGGCGGACTTATTTATTGCCTGTGAAAATCTCTCCCACCCAACACACAACCGAAAATCCAAAGCTGAAATAGCACTGACAATGACAAAGCACGAAATGTGTATCAGTCAAATGGTGTAAGTGCACTTTCAAGAAAAGGTTAAAGATTCGAAAATAATGTCAAAAAACGACTTTCACAGAACAGAATCAGTCCAAAACAATATTCGGTTTTTTAAGTGCTAGCTGGCTACCTGAATTGACATTTCACTCCTGAAATTTATGTTAATTTCTCTTTGTTTATACCGTGTTTCTGCCATTCTAATAAATAATTGAGTATTTGCTACCAAAGTGATGGAATAAAAGCAAAAAAGATTGATTTATTTTGACGGAGAGTTTTTTTCTTCACTTATCGTTTTTTTAGTTGGTAAATTACTTAGCTCAAACAAATTCAGTTGCTCGATGGATAAAGTGGCGAACTCGTAACCTGGAGGTCAGTGGTTCGAATCCCAAGTGAAGCAAATATTTAGAGAGGCAAGTTTGAGCAAATGATACAAACATGTTTAGCTAGTCTGTGAGTTTCCAGCGAATGGAGAGTAAATCCCCCAGCGAATGATATGACTTGAAAGTGAGGGGAAAAAAATTGTGATTAACACAATTTTTTATGATGACTTTTTAGCTCAATAATATTTGCTACGACACCCTCATTCGCCCCTAATGTCTTAATTACGCCCCTGCATACATGCATTCACCCCCCCCCCCCCGCCTCCTGGCCGTAGTTGTGCCCCTGTGGACGTGACGTATGTGTTTTCCAAACTGCCTAAACTCGTAGCAGCCGAGTGGGAGTAAGCGACGTGTTGCCCCACCGATCTCTGATGCTTCCCCTGTCCGGGAGGTCAAATAAGGAAGGAAGCTCTGTGCACATTGGATTTTTTTTTATTAAAGATGGTTAGATATATTTTTTATTTAAAAAAAAGAACAGAACAATCTCATCATCTAATTATCAATGTATGTAAGTGCAGCTCCGTCATCAAATCCATACCCCTATTGGAAATGAATAGGGGTATTTTTCTTTTGGATAGATTTTTTTTCCAGGTTCGGTATTTCCAAATATTTTCCAATTTATTCCAAATATTTCCGGTTCAGCTTCCCCACTATTCGTGAATGAAAAATGCGTTTCAGACGTACTTCTAAAGATAAACAATGGACTTAACCTATAAAAACTGGAAGCAAGAATTTTCTAAATCCACTTTGGTTAACCAAACTGGAAGAAGATTTTTCCTATTACAAAAAAAATGACTTGCTTTGAGTTTGTTCATTTTATTCTAGTTGTATCTACTTTGGTTCGAAAGAAAAATACGGCTAAAGTAATCACCGTGGCTCAGTGGAGTAGTGCACTAGGTTTGCACACATGGTAACCTGGGTTCGATCAACAATAGGGCAAGATTTTTTCTGCTCTTGGATGTCCGGGGTGAGCACTTTCGTTTAGTTATTTACACTTTATTTTTTATAGAAAACAATTAACAGAAATAAAGAATAACAATATAAACAAATTAAAATATAGAGAAAAAAAATTAAATTTAATTTTACAATATTGTCTTGTAATCCGGGGCGAAGTTAATGCCTTAGGCATTCAGAACAGCGACCAGTGACGAAATCATGGGCAAGAAAATAACATTGTTGGAATAAATACCTATTCAAGGTAAATGAAAAGTCCGAGGGAGAGAGATGGATAGAGAGAAGAAAGAGAGAAAGAGAAGAAGGAGAGAGAGATGGAGAGAGAGAGAAGAAAGAGAGAGAGAAGAAAGAGAGAGAGAGAAGAAAAGGAGAGAGAAGAAAGAGAGAGAGGAGAGAGAGAGAGAGAAGAAAGAGAGAGAGAGAGAAAGAAAAGAGAGAGAGAAGAGAAGAAAGAGAGATAAGAGAGAGAGAAAGTAAAGAGAGAGAGAGAAGAGAGAGAGGAAAAAGGGAAAAAAAGAGAAGAGAGCATTGTGCTATCTTCTATATCGAGAACGCCAAGACAAATAATTAGGAAGGCTCGATTCATCTCTTAGTCCGCATGAATATGACTACATAAACTACATTAACTGCTGGGCTGAACAATACAGAACAGAAGGTCCTAAGTCAGAAAGAGAGAGAGAGAGAGAGAGAGAGAGAGAGAGAGAGAGAGAGAGAGAGAGAGAGAGAGAGAGAGAGAGAATAGAGAAAGAAGAGCTAGAGAGAGAGAGAGGAAAAAGGGAAAGAGAGGGGAGGAAGAAAAATAAAAAAAGGAGAGACAGAGAGGGGGGGGGGGCATTGAGCTCCTTCACTTTTATTGTATTGCTCCCCAAAAATTCATGCCCTGGATGGGATTCGAACTTCAGGGAGGGGCGGGGCGTAGTGAAAACCAGGCCCTCCGAAGCCCCCCTATAATTCTGGCCCTGGATCTTCACTCCTTCAATTCTATTGTTTGCCTAACGAACATTGCCAGAGTCTATTAAGATTACTAATTACTGTTTTAGGTCCTAATAGCAATCTTTCAATGTCTCGTGAGCTACTGAATGTTTAAGTTGAGAGCTATTCATTGAGAAATCGGGGGGACTCGAGAAATACTCATCACTAGATCTTAGGGGAATAAAAAAAACACCTACATGTTACTATAAATAAATATGTTTCTTTTTCTTTTTTGGGTTGTTTAACGTCGCTTTCAACTACATGGTCATATCACGACGCGACGGTCCAAGCTTATCTTTGGACTGAGCATAAAAACATAATTTTAAGTAATACTAAACTAAAGCTTAATACTACATTAAACTAAAGGAGATCAAACAAATATCCTAATACTTTTAAATCAAAAGGAAGATCACATTTTTAGTCTATATGGGACTTCTCTTTTATTTCAATATTCCAATATTATCTTTTTGTAGCCAACAATTTCGTCACTGGTCATATGAAATCATCAGCTACTCATTTTCCCTCACGAGGTATGAGTGAACCTGGACATGCAAGTACAAAGCAGAAAATATCCTGCCCTGCTTGGGATCGAACCCAGGTCACCGTGCGTGCAAGCCAAGAGCGCTAACCACTTGGCCACGGTGACACAAAAAATGCGAAAATAACTTGCGCCTGCGAATCGAACCCGCGACTTCTAGATTACCAGTGAGACACCTTGATCACTGATCCGACTTAATATTGCCCAATTTTTTGGGAAAATATAAAACATACCGAAAATGTTTTTTTTAAATGTAAGTGTGCCTCGGAACCGCTTTCGCATGATTTCAGGGTACTTTAACTTTACATCCATGCCACTCCAGAAACGGAAAATTTCGGTAGGAATTTTCCGCTCCGGCCGGAATTTGAACCCGCAACCTCCGGGTCAGTAAACAATGCCCTTAACCACAGAGCCACGGATATGCTGACAATTGGTTTCGAACATTCTGATGTCTTTTTTTCGTGTCTCGGTCAGACTAAATAAGGAATGTAAAAACCAGTCTTGGTGTCTTTAGTGTCTCTATACATACATTTCGCGTGACTCATTTTCATTCATTCGCCTATGCCTGAATGAACACATAGATACCTAACACGTATACATATACTTTTTTTCCGAATTTCTTACTTTGAGAGTACGAGTATGAAAGGTAATCCAGGTAGCGAAGGGATCCATTAGTTCGAACCCCACCAAGTGCATGAATTTTGGTTCATTTATTTGAACTCTACATTTTACCTTTCGTGTACGGGGATGAACTTGGTATAGCTGCCTGAGTTAAAAAAAGGTCGGGAAGGAACTTGCTATCGTCTCTTGACTATCAATGGACAGTTAAATTCAAGTCGCACGAATATTTCTCATGCATCTATTCCATTAGGTACCTACCATTAAAAAGTTATCATATGTGTGTTAATCACTTTCGTGATATCACAACTACTTAAACTCGCTTTACTAAAAATCTAAGCTGAAACCGGGACTTGAACCACCGACCTCCCGGTTACAAGTCCGCCGCCTTATCGATCAAGCTACTGAGGTGGGTAATTAGGAACAATTAAGTGAGGTGCAGACTGTAGGTACTTGGTACACGTACAAGAATCACAAGAATCTCTCAGGATCTGTAAGGACAGGCAGAATTGGTATATACAAAGTTACCTGTGAGACAGGCAGAATTGGTATATACAAAGTTACCTGTGAGTTAAAATAGAATAGCCGGTACAGACACTACCACTATACAGACACAATAAATTGGTATACAAAGCATTCTATCGTTGTTATCTCCTGGCTTACGCTCGGATTTCTCTGTTCTCTCTCACTATCTGCCTTCCTCTTCCTCTCAATAAGAAAGAGAGAAAGAGAGAGAGAGAGAATGAGTAAGAGGGAGTGAGAAAGAGAAGATCACTATCTACCTTCCTCTTCCTCTCAATAAGAGAGAGAGAGAGTGAACAAGAGTGTGTTTGTGAAAGAGAGAGAGAGACTCATTGTCGGTACTGGAGGTTCCATTCCAAAGTAGACTAACTTAACTAACTTTGCGAAAATAGCAATACAATGATACCAAATAACGTGAGATTAGAATAGGTGAAGCCAAGTAATGATGTTGGTACACTTGGCAATAGAAAACGACCTCGGTGCGTAGCTTGATCGATAAGGCGGCGGACTTGCAACCTGGAGGTCGTGGGTTCAAGTACCAGTTTTAGCGAAGATTTCGTAAAGCTAGTTTGAGTAGATAGTTGTGACATCACGAAAGAGATTAACACATATATGACATTTTTTAATTATTATTATTAAATTCTTAATTTAGTAAACTTCAGTTAAGTAATATTAAGTTGTCATAGCATCTAGAATCTAGATGATGAACGTGTAAGATTAGAGACCTATTGTAGATTGGGTCCCAATTTAAATTTATCAACTTTGAACTTGCAGATGAGGACTTCGCGACTGACCTTAAATTTTATAAATTTAGGGCGAAATTTGACACAATACTTCCCATTCAGGTGCTGGGGCGACACGAGTGTATGGAACGGTGTCCCTTAAATATAACTGTAACCAGACATGGCCGGAACTGTAGCACCCCCCCGACGAAAAAGAAAAAAAAAGAGAAGATTTCCTCAAGTCCTAGCTCGTACACAATGAAAATCATCACACATTTCTAGAATAATTGTTGCCTAATTATTATGATGGGCATGATAAACAAACTCGAACACTTTCGATACTGAAAGAGCGACACTATGAATCCCATTTTAGCTCCGTTTTTAAGGCAGCACATCCAAAGCATTTTCCAAATTTTGTCTACAAATTTCTGTCGGTTCAGGGGTTCGAATCTTCCGCATGGTAAGCGATTATCTTACCACTGAGCAAGTACAAAGATAATGAGAAGGTATGTCTAGTAAGAGGTTCACAAGAGGACGGAATGAATTTCTCTAGCTTCTTAGTTAATAATTTAGAAATCTTGGCAAACCTCTAGAACTCAGAAATTCCGGCGTGAATTTCTAGGACTGGATTAGGTATAGCGTATAGAACTAGAGAGAAAATTAATGTTCAAAAATACAGGCGTTCTTAGAGATATAAATATTATCATGGAAGAGAATGATGTTGGCATTAGCACCGCCTTTGATCAAGTTTTGTTTTAATAATGTCAATTTCTATGTACATATGTATATATTCTATGTAAATAAAACTTGACCTAATATGTTTAATAATAGTTGTGTTGATCACTTTCGTGATATCAAAACTAGTCAAACTCACTTTACTAAACTCAATATTTGCTTGGTTTGGGACTTGAACCATAGACCTAATAGGTTACAAGTCCGCCGCCTTATCGATCGAGCTACTTAGGTCGGTAAAGATACATTTATCGGTAAATATAAAAGATTATAAACAGCAGTTCAATTATGTTCTGATATTCATGTACATATAGTACAACTTCTCACTTTTCTATTTGAACTTTTTTTTTAATGGACATAACATCATTTAGAACTTTAATACTTTAAAGTAATCCAAAGGACAATACTAATGTCCTAATATACTAATTTTTATACTTATTCTACTTTTTATACTAATCTCTGTTTATATACTTATACTGGTTCATGCTTACTTTCAATTTCATGTGTCAGAGAATTGCTAACTGGCACCATCGCCTCGGTCACCCGGTATAGTTAAATAATTCAATGCCAGTGCCAAGTATCAATAAACTAATAGACAATATCACAGCTTATTGCTTTCATGTGGTCCAAAATAAATCGCGATGATTGTGTGAGAGTCAGCCCGGTGGAACTTGAAATCTCCGAGGCCCGCCAGAGTCAAGTGCCTTCGAATTGGATATACAGGGTGGCTATTGTGGCTAAGAGTCGAATCAATAGGATTTTTTTTTCTAAGTGTGCCCCGGAACCACTTTCGCATTACTTCAGGGAATCAACAGGATTATACACATAAAAGGGTTGAGTGGAAGAGATTGCCATAGGCAATAACCCCGCCCTTTAGTTAGGACATATGTTTCCATATATTTTTCTATTTTTATTCATTTTTATTGTTACAGAGTGTCCCGGATACACATGTGTATATTTTGAGGGTAGGTTCAGTCCACCGTGGACTATCATATAGGCGAAACTTGCACTGGGGCATTTTGATTCGTTAAAGAGTTATGGCCAAATCCCTGTTTTTCCCACAGGTCTAGAGGTCACTTGGATCAATTTATGTACGTTTTCAAAGAAATGATAGCCAGTAGGTGAGTTTTGACTTTATGTATGGATAATGGATAGTCTATGCATACTAACTTGCATAGTCATGCATAATTTAGAGAATGTCGAACACAAAAGTTTTGGGTACCCGCGATCTGTTCAAAGTTCAAACCCATTGAGTAAGTCTAAGTATTTGTGTTAATCACATTACTGTTGTGCTATCACACACAACTACTCAAACTCGCTTTACTAAATCCACGCTAAAACCGGGACTTGAACCACCGACCTCCAGGTTACAAGTCCGCCGCCTTGTCGATCAAGCTACGCTGAGGTCGGTCAAACCCATAGAGTCAAGTTCAAATTCAGTTTGTTTACATGTTTTAAGTTCAGACCCTGTATAGGTACACCTCAAAGACCCAGTATGGATGGAATCAAATGTGGAGTCTCAAAAATTCTACTCTCTGGAACCAACTGAAAAGTGTTTTGGAAGATAAATTGTATCAAAACACTAGGTGAGGCCTGGTCGGCGGTACATAAATACACAAATTAGACACAATACCATGAGGTACATTTAATGTACACACTGGGTGAATAACGCTATTTGGCATCAGGCATACATAACATAGATATTCGGTGACTAATGGTGAATACCGGCGCGGAGCAATGTAATTTTTTTTTTTTATGTATGTGTTTTATCAGTTGTATGTGTTGTTGAACGCGCAATGAATGTTGCATTGGGGGTCATCACACTGGATTTCGAATTTGGGCGTCGCGAAATATGACCATAGGCCGCTCTATGCAATACCATCAGAAGTACGGTTAGCAAAGGCGTCGACCTCGGTAGCTTGATCAATAAGGCGGCGCACTCGTAACCTGGAGCTCGGTGGTTCGAGTCCGAAGAATGACAAAAAAAATAGTTTTCTGAGTTTGAGTAGTTGTGATTAACACAAATAGTGACGAAACGTCCTGAAATATAGAAAAATTGAAATCGGAGCGAAAAAATATTTTTTTTTACAAAAACCAACACAATACCTTATTCATACTGCCTGATTGGGACTAATAAGTAACATTATTTTCTAGCAGTAAGACAATTATACGTATTATTATGTGGTTCAAATCCCAAATGAAAAGATTACTGGGTTTCGAAACCGCGACTTCTGGATTACTAGAACAACGCTTTGACCACTGAGCTACCGTGAGGACTGTCTCATGCGGCTATTAATGTACTACCTAAATCCCGGCACTTGGTCACCGTTGCTAGTGCCCTATTAGGATTTTTTTAAATCCCTTCTGAGTACTTGCCGACAAAAAATTGTAATCTTAATTTGATTATAATATTGTTTGTAAGGGATATACCTTCCGGTGCGCTCGTGTTGACCCAGCACCTAACGGATTCCTACACTACCTGATGGATTACCGGACCAGCGCGTTAACCACTTGACTACCAGTGCACCCTGTATGGAGATAATTATCTAAGAGTAATGTTTCAATCAGACATCAGAACCTATGGAAGACGTGTTCATCCTAAAGTTCGGAATCACCTGAAGATGGTACCTGCGGCTGTGGGAAGGTAATAGGTAATAGCTTCCTGGCGATTGTGGTTCCCAAGATGAAGGATTTCACGAGATTCAATGAGAAGATAAACCTGTGACTCAGGCGCGACGGGTGGGGAAATGTTTCGCAGGTGCCGCCACGTAACCCGGACTAAAATGAGATTTCAAGAGTCGCTTTTTCAGTTTTTTTTTTATACATACTGCGTTTTTTTATACAACACACTTGTTAAGCGGTTAAGCATTAACAAGCAATAACTAACGCAGTCATTTTCTCATTCATTCACATAAATATAAAAAATATACATACATTCATTCATAAATCATGATGGAATTTAGATGGTATTTAAAAAAATTGAGTTTGTTTACCATGATTTTTTTCGTGGAAGGCAGGAAAAAATCTTTTAAAAACACCCAGGTCAGGATGGACCTGGGTGTCTTTAAATGTTTTTTTTTTTTTTTTTGCTTTAAATACTATTATAATAATAATCAGGCGCGGTCGGTGGGAAAATGCTTAGGGGGTGCTGCCACATAAACCGGACTAAAATGGGATTTATAGAGTAGCTCTTTCAGTATCTAAAGAGTTTACGTTTTTTTACTATGCCAATCATATTAAATATGCAATAATTATTCTAGAAATGTGTGACGATTTTCATTGTGTACGACCTAGGACTCGAGAAAATCCTCTCTATTTCTTTTTCGTCTGGGGGTGCTGGAGTTCCGCATTTCTTTAGCACCGGCCGCGCCTGATAATAATACTCTTTAGTGGAAGGTAACCACCAGGCGAGGTTAATGCTCAAAGCATTTTCTACCACCTAACCCTCAGAGTCTTATTATTATGTGGTCAAAAACTAAAATTAATGAGCAAAAATTTGTGCACGGGTGGGATTCGATTTATCATGGTGTCTTACCATGCTAATCATGATAATGATGCATTAGATATTCTATAAATGTATGATGATTTTCATTGTGTACGAGCTAGGACTAAGTTCTCTATATTTTTCGTCTGGGGACACTGCAGTTCCTTAGTTCCTTAGCACGCCCGAGCCTGCTCTCACATGAAATTTGATTGATTGGAAAAATGGTGCTGTGAATACTTGTGGTGATTAATAACAAATGATGATGATGATGATGATAGTAATTATTAATGAAGAACTCACTCCAGGTGACCCGGGTTCGAATCCCGGCGGTGTCGGAGTAACATGAGCGAGGACCTGTAGCAGACGGATCTCGGCCCGGTCATTAGTAAAGTAGTGAGTAGGGTAAAACCGCCACCCCCCCCGCCCCTCGTAATGTGATTACGTAATTGAAAGCGACGTTAAAGTCAAATAAAGCAAGCGTCGATGGCACGTTGATTGCACCAGTTCTCGTTCTGTCACTGAAGTTGAGCAACGTTCAGCAAGGTTAGGATTTGGATGGGTGACCATTCAAATTTGAATCCTTGGAATGCTACAGTACTCTCGGCCCCACACAGGCTCGGTGAGGTTAATGTGAGTGGCTGGTCGGTAAATTTCCAGGGAATAGAGAGTATTAGTAAAACCCCCGTCACATTATGACCATGTAGTTGAAAGCGACGTTAAACACAAAAAAAAAAACAAAAACAATAATAATTTTTAGTGGAAGGTAACCACCAGACAAGGTTACTGCTCAAAGCACCACCTTACCCTTAGAGGTGGTCTTATTAATTGTTGTCACAAACTCAATTTAATGAAGAAAGATTCATGCACTGGGTGGGATTCGAACCAACGCTACTTGGATTAACAGCGCCTATACCACTTCACTTCCAATGCACTTACTAACATACGAAGCACTTACTAATATTACTATGCAAGCACTATGAACACGTGCCGCTGTACGATTGTACCGAGAGAAAGGAAATACTGTTACGACTTCCTTAGTGGAGAAACACTTCCTTGAGATGATAACTTCAAAACATTGCAGAGAGAAACAAAAATGATTCAGTGATTGTCTAAATGTAGGTACATTTTGCCATTGCTTAACGTTTCTTTATCATATAGAAACCATATGAGTGATTCGAGATGGGGGTTTTACCCTCCATTCGCTGAAGTCACAAACTAGCTACCCACAATAACCTCGCCCATCCTCGGGTCATACGAGATGGAGGTGTACCCTCCATTCGCCGAAAAGTTACAAACTAGCTACCCACGCTAACCTCAAACAGCCTGGGTTGCGTCAGGATTGTCCAGGACAGATGTTTGAGTTTGAGTGGTCACCCACGAAAAGTCCTGACCTTGCTCAACGTTGCCTAGCTTTGACGAGAACTGGTGTATTCCATGAGTCATCAACGCTGGCTGTATAACTCTATAGGTTCTTTTGAGAGATGATATTTTTTTGTTTAATTTTGGTTTTCAACGTCACTTTTAACTAAATTATCATATAACAAATAATGTTGTTTTACCCAACATTCTCTAGGCAAAGAACCCAGCTACTTAAATTAAACTCACTCAGACTAAGAGGGGCAATAATAGCCAACAGAACGTGGATTGCCATAATGATCATGAATGGGTCAAAAACCAGAATGGTCACCAATCCATGTCCTCACATTGCTAGATATTGCTTAACTTTAGTGATCTTATGATAACTGGTGTATTCAACATGCCACCTCCGCTAGTTTGAGATTGATACAGCACATTAAGAGACAGGAAATGAGTTCAGATATTGTCTAAAGGTATCTAGATACATTTGAACTACCTAAAAAAAGTAGACCACCAGTGCATGGTATGCTACAAATCATTTTTGGTTTGAGAAATGTAACAACTGCATCAATAAGTGGGTCATTCCACCTGATTCATAATCATTTATACAAACAATAATAATTAGAAGAACAAAAAGAAATGAGACAGTAAAACAATAATTCACCAGTCACCCTGTATTAACATAATTATAATATTGTCTTTGGCAAACATTGAAAGGATGTCAGTCAGTAAATATATTTTACTTTATTATTATGTATGGCTAATATGCATTTTAAAGTATAATTCCTAGCAGGAGAAAAAAAATCTTCTCTGTACTAGGATGTCTAGGGTCCACTCATAATTTGTAAGGAAATATGAGTAATTATTTGTATGAGTAACCACCAGTTGTAGCACAAGCAAGCAATAAAGTAGTTTAGCAGAAGATGTTACAGGAATTTCTGAAAGCTGTGCTATCTACAAAAGTTGTGACTTCACGACACACAAAAGATACTATACACAAAACCTAGTTATAAAGATTCTTCTGACAAGTGGGTATATTTTTTAATCATTGCTATAGTGTGACTGTCTCAACACTCTGATAGGTTTGTCTACATTGTCAACGTTCAAATTATGATAGAGATGTGATTCAACAATTGACACAGCCTTGAGAATGTTTACAAGTACCTCTTGCTTATGATACAATAGCAGTGGAATGTACTATTATACTTGAGATGGACAAAAATATGTACCTCTAATAGAGCAGAAAGCCCATAGAACAAATCTGATCACACATTGAATAATAAACATACCTACAAAGAGATGTTTTTACTGTTTTCAATAAAAATATTCAAAGAGTATTTGAATAGTATTCTAAGATAAAAGCTCTTTGAATCTTTGTTTCAAAAATCATTAGATGGTAAAAAATATAGAAATTGATATAAAAATAGGAAAAGAAAATATTTTTAGACAAGAAGTTTTTAGAAATCCATACCTAGCTAGAGTCTAGAGAACAAAATATTGTTTATCAATATTTCACTTTCTATCAAGACTGTTTTTTTTTAGTTTGATGTTACTTTCAACTACATTCATCATCCATCAAAAAAGCTGGAAACTCATTAAACTTGCTACACAAATTAACATCACCCAAATTAACCTGAGTATGGCCAACAAAAGGATTTCAAGGATTTGAATTTGAATGATCACCCATTCAAATTCAAGTGAATAACAATCTGATTTAAATAGTTGGTGAAAAAATGCAAGGTAGAGTGGTGGAAAATTAAAATTATTATCACTTTCAGACTGTGCAGTAGCAGCTAGACAAATAGACTTTTTTATGACAAAATAAAAAAAAGTTGGTATAATTCATTAACAAAGTCTTACAGAGGTTGAAAATTGCCAATATTGAATTGTAAGTTCCATCTGTTTTATAATATCTATCTTCCCATTGAATTTCCCTGATTTACCCTAACTGATTTGATACATTTCTTGAGAGTCAGGAATATGCATTACATCATGTAGGTACATACACAATTAATCTGCTTGGTGTTTTCTTCATTAAAAGCCAAATGTATAAAACTATTTTAGGAGTACAATTAGTGCCCAATAAGCAAAGACTTTTTTTGTAAATATATCTATGATTATCTAAAACCTGAATTCATTATTTTAGCTAATTCCCACCCCTGCAAGCTTTTTTTTTATTTTCTTTCTTTGCCAACTAAAAAACACAATCTTAATGATTACTGACTTAAGATAATAAGCACAAGAAAGACACATTTTATCTACTCATTAAATAAATTGATAAAATCAACTCATGATAGAGTTTTTTTTATCTCTAGGAGGGGGATTTTCAAGTGAGATCAATCACAAATATCCAATGTGAGCTTTTGTTTATCTATAGGTAGTTTAAATTCCCCTAGTCAGATTATATGGTGGTGATTGTATTGATGGGTACCTAGGCACGTCTTGAATTTTTCACAGCACCTCTTGGGACTGCAGTACATAATAGGATACCAGTCCTGATGATCTATGAACACTTGTCACTTATTTGCCAAAGTGTGAAAGAGTCCGTCAATTTATAGACAATAGTCCCATATCAATCGATGAGAGACCAAGGAAGGCATGTATTTTCAGTCAGATCGGTCGTCTAAACCTACACAGGTTTCGTCAGAAGGACAAATTAGACACCTAGGACATGTCAGGCAAATTTGGACTGGAGACCCCACTGAACGCCCTTGGAGTTTCATTAAAAACTAAGGAAATGCCCACCACTGATAGCATGCCAAACACCTGTGAACAGAAGAGAGAATCTGTGGTCCTTACCTTTCTCAAGAAAATGTTAATCCAATATCCGGAAAGAGGTTTTTTAAATTTATTTCACTCAAAATACAACTCGGAACACTTTCTTTAACACTTTTGAAACAAATCTCGAAACTGCAGAAGAAAATCAAAACAATTCCATCTTGACGAAACACAACGAGCTACTTTGCAGTGTTACCAACACAAAAAAGTTTGAATAGATCAAAAAGTTTACCATGGCTCCGAGTGATGCGTAGGTACGTCAGATCTTGGGCAGAGAGAGATCTTATCAGTATTTTTCTGTCTAACCGAAGTAGATGCAAAAGATGCAAGTGGAATAAAAATAATGAATAAACTAGAAGCAAGTCATTTTTCTTTTGACAGAAGAAAAATCTTCTTCTAGTTTGTTTGGATAACCAAAATGGATTTAGAAAATTCTTGCTTCCAGTTCTTTTATAAAATAAATAAAATAAAAAATAAATAATAAATGCTTTTTCTTTGTGTTATTATGTCACAATTTTAGTGGGTAGCGCAGAATCATAGGACTTTAACACTTTAATTTCCAATATCTTGTATTACTTTTTTTGCCTAAGATTCTGCCACTGGTCGCTGCTTCACATTAAAGCAGCTACTCATTTTTCCTCACGAGGTATGAGTGGACCCCGAACATCCAAGTACAGAGCAGAAAAAATCCTCCCCCGCTGGGAATCGAACCCAGGTCACCATGTGTGCAATGCCTAGCGCGCTAACTCGCTCTGCCACAGTGACTACTCCAGTTCTTTTATAGGTCAAGTCTTTAAAAATACGTCTGCAACGCATTTTTCTTTCACGAATAGTGGGTAGTGGAAAAGCTAAACTGGAAATCTATATCTATAAAAGAAAGCTGTCTGTATGTGTGTATGTGTGTGTGTATGTATGTATGTTCTTTATACAAATCCACACCGTTTGACCGAGAAACCTGAAATTTTGCACATAGGTCCCTTTGGATCAGGAAATTCTTCTAGGCTAGATTATATCTCCCTGAGGTTAAGCTACAATGAGTAAGGATAAAAATGGATGGGTGACGCAAAAAAAAATCACGTTTTTTGACATAAATGACATTTTTTCTCGAAATTTGTCGCGACGACCTATCAACTCAAAGCAAGAAAGTTTTAGGCAAGGGTTCGAGCTTTCAATTGACATATCGATCGCGAATTTCTGATGAGCCGTTCTTGAGCTACGCCGGGTAAGGTAAAAAAATGGATGGGTAACATGTAAAATATTCACGTTTTTTGACCTAAATGACATTTTTTCTCGAAGTTTGAAGTGACGACCTATCAACTCAGAGCGAGAAAGTTTTAGGCAAGGGTTTAGGCTTTCATTTGACATATTGATCGCGAAATTCTGATGAGCCATTCTTGAGCTACGCCGGGGAAGACCAGAAAATAGATGGGCGACAAAAAATATTCAGGTTTTTTTTCAAACCTAAATGACATTTTGTGTGTGTGTGTGTGTGTGGTGTGTGTGTGGTGTGGTGTTGTGTGTGTGTGTGTGTGTGTGGTGGTGTGTGTGTGTGTGTGTGTGTGTGTGTGGTGTGTGTGGTTGTGGTGTGTGTGTGTGTGTGTGGTGTGTGTGATGTGGTGTGTGTGTGTGTGTGTGTGTGTGTGGTGTGTGTGTGTGTGTGTTTGTGTGTGTGTGTGTGTGTGTGTTTGTGTGTGTGTGGTGTGTTTGTGTGTGGTGTGTGTTGGGTGTGTGGTGTGTGTGGTGTGTGTGGTGTGTGCGTGTGTGTGTGGTGGTGGGTGTGTGTGTTGTGTGGTGGTGTTGTGTGTGTGGGTGGGTGTGTGTGCGTGTGCGTTGTGTGTGTTTGATGGGCTGGCGAAGCGGCGGGTGTAACCCGCTAGTATCACATAAATGTCAAAGACATTGACTGACTGACCACTGACTGATCATCGCTCTACAGCCCAAACCGTAAATCCTAGGAAGCTGAAATTTGGTAGGTAGCTTTGTCTTATAGTCTAGATACGTGCAATAAGACGGAATTTTTCGAAATTCCCACTACAACACCTGCCATTGGCGAAAAAGGATTTTTTGCTTTCACGGCCATGCCTCGGCCCGCAAAGCGGGCGACAGCCCGCTAGTTTGGAATAAAATGGAAATATTTGGAAATGCCGAACTTGAAAAGAAATAAAATTATCCCAAAGAAAAATAACCTTTTTGTTTGATAACTTTTTTTCGGTTTAAGGTCGCTTTCAACTTCAAGTTTAATAAGTATTATTAATATCACTACGGCAGTTTTACCCTACCTTGGCTGAAAACTCACAAACCTATTCTACTCAAGGTACTCAAATTAACCTTACCCAGCCTGAGTGGGGCCGAGAATAGTCAGCAACACGAGGGTTTGAATTTGAGTGGTCACCCATCATCGAAATCCTGGATGATGCTTATCTTTCGTGACAGAACGAGCACTGGTGTATATTCAATGCGCCAACGACGCCTATAGCGACGTTGAGCTTGTTTGAAAACTTTGATTGGGTTATAAAATGGTTTGCGACCTTTGGTGTGTGGTCTGGACAGCCTAATAGATACCTACGCAAATTAAATTTTAATTTTGACGAGCATCAATCAATAAATAATAAAAGAATTGAGCAATTTTTGAAACTTTTTTATGCTTAAGTGAACATTTCAAATTGGAGCTGTAGTTAACATTTTGATCTACAGGACTTGAAAATGTACTTGTCAGCTGTTTTTAACGAATTTTGTCGGAAAACACCGAGCAAGCCAAACATCTTTTATCTCTCTCTTTCGTGATTTCTCTCTTCTTTCTTTTCTTCTGTTGCCTTTTCTAATCTTCGTTTTTCGATTTACCAAAAGTGATTTATATCATAAATTTGTAATTATATTGATAATTAATTAATTGCATAACTTGAAATTTGCATTAGGTATTCAACATGTTCAAGTGTTAAGAACAATCAACACAGTGACACTTTGAATTTTCTAAAAAGTAATCATGATATGAGATCAGCTGCTGAACTTCCAACATCAAGATGGCCTGTCTGATAACTCTGAAGCAAGAAATAAGAACTTTGGAATCTATTTTCCCCAAAACCAACAATCGTTTTCAAATTTTGAATGCCAGTGTCGATGAAATAAACTGTAGATTTCTCGGGAGCAGTGGAAAGAAATATGACATCCACGCTAACATTACAGTAAGTTCTGAAGTGTCCTCTAGGATTTTGTTCCTCAGTGAAAGTGACACCAGAGGAGCAGGACCCAAACAAAGAGATTTCAGCCAGACAGAAGTGTCAGGGTTCTCAAGAAGTCCTTTGTTGTGGTGTCCCCAATCCTTCTTAAAAGTGGGTTATGAACTAGATTTTGAACTAGAGCAATCTGTAGTGGTCACTGCATACAAAATGTGAGACTATTATGCATTTTGAGGTCCCTCTGATTTAGATCCAATTTAGCCATTTAAAATTCTTGACCAATTTGTAAAGTATTTATGTCTGGCTATACAATAGGTAGCAAAGACCAGATGTAATCAAAGATTTGTGAGCGGGTATTATCTACTAAGATTTTAGAGTCCTAAGTCCAAGTTATGAATTGAAGTGAAAGAGGAACACTATTTGAAAATGAAATGTCAATAGAAATTTTTTTGAATTAGTATACAGAAAGAGAAAAAACACTTTAAAATTTAATATTTTTTAAAATTTGTTATATGTATAGGTTAGGAAGCAAGCATAATACTGTTATTTTGGACCAAGATTAGGTATAGTTCACCTTCTTGATTAGGAGATGTTAAACTATTTCCATACATTTATAGGAGACTTACCCATCTACCCCTCCTGTCTGGTTTGCGGAGTCAGAAGAAACAAGTGTGATAAATGCTGTTCAAATTTTGAGCAACACAAGTGGCTATGAAAATCATGTAAGTGACTTACCATCTTGTCTTCAGCAAGTAGTTACCTATTGCATTTGATTTTATTTTTATATATTTTTTACACACATCTAAAATTTCTCTTTCTCATTGAGGGATTTTTTTTTCTTTGTGTTTAATCTGAAATAAACAGATATTTCAATATAATCTTTAACATTTCTATTTATTTTTCACTTTTTTTATTCATTTAATACTTAATAAAAGTTAATGATCAAAATTAATTGAATACAATAAAAGTTTATCACACACATCAACTGTAATAGAGTACATTAATTTCAATTTCAATGGTGAACATCCTGAACCTGTTTCACTTCTTTATGTCAATAAGCATTGGGGTTTGGTATAAGAGATTGCCACCGGCAATAACCCTGCCCTTTAGGTAGGACTTTCTCTTTTTTTGTTCTTGTTTCTTTGCTCAATCTATTTATTTTTTCTTTTTAATTTCATTGTATTTTACTGTATATATTTTTGTCTTACCTAATAAAACATACTATAATAATAATAATTACATCCTGAACCTGTTTCACTTCTTTATGTCAATAAGCATTGGGGTTTGGTATAAGAGATTGCCACCGGCAATAACCCTGCCCTTTAGGTAGGACTTTCTCTTTTTTTGTTCTTGTTTCTTTGCTCAATCTATTTATTTTTTCTTTTTAATTTCATTGTATTTTACTGTATATATTTTTGTCTTACCTAATAAAACATACTATAATAATAATAATTATAAGCATAATGTGGGTTTTTGAGATTTTGCTTCTTATCTAAGACTCTATCTGTCAACTGTTATCAGGTCATATGTCAAGTTCATATCCTAGTGCGAGAGCTGTGTAAACTTCACAATGTCCCGGAACCTCCCGACTTGGATCGGCTTCTGCACATGAAAAACTTTGCCATCCCAGCGGCTGTGTTGTCAAGTCAGAAAGATGATGATGGGATGCAAGATGAAGATGAAGAGGATGATGAAGAGGACAATGAGGAGGAGGAAGATATGCACATAGAGATGGAGGATACAGACTCAAATAAAAAGGTGAGATATACCTAGAGGTTCTTGTAGAGGGTATGATACGTGGAAGGTGGCTTTAAGATGGTTATTCAGCCTATGTAGGAGTGTAGGAAACAAACAATCATAACCATTTGGAAGATATTGAACAATTATGGCAGACCAAAGGTTTGAGAAATGACAAGTGAAAGAAGAAGAATCAATTTTAAATATTAAAACCTCATTACCTTGTCTTTGTAGTGATTATGGCCTCTATCAGGAAGTTCAAAAGGTAGTTTAGGAACTTTAGGAGGTGAAAAATGTAAATAATACATTAATTGAAATGGAAGTACCTTATTTACATAATTGAAACATATGAAACATACAAATTTACCCATGTGTTTTCACTTGTTCTCAGAGTGAGGAAATAGATGAGCAATATCTGGTGAAGCTGGAACGTCTGAAGCAAAACCAGCGGCAAGACTATTTGAAGGGTGCAGTCTCAGGCTCCATTCAAGCGACTGACAGACTAATGAAGGAGCTGAGAGATATC
This sequence comes from Bactericera cockerelli, assembly GCA_024516035.1. Lineage (NCBI taxonomy): Eukaryota > Metazoa > Arthropoda > Insecta > Hemiptera > Triozidae > Bactericera > Bactericera cockerelli. Next base: position 20,270,550 of record CM044962.1, on the reverse strand, counting down.
TACAGATCTGATAGTTTCAAGAAAGGTAGGTGAATTAATCCTTCTAAAATCCAGTCAGAATTTTTTGATATTTTACAATGAACACAGTGAGATCTTTTTAATATTTGACATGTTTTCCTTTGACTTTTTTGAAACACACTTCAAGTTTTTTCTAATGCATGCAATACAAAAAATTGTAAAATAAATTTGAACTGAAGTATAAATTTGAACTGAATTAATCCATTCAAAATCATAATCATTGTTAGAATTCAATGTGAATGATGGAACCCACCATCGGAATAAGCCACTTGGCTTTCCATTACTTAGAATAAATGCTGTTTTGGTAACTTCCAAAAATTATTATTATTATTATTTATTTTTTTTTGCAATACTTTATATATACTGCTGGTGTAGGACTAAGGAGTCCCTTTTTGCTAGCAGTTTAAACAAAGTCTCATTTATTGTTTCAATGTTATATACATCTAACTTTTTTTTTCTTTGAGCCTGCTTTCAAATTTCATAAGAGTGAACAAAAAGTCCCAAAACAGATTTTTATCTTGAACAAAAAAAGTCCATAAACAGATTTTTATCTTATTAACAACTAAAGATAACAACTTAAATTTTTGTATGTAGTTCTAACCCAAGATTACCCATTTTTGGGTGGAATTGAAATTTATACAGGGTGTCTTTAACACTTTGTGCGCCACGTTGCTCAATATGAGCGACAGCGAAT